>CP130737.1:5822515-6381264 GCA_030553155.1 Nippostrongylus brasiliensis
TAATATCACTTCCAACAAATGTTCAAAAAATCGTACAAAATCAAAAAAGCGTCAAAGCAGCTCATAGGGTGACCCTCACACATTCTTAAAAACACATGCAAACATTGGTTAGCCATGAGAAACGTTGAAATACAAAAACGAAACTTGAAAATAAAACGTGAACGAGATTCGCAAAATGTGAGAACAAAAAGCGAATATTAGGAAGCAAGACCACGAGACCTACCTTTTCAGACTCATCCACAGAGAAAGTTTCATTACATTTGAGATCTGAAACGAGTTGAATCATTTTATGTACGTCGGAAGAAGTACTTATCACAGCTACCACATTAAGAACAAAAACTGACTCAGTGCGACCGATTCAGACTCATTCTTTCATTCATCGTCTCTTCTTTCACCTTTCTGATTTTGTATTCAATCTCTATCTTATGACTTCGCGGTTGATATGGTACCCTTCCACAAATTTTCTTATGAATCAGAAAGCACCACCACACATGTTTTTCTTCATAATTCGGAGGAGACTTGACCTCAACGAAAAACATCGAAAAAGTAAACAATCAACCTCTCAAACTGATACAGGGAAATACTTAAATATCTGTTCGCTCCAACTGAGAGAGGGATACAGCAATAGAATGTGGAGAGATGCATACTGTTCTTACATGTATGAGATCGGAGATAAGGAATAAAAAGTGAAAAGCTTAGTCACTCGTGAAACATTCAACGAAGCACCGCTAATCAAAGAACTCACCGTTTGACATACTCTTAAGAACGTTTTCGATACAACAGCAAACTTTATTATTACACAGGCACCTGAAAAGAACATCAAACATGAAATGAATAACGCAAGCAAACCACGATACGGCGGACAATACGCAAGAGTATATTAATTGTTAGCAGATGACAAACGAAATACGAAAAGAATTGGACAACGAGGTAGTAGAGATTATTCGGAAACCACTACCAAATGCGTCTGAATTCTGAACAGTCGGTTCGCAAAAGAAGGAAACTGAGTGAAGCGAACGGGGTAGTTAGGAAGGGGTAAAGAAACAGCGATATCAGTGAGTCCAATATTCAAAACAACAAAAAATTAACAAAGTTAAAATCGACAAGAATTTGAGTGGAGAAAAACACGATACACAGGAAGCGCTGATAAAGTAGGAATGGAATCGAACAGGAAACTAGGACAAACTGCCTTGAAACCTATATCAGTACTGGCAGACGGAAAAAGTAAGAACGACGCGAATTCGAAGAAGAAAAAACAGAATGAACGAGATAAGCGAGAGGCAGTGATTGAATGGAAGAGAAAGAGGAAAGACTAGGTGATAAAGAAGATAAACTGGAGATACACTGTTTGGAAATCACTGTGAATATATCAGAATTTTGAGTGACCAGACGGAAAAAGATTGAAGAAGGATTTGAGTAAAAAGGAACAGGATAAGCAGAAAAAGAGGACCAAGTGATAGTAAATCATAGAAGAAGGCAGGCTAAAGTATTCCGAAACAGGCTTCTGAACTACCAGTTGGAAAAGGACAAGAATTCGAGGTAAAAGCATCAAATAAACCGATAGCGGTGACAAATTAAGAAGCGAGTTGGCAATGAATGTAGGAAAAATGTTCGAGAGACGATATCAAAGATGACAGAATTTTGAACGATCGCATGAAAAAAGGACGAGAATTTTAGGGAAAAAGAGCTGAATGAGTGGGAAATGGTGACGAAATAAGAAATGAGTTGGACGGGAACGTCGGCCATGATGTTCAGAAAAAGCCAGAAAAGAAAAATACGATGTTTAAATGACAAAAAATAATTTCATACGATGGTCGACGGCCACCCAGTTCATCACCGGCAGATGGAGACTGGGCAGCAGCGGGCTTGCCACAAGGAAACGGCGACACGCGGGCGGTTGCGTCGCGGCAGCGGCGCCGTCTCGACGTGACGCTCACGCTGTGCGATATCAGTCTATCATAATGTCCGGTTTCAAGAAGCTCGATCAGACGTGGAATTCATCGACGATGTCAGCCCCGATTGTCTCGAGCACGTGCACATATCTAGAAGATCGTCAGCCACCCGTTGGACTTCGGTTTCCGCGCTCGAATCGACGGATATGCGCTTGGTTGTTGCGGTTAAGCTGGTGGTTTTCGTAGAAATACGAAATTCGTGAGATTCTACGCACTAGATATCACAGACTTGAAGATTTTATAATTCAACTCAATCTTTTTACGGTTACTTGAAAAGAAACGAAAGGAAAAACTCGGACATGAAGTCTAGGCAGCAAAATATTAACCGAACTTTTCGCCTGAGAACCAAGTATAGTTCAACAAAAAAAAAGTTTGTTGAAAAAATTAGAAAGGTTCAGGTCTATTACTGCATGCCGTAACCTATTCTTTTGCTCGTTGAATTTGTTCCGGAGGCATTTATGGCTGTTTACCTTCGTTCCGACTCAGAAATCGGCCACGTGACTATTTAATACACAAACCGATAAATAATGTGTGACCGTGCTATGGTAATTTAATTTGCTCATGCATAAGAAGATACTTTGGTTTTGCAATGCTCATCTTGCCACAGAAAAGCTCAATTATTGATGAAATTAACGTAGGACAACATAGTTCCAATGCTAATCAAAACTAAGTTTGACGTTTCAAAAGGACCTAGTACAAGTATCTAACTGTTTCTTGTTTCCTTAGGTGTAGTCGTGATAAATCCAAAGGCACATTCATACTTGGCAGCAGGGGTAGCGCTGGAAACGATGGACAGTATAGGACAGAGACGTATGGAAAGCGGCGTAGCACTAGGCGCTAAGGTTGGTACTTTCAAATACGCCGCAGAGAAATAGGAAAGAAGACCAGAGTCGAGAAAAGCAAAATTTGAGCGGAAATTTCCTACAGCTGCGGTGCTGGTCTGCTGCCGAGTATAAACGGAGCCTTTAAAGAAAGGATTTCGAAGGATAAATGGACGTGCTCTCAACGCAGATGCTCGAAATGGAAAAGACAGTTGAAAAAGATTAAGTTAAGATAATGTTAAACAGATTTTCTGCTCAGTTTAGTTTAAGTACTGCAAAACTGCTAATCTCCGAATAACAAAAAAATGCAACTATGCTAAATTTAGACAGAATAAAGTGGCACAAATTCAAAAGAAACAGATTGCGATGTCATGTTGGTGCCGTTTAATCGCAAAAAGGGTTCGTTGGTGGTACCGGACTCACAAAAAAAAGCGTTGATAAATTCCGCACTATTTATTGCATCATATGGCAGCTCTCTATACGACCGAGAAAAAAGAGAGAAAGACAAACGACGACGACAGTCCTGATCCTCAAATACTTGATCTAACAGCAGTTCATCTACGGATCTGATATGCTCTAACCACATCTGATCTACAATGCTCAGTCACATAACGTAGAAGTTTGCATCCACTATGAACTAAACACAAGATAACAATTTCCACGCAACAAAAGAGAGAGAAAGATTGTTGTACAAAGTGAACAAATGATGGAATAATGAATTCCAACAGGATGGTAGACATCCGAAAGAACACAGACGTAATACCCTCACGAAAACACATTGCTTGCCTATGAATTTGAAGCTGGAAAAGTGACTAGAAATTTACAAGATTATAACAACGCTGCGATGGAATTTCGAGGTCAACGACTTCATACATTATTAAATGCGTTTAAGACGAGATAATGAGAATTATCCTTGGGATTGAAAGCTCTGAAGGGCGGTATGGAGTGCTGGAAATGGTGGGGGCTGAAATAGATTGCCAAGGTGTTGTTGTACAGGTGGCAATGATGGCTCGATTAGTTCGGCTTTCTCGTTCGCGTTCGTCGATACCAGATTTTGTCGTCGTGAGCTCGAAGGTTGTGTTTGAGCGGTATGTGTCTAAAAAGAAATTGATTAAAAAGTGATAACAACGAAGTAAAGAGCGATATAATTGACAAAAAACGTCATTTCAGCATGACGGTAAGGAACTCGCATACTTCTCCACGTAGTATAAGTTGTTTTCAACTTCTTTATGAAAGCCAGAAAACGGGTACGACCCCAGTCTGAATCACGCTTGAGTCGCGATCTTTATGAGCAATTTAACAACGATAAGAACGCCAAAGATGGGAAAAGTGGACGAAGAATGCGAATCGAAAAAATTTTCCATCTACTCAACCTCTCCTTACTCTTCTTAGGTAACTGAAAGATCTAGTCGGAAGTTAAACAAATCGAAAAGAATTTTCCTGCCCCCCCCCCCACTATTCGAAATACTCTCAGTGAATTGTGCGAAAAGTGCTCCACAGTAAGAGCAGTGGCACTATTTCAATTCATTTCCTCAAACGAAAACACAGAAGAACTGCGGAAAAACGAAAAAAACACCCAAAAAAGAAGAAAGCAAATGTAGACTTAATAGAGAATGGGAAGATAAGTTTATGTACAGGTCACTCCATGAGGCTAGCCCATCACTAACACTGTAGCTACATTCTTGAAGTCAGAATATTCAATTTCTAATGAACTATTTGCAACCAATTTTTCCACTTTCGCTGAATTTAGTTAATTTTCTTCGATATTATCTATGCTTATGAGCGCGCCTTTCATTAATGTATGAAATGAATGTACAAATGAAATTTAAAGTCACGCAAGTGAAAAAAGAGGGTAGAATACAAGTTTTTGAGACGGAATGTTATTTTTTCAATGAAAAGCAACAATTTCTTGACAGGGTGGAAGCAAGTCCCGAAGGAAATTACACTTCGTCTGATATATTTTGGATTGGGATTGCATATAAAATAATTGCAAAACGTTTTTAAAAAGTCGAAAATGTGCAAAAATGGATCGCTGTATTTTTGAGTGAAGTTATCAAAACTATCACAATAGTCACATGTTGTGTATATTTTTTCATCATTCTGTTTGAGTTCTGCTGAATGGATAATCATGAATAAATAAATATCACTTGGATCAGTAATACTCCCGGTTTGAAGAATTTGTACTCAAATTGTAAGGTGACATATTACAGTGACCGCTAGTCGAGTTCAAAAATAACCGTACCTGAGTGAGGAATGGGAAGAACGGCTGTTGCGCGGCAGGTAGAGCTAGAGGTGATTGTTGACCTTGCGATGGTAGTCCAAATGGATGATAAAACGGCGATGCGATGGACGTTCCAAGTCTCATTGGTACTCCAAGTGGATGCGGATTTTGGAGTATGTCCTGGAACATTTTTGTACCTCCGCCTTGTACGGGCGGGAATGCTGGCAGCTGTGGCGGTTGGAAAAGCTGTTGAGGTGCTTGGAATGCGGTTGGTGCAGGTGACAACGGTGTGAGATTGACCTGTGACACTCCAGATGCATGTGCTTGCCCTGTTGCTGCTGCTGCTGCGGGTGCTGGTGCTGCTGGCAGTTGACTTTGTGGCGGCGCTGGTTGAGGAAAACCAGGAAACATGAGCAGCGTCGACGGTGGCGGCAGAGTTGGAAATGATAGAGGAGGAAGTGATGGGAATGTGAACAGAGGTGTTGGCATCGTGGTTGTCGGCATTTCAATCCGAACAACCGCCTGTTTCGGTGGTTTTGGTGTCGTGATGATACGGCGAGGATAATGATGCCGTTGTGGAGTGTATTCCTGGATTGGATTGAAGATCGGTGCACCGAAACTTCCAGGTCGCTCAAACAGGTTTTGTAGGCGGCGATTCTTCCTGAAATTCATCGTTTTCTGTAGGGATATTTAGTGTCAACCGATTCAACGTCAGAGCGTAGACTAACATTTCTTATAATCTTTTCAACAACAAAGTATTAGGTCGTTAAGTATGAAATGGCCGATTTTCCGAAGTTCTAGGTTTCATGGTTAATACTTACTAAGGAGGTCACCGAGCGTGCCCCAAAGATTCCGAACGAGACCTACATAGTTTTGTAGAGCGTCGAGCGGGGATTACAGCAAAGTAGTTGATTTTTGCTGCGCGCCACTGGGTGGTCCAAAAAGGCAAAAAACCATTTCAGTTGTTGCATAGGGGCTCAGCTGTGGCGAAGGGGCTACCGGGTGCCACCCTTACCCGTCAGTTGCGCTGTGGCGCAGCGGCTAAGAAAGTTTGCAGGCGACGGTCCGGGGTTCGGAACTCCATTGATACAGTTGTTGTAGACAGTTTTGCCTCGGGTTCTTTTGACTGGAACTGAGCAAAGTTTTGCGTTATAACCATCCCAACAAACTAGGCGAAGTGTTCTTCTGTATTCGCTCCCTGCACCCCATCAATAGTTATATTGCCTACCGATCGCCAATTTTTGAGTGTTTAGCAATACTAACAAATAAAAATAAGAAACTCAAGAAGTACCACCTTGCTAGCATTTGTGATATTGCACAACGAAGCAATCAAAACATAGGGATTTGGCACACCACATAATGCGCTGTGCCAAATACCTATGTTTTGCTTCGTTGTTTTGATGGTTACAACGCAAAATTTTTCTCAAATCGCAAAACTTTAGTTCCAGTTAAAAGAACTCGAGGCAAAACTGTCTACAACAACTGCATCAATGGGGTTCCAAACCCCGGACCATCACCTGTAAATCCGCTTTCATAGCCGCTGCGCCACCGCAACAACTGACAGGGAAGGGTGACACCCGGTAGCGCTTTCGCCACAGCTGAGGCCCTATGCAACAACTGAAATGGTTTTTTTGCCTTTTTTGGACCACCCAGTGGCGCGCAGCAAAAATGAACTACATTGCTGCAATCCCCGCTCGACGCTCTACAAAACTATGTAGGTCTCGTTCGGATTCTTTGGGGCACGCTCGGTGACCTCCCTAGTTAGGTATGTTTGTTTGTGGGCTTCCAGTTATTTCCTCTCTGGTGAAGGTACGTTCCTGAGGTTTCAACAACCCATTTTGGTTTTCAGCGCTGCCTCCAAATTCAGGCTGTGCAGGAAGTTTTCGAAGCCATGGAAAAATCCAAAATTCGTATTGTATTCGAATGAGAGTTCCATCGTGGGAGCAGTGCATCACAGGCCGTTCGAAACATCAGCAAGGTATTAAGTGAGGATGTGGCTAGTGAACGCATAGTACGTCGCTAATCTGAAAATTTTCGTTATGGAGATTTTAATCTTGAAAGCGAGCCTCGTGGAAGACCTGGATTCAAGGTGAACAACACAGCTCTGAAAGATGCAGTGGAAAGTGACAACACTCAAACTACTCGTGAGTTAGCAAATAGCTTCGGGGCACCTGTACCCACAATACTGGACCTTTTGCAGCAAAATGGCAAAGTGAAAAATTCGATCAGTGGGTTCCTCACGAAGTGAACGAGCAGCAAAAGTGGGGTCGCAAAAGTTCTCATTCACCCACCTTGTTCGCCAGATCTTGTACCAGCTGACTACCATATATTTCGGGCACCACTTCTTACAAGAGAAACAGTTCAGTTCTCAAGAGGATGAGGGAAATGCCTTCCGCGAATTCATCGCTTCTCGTCCTTTAGGTTTCTAAGCGTCCGGCATGAACTAGTTACTATTAAAAAGGCAGAAGCGTGTTGACTGTTTAGGTGAAAATTTGACAGATTACAGTGCCGTTTGTTTGTGAAATAGTAAAGCAAAGTTTCGACACTAAATCGGCCATTTCATAATTAACGACCTAATAATAAGAGCACAAATTCAGGACTTTTTATTTGCATGTCACCTGCACATGTAAGTTATACGATTCAAGAAAGGATTCTTGTTGATGGAGGAAATCGGCGCGTTTCATTTTTCAATTCATAAACGCCAACTCAATGTTTTGGCAGCTGCCACTTCGCTGATGCAGCTTTTCCTTATATCTCTCATTCATGAGCGTGAAAAATAACGATGGAATACACTTTTTGAACTTCATAAATATGCTTACATTTTTATAAGAACTGTTTGATTTTTTGGCTACTACACGGTAAGATGAACTTCGAACCAAATATGTCATGTTGTTTTAGGCTGATGAGTGGCTAGGCAACACATCCGCTCAGCCATTCGTTGACTGCAGTGCATCGCGGCAGGGGCAGAGACGCAGTGAACGCAGCATGGGACTAATTGGCGCATCTTTTCGGATTTTGCAACAAAAACAAAATATATCTTCGAAGAAGGTCCTAAAAACTCCCGACGCTGCTTCTTTGGTAGAATAGCTCTAATTAGAAATATGTAAATTTTGATATAAATTTGCAACGAGTAAAAAAATCTTAAATTATAATCTAATTTCAGCGTACCTCTTACGATTTCTTTGGAATTTTTCCGTCTCTATCACAGGCGTCACCACACCGCTTTCTTTTACCACATGAGCATGACCTTCATGGCCTAGCGGAGCTGTGCCATTGTTCGCCTTCTCAAGTACTCGTAACAGTTCTGCTTCGAAATTGTCATCAACTGAAAAACGAGCCCGTTAGAGGAAACACTGTCACATTTTTCTAGTGAAAAAAAACTTAGGATTGTTGAGGATCTCCTGAATTGGCTGTTGAGAATAGGAGATTACATAGAGCTTAAGTGACAGATATTAACTCAGACTCTTGAATCAGAGAATTGTTACTTATAAAATGAGATTTGAGAAAAAGGAACTCCTGTTTCTTCATGGTAAATTTGGGTCTCAGTCATAAGAAGATAAAGCGATTGAAAAATGTGGGAAAATGCGACCAATTGAGCTTCCCACCTTTTCCTCTTACGCAGGAATATAAACGTTCTCATGGAATGAAGCGAAAATTAACATTTTGAAGCTGAAAACCTAACGAAGCTGAGAGCTCTTTCACGGCTAAAAGAATCCATCTACTGCGAACAACAATTTCGAATTTCCAAAGTATGGTTGCAAAATAAGATAAATAAATAGACCGAATGGGTGATCGTGAAAGGTATACAAATCTAAACTATTGAGCTTCTTTTTTTTTTACCGGAGATCAAGTTAATTTTCCGTCTAAGAACTTTAGAAATAGAAAAGAAAAGCGAAGTATATCAGCGTCAATTTATGAAATATTCAGTTTGTTCTTGAGTTTTTAGATTCTTTGCAACATTTTCCAATTTTCAAGGGGTGAATACAACGAGTATTCTAAAAAAACAAACCGAGAGTTGACAAAATTGTTTAAGATAGAACTGTCTAACATTGAAAACCGTATTGCGCTACTCAGCAAGAAAATTATGAGTACATAGTTCTTAAATCGTGCAAATCATTCAATGCTCATTCAACTGAGTTCAAAGTTTAAGCAAATTCCCGATGTCAAAAGTTCCAATTAAGTTGTAAAACTACGAAAACCCGCACCGAGCTGTAACAAATACAACACTTTTTCTTCTCAGAGAGAGAGAGATAGAAAGAGAGAGAGAGAGAGATAGAAAGAGAGAGAGAGAGAGAGAGAGAGAGAGAGAGAGAGCGAATTATGGTTCAACCAGTCTTCTTCACACTTTCAATAGTCTTTCGACGAAATTACAGTACTTGCGCAGCTTTGCTAACAGCTTTGAAGCTCTATCAATATCAGCTCTCCGAACAACGGGAATTTTACTACACCTCAATCATTTTAATCACGTGAACTGGTTTCATTTTTTCACAAACGGCGCTGCACTAGAGTATGAGAAACTAAGCGAAAAAGCAGGCATTTCGGTTGACTGGAAGAACTTTCTGAGTCGGTTAGACGTTTATCTCTCTATCTCCTATAACGCAAACATTCATGGGTTAGATTTTCGTCCTGAAGTTAATACCTAACTCATATGTGTGTAGTTGTGTGCAATCAGTTTTTGGCTCGTTACTCTTACGGAATTCTTTTTTTTTCATGTCTTGCTTTGATGCATGTAAGGGTACAAGATGAATTGATGTAATAAAGAAAGAAAGGAAGAACGTCCCGCGTACCGGGCAAGACGCTTCGATAAAATGGACATTGCGTCTCTTTTTGGCATCGGAAACCGCCGTTTTTGATAGCAGAAATCTACAATTCAAAAGGGATCGTCGAAAGTGCGTGCGACGCCAACACATGCAATAGACGCAAATCGATAATTCGACGCAACTTATCGATTTTCATCTTCTCCATGTGTTCGCGTGACGCGAACACATGGAGAAGATGAAAATCGATAAGTTGCGTAGCGAACTCTAAACAATCCCTCTGCGCTCCCTACGAACAAAGAGATATTGAAGTTCAGCGGATCGACCTCCTTCGTGATCGTGTATACATTTCACAAGTAGCCAAATATTAGACCTATCCGTTTTTTGTAGCCCAAGCCGGAGCATACATGAACGCGATTGTGCTGTACGTTCAACAAGGGTCCGAGTACTTAAGCAAAGTTCAACGAATTTGGAAAACACACAAATCGGACAAATGATTTTGAAGTGCAAATATCCATCCACTTTCAAATTATGGACTATTGAGAAATTTATCAAAAGAGCGGCCGTTTTCGCATGAAGCACCACAACCGCGATTTCATCGAAGCTGTGTTTCCGACACTGTAGTTAGTAATCACGAATAATAAGAATCAACCAATTAGGTCACCTAAAGAAGTAGAAATCTAATGAGCTTTGAGAAGACAAGGGACCAGCTATTTTCAAGGAAATTGTGGCATGGAGAGGAAAGGAATGCCTGAAATGGTATGAAATGCGATGAGATGATAATTGGTGTTGAAGACGACGGAAACTTGAAGAGAAAAACGTTAATTGGATAGAAAAGGGCAAAAGGAAAAGAAACCAGGAGAGAAAGTACATGAACGAGATCGAAAACGATTGAAAGGCGGGCAGAAATAGATTTTTTTGCGCTCATATTCGTCCTACAATGACTTGCTCGTAGAATAATGAAGAACCTGTGATGAATATAAATTTTTGTCTGTTTTAGCAAGACCGACAGACTGACGGACACTAAAACAAGTCGAATTTTTCAGAAATCAGTAATGTTACGTACCGTCTACTTGCACTTCAGGAGGATCCGATAGGCAGTTCATCCTTCTCACCGTCACTTCGTAGGAAACTCTGAAACAATCGAAATCAGATTTTTTCATCAAAACAGCCGACGTTAAGAAAGCAAAAGGTTACAAGAAAAATGCAGTTGCAACACTATTTCCTACGCAGCAACATTTATACCCCTTACAGCTTATTCTGCCACTACACCGGATAGTTATAATTTACATATGTAGGTGATGGTAAAGCTCTTAAACTTCATGTTTTTTTCGTTATTTTTTCGAACATTACAGCTGCTAACAGTGAAAGAAGGCATTTTTATCTACGAGAAAACCCTAACTGACCACCATTTTCTTTTATTATATGAAAACGCTAGAAATCTGGACCTTTGGAACTAATAGAGGGATAAAGAAAGGATGCAGCGGTACATCAAGAGAGAAATAAATATGGGAGATCTTTTGGACAAAGAAGCGGATAAAATTCCCTATTTTTGTTTTTCAGTCTCCTTCTCTCCTCATTTTTTGGTTCGTTTCACATTTCGTCGAAGCGAATAAGAAGAGATAGGGAAACAGGGCTACGTTAGAAGAAAACAAAAACTTACAAAACACGGTCATCCAGGGATAATTTATCAATAGGGCGGCCGACAACCGCAATGGTGAAATGGGTAATGATTAAACCGTACTTTTTGTTGCGGGAGTTCTCGAGTGGATTCGAATTCCACTCAAACGTTTCCATCAGTTTTTTCTTTCTAGCAAGAAGAGTTGGGCCTCTGCTTCAACGTAGTTGGATGAATGTTCTGCTTTTATGGGTTAGGGTTTCGCTAAGAAGTTTTCCAAATATAAACATGTCATTGAGGTCTAGCCGAGTCTTGGGCAAGGCTTTGAAATGACCGGATTGGCAGCATTAGCAACCAGTTTTTCAGGCTAGCGGCTTGAGTTCAGTCCATTCGTAAAACACCTCCAGGCAGAGTCAGGAAAAATCTAACTCTTTCCGAATTCTCCAAATGTTCTCTTCTTGAGAACTCGGCATGATGTTATTATACCATCGTGCTGCAGTGAGGCTAGTAGGTGGATCAGGAACAGCCTTGGGTCTTACGCTACAACTTCGTATTCGATGGCCTAAAATGCCTCAAAACAGGTGGCCTATGAGTTGTTCGACCAAGTGCCGAATCCTCCCACACATTTCTGACAATCCTACAAAATCACAACAAAAAATCGTAGGAAAGATGGATACTCAATGACTTAAGGACTATAAGATTGTCAGAAATGCTGCGAGGGTTCGGCGCTTGGCTGGACAACTCAAAGATCAGAAGTTTCGAGCCAATTTCAGACCCCTGAAGATGACGAAAAGGTCGAAACGTTAGGTCCAATAAGATACTGATCCACGCACTAACTACACTAGGCACGGCAGTATTGCCCAATACATCTGTTATGTTTATTTATCCCTACCGCGTGGTACAGTGATAAGGGGCGCTACTGACACCCGCACAGCCGACCGATCGACCACCACCCGCGCTAGACAGGCCTTCCATACCTTTCGGGTGGCGTAAATTCGTACCAGACTTCCGTGGGAAGGTGAAGACACTTGGTATAGCGGCTGGCAGCGCTAATCATTGTTTAGGCTAAATACGCTTTCAGCATCCTTCTACTACAGGGTGTCTCAAAAAAATGTACCTCCTGTTTGAAATGCCATAACTTTGGCGAAAGTGAACCAATCGAGACGAGTCATAGCTTGAATGAAAGCTAAGAAGAATGAAAATTTTCTGTATGTATTTGGTGAGGATTGCGCCGCGTACTCGACCGAGGCCTCGGATTTTTAGACCTGATTGATAGTGCATGCGTTATATACTTGTTCTATTTTGGTTGTAAACAGGCGATATTGCTGCTATAAGTTACCTCTGAGGCAATGAACATATCGACTTGCCGCAGCTTTTGGTTTAGCATGGAAAAATATCAATATCGATCAACAAATGTAACCACTGTTTGAAAGACTAAAACTCTTCCAAAAGTGATGCGATGATAATAAAAGAATTTAGAGGAATGCAAAATGTATGAACCATGAAGATTGCGCCATGCATCCGTCCGAATCGTCGGATCCTAGACCTGATTGAAAGTTCACGGATAACATGCTTGTTCTATTTTTGTCGCAAACAGGTGATATCGCTGATACGCGTTTCCCTTGATGCAATAAACATAAAAACATCAAAACGTAACAAGTTTAACATGCACCTTAAGATGCACTTGCACAATACGACAATGTTTTTTTAGCTAGATCAAAATGAATACTCAGTGAATGATAGTGATGCTAATCCGTCTCTAACCGAGAGCTGAGTTGTTTTGTTCGGTACCCCAAGTGTAACGCAATGATATGACCTGTTTGCGGCCAAAGTAGAACAAGCATGTTATCCGTGAACTTTCAATCAGGTATAGAATTCAACGATTCGGACAGGTGCATGGTGCAATCTTCATGGTTCATACACTTTACATCACTCTAAACTCTAATCTTATGATTGCATCGCTGCTGGAAGAGTTTTAGCTTCTCAAACAGTGGTTACAATTATTGATCGATATTGATGTTGTTCCATGCTTAACCAAAAGCTGCGTCAAATCGATATGTTCACTGCCTCAGGTGTGTCTCATAGCAGCAAGCTGTTTACGACTAAAGTAAAGCAAGCATATAACCCATGCATTATCAATCGGGTCCAAAATCCCAGGCTTCGGTCGAGTACATGGCGCAATCCTCACCAAACACATACCAAAGAATTTTCTTTTTTCTTAACTTTCATTCAAGCTATAGGTCGTTTCGATTGGTTCACTTTCGCCAAAGTTATGGAATTTCAAACAGGAGGAACAATTTTTTGAGACACCCTGTATTCTGAATGGAAGACGAATGTGTGGCGCGTCCTTAGAAGAACGATCAAGGCTGATCACTTTATCTCATCTTTACCTTAGTTTTAAAGATTTTCCTTCCCTTAGAGATCCTCTCTTTCGTTTTCCTACGTATTCTCTTTTATGCTGGCCCATGACAAACCGCTATGGATATTATGGACCGCTTATAAGCCTTGACAGTTGACTGACAGTTGCCTTCTTTTGTGACGCTTCTTTTTTTTTAGAGAACTTCACTCACTAATTCAGTTCATCTGCGATTTTTCGAGGTTACCTGGGTTTGGGGGCACGCGTGGTGGAGGGTTACGCGATCAATTCTCGTCCGAGCTATCCAAGCCTTCAATCCCTCCGGGGTCGGGTAAATTGGTACCAGACTTGTCTGGGAAGGTAAAGACATTGACTCGGTATGACGGCTGGCAATCCCAAGTCACTATGTAGGCCAAATACGCATTCACCATGCCTCTGCCATTCTTAGTGAAATACGAATACGGTGGTGCGCCCTCAGGGGACTGACTAACGCCGACTGCCGCCTCTATCGTTTACCTAGCGCAACCAACGTTTGAAGTGGTGGGTTTCTACCGAACGAATAACGACGATTCGTTTTCAGATGACTTCTCAGTGATCAGACTAATTATCTTTCCAAAAACCAGCATCGAGCGCGCCAGATTCGATGTCACGAACGGCCGCGACAAGTGCGACGACCATCTCTGCATGGCCGCCCCCACACGAATGACCTATTTTTTGCGCCATTTCGTTTTCGCTACGATCGCTATCGGCGCTCGGTATTCAGGATTGAAACGTACATAGAGCTGTGCTGTGTGCCCAAACCAGACACTAAACCCCTCCGGCTTTGCCGACGGTCCGGTTAAATGGCTTGTTCAATGGACAAATGGACGCCGTGATGGAATGAGGACTCGATTGAAAATTCGGTACTTGCCGGTTTAGAAACTCGTCTCTAAACAATTAGAGCCATTTTCCCACTACTAGAGCGCTAATTACTCTAAAAAACGATTGTACCACTTTTCTACTACGTGACACATTAAGAACAAATAAGAATGATAAAAAAATAAGCATTTGGTTCACCCTTAGCCGTACCCAGCAGTAGGTATATTTCCTGCTAATCCTTTCGTACTGTACACGGCGCTGGGCGAAAGGGTGGAACAGAATAATATTACTCCTCTTCTCATACTATTCATTCATATACTCCACTATTTACCTTTTGATTATATGGACCACATCATACCCTTTATGGCATACCTCTTCTAGAGCATTACCCCCAAAATGCTACTGCTAGGAAGATGAGCAATCAGGAGTGGTTTGAAATTGAGAGACGAGGACATATTGTGCCGTAAAAGTGTCTCGTTTATAGAAACAAGTGAATCTAGAAACTATCTTCGCTGTTGGACAGGAGCCCATGCATTACCCCCTAAGGGAGGGGGGTAAAGCGGACCTTTTGTACTACCTTACTTGTTCTTAATACCTCACCTAATGAAAAAAGTTTCATCTAAGCGCTAACCTCACGGTAACCCGACGGAGAACTCGTGGAAACGGCCCCACTAAAGGGTCCTTTTCTCGAAGTGCCACGATACCGTAGTCGCGGTAGCCTCCTTTCACATCTAGCGCTTTCTAATTGGTAAGAAGTTATTCTATGATTGCCGCAAATGGCTGATTCCCTCGAAAACCAGTTTCTCTGAGATTAAATTAACCGAAATGAACGTAAACGTGACAAACATGCGAGGATCATCGCGGTCGACAACTTTACGGATGTTAGCGATGACGTCGAAGGATATTTGACGTCCATCGCGAACCACCTCGCCTCCGGTAACAGCTTCTCCGGGACCGATCGGTGTCACTCCGACAATTTGTGAGAATCGTAGTCCGTCGAATGTGCAGCATTGTAGTAATAACCTAGAAAATATACATTTCAACGACTATAATTTACCCTTTCTCGAGTTCAGCTAGAACAGGGCCGATATCAACTGCAAAACCAAAAAAAACGATAAAGCTTACGGCTGTCTTGGATGATCGATGTATTCGATTCCACCAACCCATTGATTTTTCTTCGTGCACGCCAAATGATCGAACGATCCGGAACAGTTCTGAATTATGAAACTTTGGGCACGTTCATACTTCGCAGCAAGGCAGTACCGCAGCTAAGCAGATCCTTCGCTGGAATTACGTTTTCTTCGGGCCTGGAAATTTTATTTTAATGCGGCACAGTCCATAATATCGATGGAACCCATTTCACCCCTGCAGCGCTTCGAAGTGACCCGCTATTAGGGCGAAATGCTGCTGCGTCGCATTCTCTGCGTCTCTGCCCTACGCTTAATAATTACTGTGCTGCTTTACTGTAAAGTATGAACAGGTCTTAAGACGATATAGTAGTTCAAGCTTATACGTACGCTTTTACTTGACTTGTTCCAAGTATGTCAGATCGAATATTTCGAACCGACGCGAAGAGAAACATCTAGCGAGGGGTAATCAATCGACGCATTAGCGTTGCACCTGTGGCGATGCACCTGGACAGGTTGGCGAGATGTGATGATATCGATGACCAATGGAGATCTCAATTCGTACGAGAACGGAGCTACGAGAGTTGATGTTGAGGAGTACAATAAATCACTGGGAGAACAGTAGAAAACCGACTTAACGCTGCACAGCTAAGATCTTGACTATGTTTACTCAACGCATCAGATTCAAACGAAGAAAATTAAGTTAAGAAGAACTCACCGCTCGAATTTTATTCGTCTGTAGATATCCTATATGAGAGTTGTCTCCTTCGCGGAAAAATCCATCGATTTGACCGGTCTCGTCGGTGTTGAACACGCTGTCATCAACGTCATCGACGGGTTGGGCTACGCATGATGGCTGAGCGCACCCAAGTACAGGCGAGCCTACAAACAATCGATACACTCGATCACTGATCAGATCTGAACAGACCACTTGATCCGGTTCATCACCTACTACTTACCGGTTGGCAGAATTTCCACACTAAACGGCACACCGCTTTTACCACAAAACGACGCGAAGGCCACGTTGCAGATGAGAAGAATACCCCATAGGGGCATCATCTAAACGTTTTTTTTAAATGAGTTTCTTTTTTAATTCTGCCCAAAAATTCTGAATCTCATTCATGAAAGTTAGTCCTACTCTTTCTAATCCCAAAAAGCCTGCTATTGGTCAAACCTTCATTAAACAAGTACTGACTATATGAACTACAAGGTTTGAGCTCGAACATTGTCAATCTAACTAAAATAAGCCCTTATAAGCTCACAAAGCCACGGCTGTTCTAGAGTCATCAGCTGCAACCACAGTAGAATGAAGGAGATGTGAATAGCGAAAACTGTACTGGTTTACCATCTGCTAAACTCGAGATTTTAGAGAAAAAAAAAGCATCAGGAAAAGTTACCAAAACCATTAGCAGCTCAGTAAGGATGCATATTGAAGGAAACTAGTTTTTCTCGCGCTTCACATTCCACCATGAGCACGTCACACTTACGTGAAGCGCAGCGTAAGAAGGTAAGTGTTTGGGGAATTATGAATTTGCAAACATTACCTAAAGACCTTTGCTCTAATGGTTATCCTTCGACAGAAGGCGCTACAGTATCCAAAAGTGACATCTCCTATGCGAAAGAGTATAAATCCCCGCCCACAAGGTGTAGAAGTAAAAGTGACACATTTAGAGTAAATAAATGACGTAAATATCAATGAAACGAGCAGTAACAAAGAACATAACATAAGAACCGTAGTAAAATCGGGTGGTGAAGTGAAGCGAATAATCCACGCGTGAAGCAGGAGTGTCGGGAAGGATAAAATCTCGTTCGACTGTCGCCGCCTTCCAGCAAGGGAGGGGGATTGAGCGCGTTGTCTCGGGTTAAGTAGCATTGATAACCTGATTGGAACCGAGAGAATTCGCTTGGGTCTGAGACTGAAGCGAAAAGGAAATACAATTCTGCAAATCAGCTACTCACTCCACCATATCACCTCCGAAAATGACATGATCTAATGATAAAAAAAAACGAGAAACGAGTCAAGTTTTTGAATCAGAGAGGTACATTGCCACTTATACCCATGTTTTTGTGTGCAAAATCAAAGATAAAGTTCCTATCATAACCCATTTTTGCAACAAAAGATGAAGCTCAAATCGTCAAAAACGGACAACTTTGACACCTCCTCTTCATCGCCAGTGGTAGCCAATATGAATATAGCTCAGGCAATCAACGACTGGAAGCAAGCTTTCAAACATAATCTATAGTTTAGTGGAATTCTCTCAAAACCGAGCAGCCATTGTGTCAACGACAGTGGTCACTGAGGACGAACCGAGAGAATGGGGAGAGGGTCTGAGAATGAAGCGAAAAGGAAATGCAATGAACCCATGTTTCCTTTTTTGCGGAGATCAGAACTTCAATCACAATCTCAGTCTATTTTTACAACAAAAGATGAAGTCAAATCGCCAAAAATGGACAGCTTTGACACCTCCCCATCCCCCCTAGTGGAAGCCATTACACCGCCCGGGCAATTAGCGGTTGGGAGAACTGGCTCTCGAACATTATCCGTTTGCTATAAAATATCTCATAAAATCGGGCAGCGATTGTCTCAACGAAAATGACAACTGAGGACAAACCGTTTTTCGTCGAATCCAATCGTCAGTGTCCGGAACGCGGGAGTCACTCGAGTCAAAATTGCCCACTCTGAAATCGACATAACATTGGATGGGTGGAGAGCAATTTTCGGTCATCGAAAAAATTCACGGTACACGAAGTTGACGAGGTCTAACCACCTGAACGATTCAGGATTTTAGAAGGATTCTTAATGTGGGAAGGAAAAATCTGCTGATTTCTTCCGACGGTGGAGAATTTTTTTTGGACAAGGGCTTGCTCATCAGGAGTGCATCTATGTACATAGCTAGTGGTACTAATCTTCAAACCACTGAATTCAAATGTTGCCTGTTTTTTTTTCAGAACAAATTCTATTTGAAAAGCTGGATACATTAAGCTGCATTCCAGTAAAGGCAATGAAGAGAGCGCTCTCCTGGCATGCAGCTCAAGAGTAGTTTTTACTTTTATATCCCTTTCTGCCAAGCTCACCTCGCTAGAATAATTCTTAAAATCCATAACTAATTGCCACTTCCGCTAAGTTTATTTGAAAGTAAAAACATTCCAGATAAAGGAAAGACGAATCCCAATCTGTGCTAAGACACAAGGATATCGTAGAGAAAATTAGAAATGTCTCCAAATTTGGAGCGAAATTGGAGTATTACAAAAGATCATGAGAGTTGAGCGACCCGCTCAACTGAATTGGATTAGTCTTTCATATTTACCAGTTGCCTTCTACTAAGAAGAAACCTGATTTCTGCTTGCTCGTGCTTAAGATTTTCCTATTGTTACCATTCTCATTAAGGTGGGCGCGGTGCAGTGGTAATAGGCGCTTATTTCATCCGCAAGGTCGAGCGTTCCATCTTCGTCCAGATTGAGCGAGCCCCCCATCCCTCCAGGAACGGTCTTCACCTTCCCAGACAAGTCTGGGGACTAATTAGTAGCAAACTTGTCTGCGAAGGTGAAGACACCGACTTGGTATAGAGGATGACCATCGTAAGTCGTTGTATAGGCCAAATACGCATTTACCATCTCTACGATTCTGAATGGAAGAGGATTGCATGGGGCGTCCTTAGGGCTCTGATCAACGCCGACCAGCTTACACTTTCACCCTTAGAAAAGTAAAAAAAAACACAGGTTTTAAATGTCGAACATCTAAGATACGCCCTACACCTAAACTATTTGATATCATTGATCAGAGGGCTTATGGACGCCTCCCAACAGGAATTTGTATTTTGATGGTTCTATGCGTCAAGAGAGCCCTTTCGAGATGCCTCGTTTCTGTGTGGCGGCCAACGCGCTCCAATGAGAACGACGCGTCACCGCCGCCGAAGCAAGCGGCAGGCTGGTTTCGTGTTGTTGGTAAAGTGCAAAAATAGCGCTGTATGCTTAAAGGTAACAGTCCAGTGTTGATTAAAACTACTGCATATTCCTGCTTCCGTGATATTTTGTACCAGTATTGGGTAAAATAAGTTAAACATCGGACCATAACTACCAACAAAATTAATGTTGGCTTGGTAGGCGTTGTTTAGCAGTTCTGATTTTGTTCGAGGAATCTCCTAATTTAAATCTAAATTTAAGTATGTTGATTAGTAGGCTGATTATGTGTGATGATTGATTGTGAAGCTTGCAATACGACTACTGTCGGGAATGCAATTTGTAGCCAATCACTTGTATTATGTTTAAATTGCGACCTTCTTCGTTTCCAAGACGTCCTCTAGAACTTGTATATTTTAAAGTGTTTATGGTAACTTTACAGGTTCTTGTTATTGTTCTACATCGACTATGGTAATCGAGTAGTCTTTTGGGACAGTTTTCGCCTGTACAATCGTCGGGTGAGTCATTGATGTTCAGCACCGCCAGCATGAGTCATATTGGCTCGCCGCTCGGTGCGCTTTCATAACGCCCTTCCTTTCGATTTTCATGATACATTAGTGTCACCCCCCTTGTAAGTTTTCAACGTTTTCGGTTCTTCTAATTCATTTATTTTTTCTATTTTTCGATGAAAAAATAGATTTTTCAGAGTGCTCGCTTCGTTTGACGAGGATGTTGCGTTTTCTTCTTCAAAAAACCAGCCCAGAAGTCCATGATGACGCTGTGTCCGACTATTTAGATTTTCAAAAGGTACGTACCCTTTTCATTTCGATTGCATTAGTCTCGAGTGTAACAGTAAAGGCCTTCTACAGCAGGTAAAACTTACCACAGAACTGCTTTTTGAATTTTCGTGTCTTTCCGCGAGTTTTGTGTCCTTTTCATTCGTTGTTTTTCGCCGGCGGACATCTTCAGTTTTTTTCAGACCGTCCGTCATGGTTTTCCTTCCCGCGTCACCTGTTTTGCGTATGACGATGTCTTAAAGATCATTGCCATTGGAAATGGTGATGGAGACGTGAACATGTAAGACTTATTTATTGTATCTTATTTCGTGTTATTTTTCGCTATCTCGCAGTATTTGTACAATCATTTATCGTTACTAAGACACTGAACTACATTGATTGACCGTACAGTTCTTCTTTTTCAGATATGGAGGAAACGGACTTATTTGGAGCAGTGAAGTTCCTGGCAAGAAAGGAATCGGTAGAAGCGTTGCTCACATGTACTTTGTCTGTGGTATTGGAGTGCTGATAGTTCTATGTCGAGATTCAACTTTCGTGCGCTTTGCCATAGATGGTAAGTGTTTGACATTTGATTTTCGAGCTGTTTTCCTCTTTTCTTTTCAACTCCACAGTTTCCTTTTTGGAGATCGCTATGTTTCTATACATTTCTTGATGTTATGCTTCACGGGTTCCTTGAATTTGTACGATTTTTTTCTTCTAGATGATATTTTTTCAACGCTCCATTTTTGATTTTTCAAAAATATTTGTTGCTTTAGGTGCTTCTCTAACGGCTCGATCGGTTCTACATGAGACGCGACTGAAGAAAATTACCAGCTGCTGCATGCTTCAGCGAGCTAACCCTCAAGAGTCCGTCCTTCTCATTGGTACGTTTTGGTTTTTTGATAGAATAATTGATTAACAGTTGTGAATTTGCGGTTTTGGTGGTAGCAAAAATGATTGTGACTCCGCTCATAGAAAAGGCATAGTTCGCGTCCTGATAGCAGTGTGGGGGATTTTCCGTCATCAGCTGATAACTTCGTGTTTGTCTGCGGTTATCATTCGCTGTGCTAAAAACAAATAATGATGGAAATTGATTTTCAGAGCAATTTAAATGTCACTAGAAACTACTGTTTCAGGAACTGTTTCTGGGAATGTGTTTGCTTTAGACATTAACACTTTGGAACTATCCGAATACATTGTATTTGAGGAAACACTGTTGCAAAGGTATGGAATTACTATGCTTACTGTGGTGATTTCATACTAAATACTTTTGTAGAATTCCCGAAAACTGTTTATTGGACAAATACCCAGTTGATTTGCTATCCGTGTGCTCAACGAATCCAAGGTTGACCGTGATGGTGTTCAATCATTGTCTCGTCATTTTGTACGATTCTTCTACAAATGAATTGCTCGGAACCAATCTGTTTGATGTTCCTTGCAAGGTATGTTTTCTGCGCGTTTGATTTCATTTCTTTTATTCTTTTCTGAAACTTTTTTCGTTTCGACAGAACTGGGAAGGCTAGTCTGTGGGATATTCAGCTCGAAATTTTTGTAGAAATATTACCTGTATTTGTTTTAGAGCATCACGTGGAATCGAGATGGAAGTCGTTTTGTTTTCGCTCTTCATGACGGATCGTACGCTTCTTGTGATTCCAGCAATGCCTCCACATGTGAGCGACCTGCTCAGGTTTTCGGCCCGTTTCCTTGTATACCGACAAGGAAGGTATTCTTTGCTGAAACTTCTAGGTGAGCGGTACTACTAATCAGTGGAAATGATTACTGATAATGGAACTTCAAGAAAACGTGTTTTCTATTGGAAACGCCTCCTACGTATTGAAGTATATTTATTTTCATTCATTTATATTTGTCCTTAGATCGAGCGAACGAATAGTGTTGTTCTCTGGCGGCATGCCTCATGCTTCTTATGGCGATCGTTTCGTTGTTACTGCTCGCCAAGGAGATCGCACCTGCGTCTTTGACTTCCCGAGCCCTGTTGTGGACTTTTGCTTGACTACTGGGGGTGAGTCTCGGTTTACCATTACCCCCGTTTGGTTACTATTTAGTACGATTTTTCAAGTTTTCACCTATTCAGAAGATGGCTATCACAGTTGTGCAATTGTGCTTACTGAGAATGAAGTCGTCTGCATCGATTTGACTGATCGACATTGGCGAGTAATTCCAACAGAGCAAATATTTCCTTTACATGCTAGTCAGGTTCGTTCATTTATTGTTTATGAGCATTTTTTTTTTCAAAAATTTTAGTGTTTGCACTAGTTTTATTTTCGCTTATTCGAAAAGGCATTGGTATTTGAGTTGTTTTATCCTCCTTTTTAGCCATATTGTGCATTTGTTTCAGATTACTACTTCTACACATTGCTCTCATGTGGAAGAACACGTATGGTCAAAACTGAAAAGAGTGAGTGAGAACAATGTTTTTGATCGTATTTTCGTCGATGCTTCCACTATTCTTTTCAGTTTTCTGCTAAAGAAATACGGCGTAATCGTGAGTATTCTGCTAGAAAATGGCCTATTGATGCAAAAGTCGAAATTGGTGATGAGAATCGTGTTATCAAAGAGTCGACGAAACGGCAGTTGTGGATTACAGGGTAAGATCATTACACCTTTTCCTACGAAATCATTTTCTTAATAGGGAGGCGACTGAGCCCAAGCATAATAAATCAAGTTTCTGTCATTATATTTGTGGCTTTTTATTTTCGTAGCAACCATTACCCACATCAAATATTTTTGCCAAAGTTATCTTCTTCGCTTCTAAACGATTTTTTCAGACACGAGAATGGAACGCTACGAGTGTGGTCAGCAGGTGATGCTGTCATGCAACTTTTGTTCGTAATTGATTCACGAAAAGAATTTCTGGGTTTTTCTGAAGAGGTAAGTTAAGATACAAACGTACAGTAGTTCGCGAAAAGATATGTCATCTTGCATTTTTGGGTGCAGATCGCTGAAACCGAAAGGAATTTTATTCCAATTGACAGGTTTAACGACTCTTATTGAAAATACACTACTAGGTGCCCTTGTTAGAAATTCTAGAACTTTTAAAGAAATTTAAACTTATTTTCATATTCATTTTCAAACAAATACATCTTAGGAACCACTGAGCTTCTGCTTGTCTAGTGGTGATATTCTGATAGAGCATGGTTGGCTTGCTCTTATAGGCTATGAATTTTGATATCGACTCATCAAAAACCATAGATTTTCTCGCGTGAATTTTTTAATGGTCAAAAAATGATGGAATCTTGAGACAGTCTTTCATTCAAAATTCCATATCGTAGCAACTAGTGAATGAAATTCCATCGGATAAATATGTGCGATAGCGTAGGATTTTCTCTTTCTAATGCATATTGAAGTTCTGAAAACTCACCCCCAATTACAGAAAAAATAGCTCTCAAAGTTGCATTTACATAAACGGCCGTTTACAGAATTTCCGGAGGACATTTGACTCCAGTTCCTCTAATGCATGGTAGACATGTTGCTTGTTAGGTCCTCAACAGCTAGCAAAATAATTCCCTCTCTCGTGCAGAAAATCACCTTCTAGTTAGAGCGATTGATAGTGTACGGTGGCGGGAATAGTGATGCATACAACATTTCTAACTAGAAGAAAACTTTCTGCACAAGAGTGGGATTTGCTTCGCTACCAGTTAGAGACCTAACGAGCAACAAGTCTACTATGCACCAGAGAATTCTGGAGTCAAATACCTTCTGGGTGTTCTTAAAACGGCCGTTTATGTAAATGCAATTTTAAAAGCTACTTTCCCTGTAACTGGAGGGCAGTTTTCAAAACTTCAATACGCGTTAGAGAGAGAAAACCTTTCGCTATCACATACTCAAATCTGATGCAACTTCATTCACTAGTTGCGAAGATATGGAATTCTAAATGAAAGACTGTCTCGAGATTCCATCATTTTTTGACCATAAAAAATTCACGCGAAAAAATCTACGGTTTTCAATGAGTTGATACTAAAATTCATAGCCTATAAGAAAGAGCTCTATCAGAATATCACCACTAGACAAGCAGTAGCTCAGTGGCCCCTACGATACATTTGTTTGAAAATGTATATGAAAAAAATTTAAATTTAAAAAAAATCGAGAATTTCCAACAAGGGCACATATTAGTGTATATTCAATAAGAGTCATTAAAACAGTCAATTGGAATAAAATTCCTTTCAATTTCAGCGATCTGCACCGAAAATGCAAGATAACATATCTTTTCGCGAACTACTGTATTTTGCGCACTTTTTATTAGAGTTCGAAAGGATTGAGAGCGTTTCATGGCATCCTATTGTTGACTGATATTTGTCTTCCAGGAGAAAGATCTATCGGACAATAACAGAGGAGACAGTTGTGACACGGATTCGTCAGATGATGATTTCCAGATGACCGGTGAATGGCCACCATTTAAGAAGGTGGGTGCATATCCAGTTACGTACATTTGGTATTATTACCCATTGTGTTCCACTTATGAGATTTTTCATTATTCTCTGTAAGATTTGATCGCTTAATTCGTAATTGAAACAAAATGAAAATGCTGCATCTCTCAAAACCGCTTTAGGTCGGCGAGTTTGACCCATTTTGCGATGATGCTGGATTGTCAATCCAGAGAATAGCATTTGATGAGAAATGTGGACAAATTGTTGTCGGTTGTCGAGGGGGACAAGTACTGATCTATTCACTAGAAGAGACAGAAAAGGTAAAACTTTACCTTTTGTCAGATTCATGCCAAACGTCTCCTCATTGCGCGACTGTTTGATTCAGGAACTAACACCACATCCACTCACCATCGAAATGTGCGATCATTCGAAATTGGGTTCGTCAGCGCAAGACACTAGAGCATTGCCTATTCGTCAAACAGCATGGAAATATCATCCAGGGTACCAGCCACAATCGTTGGCGGGCAGTAATAAGAGGTAAAATTACCTTTCAAGCTTTTGAAGTTGTTGTCGTCACATCCTATTCGTTTTAGTATCATCGTGCAATTGAAGCCCGCACTTGCTGTGACTGCCGTTGCCATTTTGTCGTCTCGACATTTAATTGCGGCTTCGAACGAATATGGTTTCGCCCTTGTCGATGTTAACAAGCAGACAGTTTTGCTTCAGAACAGTTTGGTGAACCAGTCCGGTAGGCATATACGCCGTAATTCGTTAATAGTTCGCCAGAATTACTAGTCCTCCATTACATCCATTTCAGATGTCGCACATGTTGGTGCGTTTGATGACGCATTGTCGCGTTTCAAAAGTATGAAAAAGTCTATCCGGCAAACGTTCAGAAAAAAGAAAAAGACGCCGGTCGTATCGCTGGATAACACCATAGTGAGATTAAGCAATTACCTTGACTACTTCATTTTTTGATGAGTGTTTTTTCAGGGGACCGTGAATAGTGAATCATCTACACGAGAGGCAGCTAGTACTAACACAGCGAAAGTGTTCAGCGAAAATGAAGACGAAGATGTTTTGGTAGCGAAACCCGTTGAACGACTGATCGAAGAACGTGGAGCATCATCTTGTATGTATTTTTGTACTTTTTTATACATTTGATGGTTCAGACGTTTTCGATCTCATTTCAGTGGACTCTCCACCGTGGATGATCCGTTGTATGAGGTTCCTTGCTATTCCGGTGATGGGAACCGCTGGGGTTAGTTGTTCTATACCTTCTAAGTGGTATTGGTCCATGTTACTATTTTTTATGAAACTTTGTATTATAATAATTCTTCTGTAGATCTGCGATGTTCTGGTGGTTGGCACCAACGGTGGAAAAATGATTTTGTACGCTATCTCAGAGCAACCAAGGGCGGAAGACGTCTGTAAATTGGTGAGGGACGTTAGCACTATCTGCCATTGTATATAGTGCACTTCAGTGAATCGTTGGAAGGGATCTTAAACCTATTATCTGTGCTGTAGTTGAAAGTGGTATTCTATTCTGAAAGCGTTTTTGTTTGTTTGCCTATTAGCTGTGAAGAATTTCAGTTGAAAACGTTAGCACTTCGACATGCAGCTCCTATAATTCACGTCGATGTTATAATGGAGCCAGGAACTAAGGTTAGCGATTATAAAATTATATTTTGTTCTAGAATCGAGTCCACATAAACAACATCTTTGCCCATGTGCCCCTTTTTTTTCGCGACAGTAGTCATTCTTCTGGTAAAGAGATGGATCTGATGGCTTTGGGCAGCGCTGTAAACCAATTTGTTAGGTGTCAAACCCTCTGCAAAAATATGATATTCGGGATAATTTCCGTGTCAGTATTTGTTGTTATTTTGTTTTTACTATATACTCTATTTCTGAGTGATATCTTTAGCAGGCCTCTTCAACCCGTCTGGTTATTTTCACCGAAGAGCAGATACGAAGCTTCTACTTACCAAGTCTTAAACCGTGCCGCTACAAAGTTAAGCTGACGAGCACTGAAGGTCTACGTATTCGAAAGGCGGCCATTGTTACCCTTCACAATGTCAATGGTGAGTTTTGCAGAATCTGTACCTGTATTGAAACTTAGGAGAGCTACTGAATCAATTATTTTGAGATCTGTCAAACTGCGAAAGTTTCGCGACGATTGTCAACAATCATGGTGAAGTGGCCGTGTACTCGTTGTTGAATCCAAAGAAGACTGAGAAATTCTCCGTGCTGAAGGTAACTTGCAGTGGTTCAGGATATTTTCACTTGTATTTGTTATTTGTTGTTTAGAGTATTGATATCGCTGGAATAACGTCAATGCTGATCACGCCATATGGGGAATTACTGTATCTGAGGCAAGGTGGATCAGAAGTTCAACGTGCCACCATATCGGAGCATTCATTACCGTGGACTAAGCCCTGTCAGAGCGTAAAACTGCCGGAATCTCAGAGTCAGTGATGCAGTCAGAAGTGCCAAAGTAAATGTAGCTGATGTCGAGTGCATTTGTATCACGAGCTGTGCTTTATGGAGAAACAATTTCCCAAATTTGGCGCGATTCACTGCCGTAGGAGATGCGGAAAACTACGGACCTCTACCTTTGTGTACTTTTGGAATGTTATTGGTCCGGGTCTTAGAGCAACGAAGCACATTTAATGGTTCAATCCTTTAAGCATTTTTCTTTCAAGGTTGCACTATTACTAAAGCTTTTCTCTACTCGTGCAAACTACTCCCGCCGTTCTCTTGCCTTAAAACAAAGAATAGCAGTTTGGGGTAGAGGACGGCCGTACCACAGGACGTGGGAGCCACTTGTTATAAAAATTGAAACTAATGACTAGATACCTTTCTCATCCTCAGTCTTCTCTCCCTTTACACCTTATTGCGTCCCGAAACGAGATGTTCATTCCGCTGTGGGCAGGTGAACTCTAAACAAAAAAGTGGTATCTGTAGTATTTTTCTTTGCATGTTGAATGTTTAAGTTTCATTTCTATGTTCCTTTTGTGAGAAGATCTGTGTTTCCTTTTGTTTTTATGGCTCTTAGCATCTAAAAAATGCGGGTCGTTTTTCGTACCTTTGTGTCATCGTTCGATATTGGATGGAATCCATCCGACCGCTGAGGCTCTTCTTAAGATTCTTGGGCTTCTTTCTGAGCGTTGTTGTCGTTTCTCTAGACTACGTAGCATTCCTATCGAGCTCATTCATTTTGTGATTGTTGAACATCGGATCCCAGCCGTAGTTGTGCTGCTGATTGCTCAGTTCAGTGCGTGCACACATAGGTAGTTGAACCTACACATTTGCAATATAAATGAAATAGTCTAATCCTAATGCGATTACTCATCATTGTTTTTCATGTTCTGTTTATATTTATGCTGTAAAACGGCGAATGTTTCTAGCTGTGTATACGCTGTTTTTTTCCTTGTAGGAGTGAACAGTCTTGTTTTTTCTAACTATTTTCATTTGTTTTCGATCTTTTCACTTACTTTATTGGGCTGTACGATACGAGTGTCATTATTGAAGTTTCCGAGAAGAAGTCTTGGTTCATGAGAAGTTTGCCGTCAGAGAAGAGGGTCTTTGAGGGACCAGTTTATTTTCGGTCGTTTTTTTTCAATTGAGGTCCGAGTTCACTTTCAGATTTATTGTTTCCGAATTCTTGCTAGTACCCAAAGATGCCATCCTCATGATTTCAGTTTTCTTCAAACATCGGGACATGCATGAGACTTAAAAAACAATATCACACAAATCCTATTAGGTCCCTTTGGTGTCTTCGAAAACAAAAATAAACGAACTTAAACGAACAATCACAGATTTGGATGAGAAAGCTGGTGGTGGCTCTCGCGGATATGTCGATGGTGAAAGGAAATATTAAGAAACAATTCGATACGGTCGAACAATTGTGAGCGAAGAAGTGCGTTGAGATATTTGTGAATCCTAGACATCATCTCGTTTGGCCATAACCCACAAATAACTCGTGGAAATATATAAGCAACAAGGTGGGACCATTACGGACTACTTGAATAGAAGGGCTCTCTAAAATACTCTACAATATGTATAAAAATTATCACACATTAGTTCCTATTCTCGAACATTACCCTACCTGTTGGCATTGACAGGACGGGGGGCGATAGCGGCTACCTTCTGTCCCATGTAACGTTCTAGGAACTCTGCGTGCTTCTTCAGAACTGTAGTAGCGTTTTCGCTTCTGCAAAAGAGCTCATCTATTAGGTTCTTGCAAAATATTAGCGATTTCTGGAACGAAATATTTTTCCAAAAAAAACAGAAATAAAACGCAGGATATAATATCCAAAAACGCATTCGATCACTCTTATACATATCTGTGGATGATCCACAACGCCTTTGTCGGAAGGTTTTTTAGGTGCGGCTGTTGATTCATTTTTCGAATCACATTCTCAACGAACCGATAAATATAGATCACTTCGTCTCGAAGACATTTAGCCATCAGCGTTCTACTGCTCCATCATTTGCCTCAAATGCGATAAGAATCAGAAAAACTCCAACTGCAGACGTCCTCCTAACTACATCTGTCCAGGCGCAAAAAATGGGACAAGGTTTTCAAAGGAAAAAATGGTGGCTTGCATCTGCCAGAATTCACTTCTGTACAGTTTTCGCTGCGCTGGTCTACCCCAGTTCCATAGCGAGCTGAGCGAGCTTTCCGTGAATATCATCTTTCGTCCCCTCCTTTACCTGTACGTTCTTGAACCAGCCTGCACTTGCCCTATTTCAAAGAGCCCCGTTGCCGTATGCGGCAGAGAATGATCGCCTACATTTAAAGGTTTCAACAAACACACTGCGGACGCACTTGCTTCGCATGTCGCGTTCCCTGAGTCCCTACCGATAAGTCACTACCGCGTTGATTTGCTGCCGAGTATGATCGTGCGCCAACCCCACCCGTAACCAGGCGATAGATGCATCACGCAAAAAATCTCAATCGATAGGAAACAAAAAATTGCACAAAACAAACGAACAGTTTACACGGAACAAAAGACGAATGGGTGTGAAGCTAACATAAAACATATCTACCACCAGACCAACCGTACCGTAAACATAACACGTGCCTTTTTTACATCCCAATCCTAAAATATCATGTTCTCCTTGATGAAAATATATTAGGTTGATAAGAAAGTTCCCGCCGTTTTTTCAAACGACTGCTGTAAGTTGAGTTCGAAAGCTTTTGCAGAGTGTGACACACCGTACGAAAGAGAATTATTAGCTCTATAAAGAAGTGCATTTGAAATTTGTGATAACTTTGAATGTCATTGTTTTTGGCTGGTAAAGAGGAAAGCGAAAAAGTGAAAAATAACCTCATCGACAGCGATTTTTTCTGCTTAGCCTTGAAGGCTTAAACAAAATGGTATACATCTTTCGAAAGACGATGATTTTCTCTATTAGATGGCATATTACTCTTCCCTATTTTTCATGGAAATTGCGAAGTTTCAAACCCGCGAAGTTTCAAAAGAAAACCAGGAACAGCATCGAAAAATTATTCTTGTCTTTCGAACGACAAAATTTGGGGGTTTGAAACTTCGCAATTTCCATGAAAAATAGGGAAGAGTAATATGCCATCTAATAGAGAAAATCATCGTCTTTCGAAAAATGTATACCATTTTGTTTAAGCCTTCAAGGCTAAGCAGAAAAAAATCGCTGTCGATGATGTTATTTTTTCACTTTTTCGCTTTCCACTCTACCAGCCGAAAAACAATGACATTCAAAGTTACCACAAATTTCAAATACACTTATTTATAGAACAAATAATTCTCTTTCGAACGCTGTGTCGCACTCTGCAAAAGCTTTCGAACTCAACTTACAACAGTCGTTTGAAAAAAAAACGGCGGGAACTTCCTTACCAACCTAATAGTTCTCGCGGACTAGTTGAGGGAAGCTCCTCTACCATTTTTCATCGAAAACACTATATAATCATTCGGCTCATTCTTATTTACACTGAGAATCACCGTACTAGTTTCATAGATAACAAGACACCGTCCCATAATTAGTAAATCGTAAATTTTGTTTATAAATTCATAAAGTACCTGAGAGGAAACTCCGGTTGTTCCGACTGCGGTGTGGCCCTGCCTAACGACGACTCTGCGGGGATATAACGGTGAGCCTGAAATTTTCACAAGAATTACCATTTTATTTGATTTGATAATACATATATATTAGAAGAACATCAGAATCTCTAGAAGTACTACATGGATAACAGAGTCTCACCATGCCCTTTATCTCTTTAGGATCTGGCTGCCTCGAGGGGTGATTGCGAAGGTTTTCCATTTCCAGGCATTCTTCCATAAGAGATATTTCCAGGTCTTGCAGCTAAATGAGAACGTGAAAACATTTCGTTACTCGATTAGAATCCGTCTAATCCACACCTGTTTTACTTTCTTTTCGTAGTGCTTTTTCATGTCTTCAATTTGTTTTTCAGCGAGAAGAATCTGTTGCGCTCTCCACTGCAACTCTGATGCCTCCTCTTTCAACCTTTTCACGTCAACGGAGCGTTTTCTGAAATTAAAATTCAATTTCAAAACAAATAGCTGAGAGCAGTATGTAGTGCGTCTACTACTCGCTATATTTCTCCGTAACTTCTTACCCATGAAACTCGTTCTTGTCATGTTCAAGAAGCTGCCTTTCCGCCGTGATTCGAAGGATAAGGTCATGTTGTTCGTTGAAAAACGCACTCTGAAAATATTCAACGAAACAAAAATGTATCCATTAGTACACATGAATACATCAACATCTACAATCCTTCCTTCCTGTGTATTTCATGCTATATGCCTTCAAACGATTCTAGGGCATTAGTATGAATCATTCCATCTTATGCACGTCATGCTTGTTTTCTCTCAATCCAATTTTTAATTTTATCGTTATTCCATAGATGACTCAACAGGAGCAAACCACCCTGTTGCTTAGCTTCACAGGATAGGAGCAACGAAAACAGAGCAAATTATTCTCTTTAACAGAAATTCAAACCCCTTCACCTTTGAAGTCTCAATTGCCATCATTTGTTTTTCAATGTGTTGAAGAATGGACTGCTGATCTTCCTTAAAAGCCTGCTTTTCTGCGTTGAGGCGGCTCCATTCCTCTCGAATTCGGTATTTGTCCTGAACACTCAGCTTACTGGACACTATCTTTCGTAGCTGATGGCAAAAATACAACATAAATGGAGCGCATCCTCGAAATCAGCTTGGATAATTGGGCCTAAACCCTAAGCCCTTATTTTAGTTATCTATAGTACGATCCGACGAACCTGTTCCAGCAGCTTTTCTTGTTCTCTGCACATCTCACTCAGTCTTGCGTTGAGCTGGTACAGCTCCTTTCTCTCGTTGTCGAACAGTCGTTTCTCTTCTTCAAATCTGAAAACAAAATTCAAATGTAATACAATAACATCTTGCGCGAACTGGCCTCATCCGGCTATTCTCGACCTCAAGTCCACTGGGAGAATGGTAACTGAGACAAATAGAGATAAGTGCAAAGACTTCATGGTTTGTCAGACAACACTTAGAAATCAATGCGGAAGAAAAACGGATGAAAAAGGTAGACGTTCATCTGAGCTCCACTTACCTCTGCTCACGATGTTCCAGTTGGTCCTCTCTGGCGCGGAGCTGAGCTTCCTTGTCAAGTACTGAACGTTCGGCGGTAGCAGTAACACTTCCAGCAAGTTGTTGTATAGACGATGATAAATTGTCCACTTTATTGACGACGGAGCTGACGTCTCTGAACAAAAATCTCGCAGAGGCTCACGATTGCCATTTCAAGGAAGGGCCATTTTAAATACAATGGAGGAAACAGCAAAATGTTCGGAAAATCGAGAAATCCCAGTTTTCTGATGGTAAGGAAAAAGTGTCGGCGTTGATCAGTCCCCTAAGGACACGCCGCTGCTTTCGTGTTCAATTCGGAATCATAGAGGCATGCTGAATGCGTATTCTGCCTATACAATGACCTGCGGAGGCCAGTCGCTGTATCATGTCAGTGACTTTACCTTCCCAGACAAATTTGATATCAATTTACCTGGCCCTGGCGTGGTGGAAGACTTGGTTAGCCCGTACCCGGATCGAACGCTCGACCGTGCAAATGTCAGTAGCACCACTGCACCACGGGCCCCACTTTTCTCATAATGGACTTTAATCGCACCACTATGCAGTTTCAATTTCCCTAGAGCAGTTGAAGCTTCACGTTGACAGGAAGTTCTGGGAGTTGCACACAGCGGAAAGATATGTACATTGCCCTTCCTTTGTAAACGTAAAAGATAGAAGTTACAATGGTCGATTTTGAAAAGTTACAAAAGGGCACGCCATGCACTCGTCTTCCATCTAGAATCGTGGCATGGTGAATGTGAATTTCGCGTATAAAAACGGCTTGCGGAAGCCAGTCGCTGTCCAAGTCAATGTCTTTACCTTCCCACTCAAGTCAGGCACCAATTTACCCGACCCCGGAGGGATAGAAACCTTTCTTGGCATGGGTGAGGATTGACCACTCGATCGTTCGTCTGGAGAGAATGCCTCTTACCAATACAAAACGCGCATCCCTTATATGATTCGGCAGATGAGTTGTTACGTACTACACAGTAGGTGCCAAATTCAATCTGTTGCAACGCTCGAATGATATCAAACTTTCCCAATTCGGAAACCATGCTAAGATCGTAATATTTTCCTGAATCTGAAGACTAAATTGTTAGTAATGATTATAGGTCTCAAGAAAGCTTCAAAACTGCCCACGTACTTGAATTGCTCGGCTGACTGCTGCACTGTGTTCAGTTGACGTTCGTAAGCGATCTTCATTCGCTCCAGCTCTTCCGCATGATCATTGTTAAGCTTCGATATCTGCTTTCTGAAGATGGACATTTAGTATTGATTGAAGACAAGAAAAGCAGAGCTCTACAACAACCACCCACTGATGAGTATTTTCTAGATCCTCGATTTCGATGCGATGATCGTCGTCTTTCTTCGACAGCTTCGATTTCCACAATTTTTCCAGATCGTTTTCATCATCTTTCTTTCGTCTGTTCAAGTCATCAATTTCGCGATTGAGCCGACCGATCTCATTTTCCAATCTATAACCCTCACAGAGAATTGTAAATGAGTTATACAATACACTGCGTCCAGAAAAGATAGGGACACCCCCTAATTTCTTGTTTCAAGGATTTGCTCGATACTATTTGATTCCAAATCCATACTAGTAAATTCAGCACGGCAAAAAACATGGGAATAAGCGATTTGAGCTTCTGATTTGAACGTTGAAGGTTTCGAGGACGATTTTTGCAATCAGTGCGACGGAACCACTGTCCAGAAAAGATAGGGACACCCGAACAAAAAACAGCTTTATAAATCAGTGCTTGATTAGGCCACTGAAATTAGTAACTGGTGAGCGCTTCACTATTCAGTGCCACGTAAATAGGTGAAGTTGGCATCAAGGCGACGGAGTTTTAGAGAATTTTAGTGAAGAAGTCGCCATAGACCGACTGATCGCTGTCTTGAGCTCTTCAACGCAGAAGTATATCTCCTTAATCGCGTTAATTCTCTAATAAAGGTGTTCACAGGGATTTTCCATTAGAACTATCTAAGAAGAACTCGCTCATCATTCAAGAATGTCGACAAAACAAGTCCTTAAAAAGCCTGGGTTCAACCTGACCCTATGAAGCGAGCTATGTTCCTGTTGGAAGGACAAGCTGTGCATCACTTATCCTCTAGTAAGGGCAACAGATAAGTTGCTAGTACCTGTTGGTATTCAAATCAATTCGAATTTGCTGAACTAAATTCAATCGAGCCTTTTTATTCAGCGTAAAACTGCCACACACATTAAGGCTGCACCGCACCTCAAGCCCCTCCTTCGTAAAAACTAGATCTTCTCGACTAAACCGTGTTGTTTTACTGTATGCCATCTGGAAAGCTTCAGGAAAATCGCTTCGCTTCGGAAAAAATCAACTTAACCTCAGAATAATTAGCCTAAGAACCAAGTGGACGTCTATCGTGCCTTGATCCAAGAACGGATTTTGTTTCTCTAGAGAAATTCAAAGCTGTTATTCTTGTGCGCGGCTGCTAAACGTGAGGCGAACTTAAAATTACGCGGGAAATGTTTCCGTAACGTTTCATACAATAGCAGATAAATTTATTGAGTTTGCTCATGGTAGACTCTTGCTTACCTGCTAAAGTTAGGCTGTACATCAGATATCATTTGGCCAGCGTCTGCTTGTTTTAAATCAGAGGGTGACCTACCACCTCCGAGAAACTTTTTCGTTTCATAATTTATCATAAAACGCCGATAAATATTCTCGAGGTTTTCACTTCAGGTGAAATTCCGCGACACTACGCCTTATTTCTTCAAGAGCCTTAATTTGGCTTTGTTATTTTATTGGGCACAACGTTCTATGGTCTATGCTAACACAAAACATTTTGTTGAAATGAATATTGTCCAAAAAAGTACTTTTTACCAATTTGCCTATTCAACCGACTCTTCTTTGTAGGTGTCCCTATCTTTTCTGAACAGTGGTTTCGTCTCACTGATTGCAAAAGTCGTCCTCAAAACGTTCACTGTTCAAATCAGAAGCTCAAATCGCTTAGTCCCACGTTTCTTTGCCGTGCTGAAATCACTAGTATGGATTTGAAATCAAACTGTATCAAGCAAATCCTTGAAACAAGAAATCAGGGGGTGTCCCTATCTTTTCTGGACACAGTGTATTAAAAAACTCTTCACCTCTTGATTCGTAGAGTTTCTTCCGTAGCCTCCACCTGTTGATGGGGAACCTCTACTTTTGCCGATAGCGCTCGGGATTCTGTTTCGAGTCGACTGCCTCGAAGGCTGCTAAGGTCAGCTTTCGGACGTGTAGGTCTGGATCTAAAAGTATTCTAGGTATTGTGCGTCAGTACACAGCGCCTCACCAAACATCATCAGACGATGTCAGAGTCATATCACCAGGAAAGTATTATATTACAAATTCAAACTCTCTGTTCACGTAAGCATGTTTATCTCATCAAGAAAAGTTGTAATAGGTTAAGTCATGAGTAATGGAATATTTGCGCGTGTTCAGATTCCAGATCAAATTTCCGTCAATGAGTGCACCGGCCAAAACGTGTAAGATACTAGTGGATACGGGAGAGACAACAATCCTATTGACCGCATTCGCCTCCGTAAAGTTGCTAACTGTTAACATATTCGCAATGTCATGCTTTTTCTCTTCCTATTTGGCCACAACCATCGCTTTCCGGGACTGAGACGTCTCGAGAGGACTGCGGACTACTGTATCGAGGCTTTCGAGTCGTTGTATGGCGGGAAGCAGTTCAATCGTAATGGCTTGAATCGGGTAAAAGTCGACAAAGAAAAAGGCCGCGCATGGGACAGTGGTAATGGGCGCCGCCTACACCAACACAGTTGAACGGTCAATCCCGGCCTGGGATAACCAATCCTTCCATCCCTCCGGCAGCGGGTAAATTGGTATTAGACTTGTCCGAGAAGTTAAAGAAAGTGACCTGGTACAGTGGCTGACCCCCACAGGTCTTTGTATAGGCCGAATACGCATTCCCCATGCCTCTACGATTCTGAATAGAACAGAAATGCGGCGACGCCTCCTCAGGGGACTGACCAACGCCGACACGTTTACTTCTACCTTTATCTGGCCACAGCGCTAGTCAATCCTTTGAACACTTAAATTAGGCATGTAAAGAAAGCGATCCTGTTTGATTCACTGTCTACTCTTGGTTCTCGAATTTCCCTATTGTCTGCTACACCATCGAGAACAGCGACAAGCTAGGGCGTCCAACAATGTTGGACCTGGACGTATGTGCTGAGGAAAAAGGTGTAGACAGAGCCATACCAAACCACTCGGAAATTATTAGACAATCTTAGTGTTCTACAATCGTCTGTGGTTTAAGGACGAACGTCGATCGGCAAGGCTAGATAACTCAATCAATGTATACTCCCAGTGCTCTATATGTCCGGTTATTGGTGACTCAACTTAACAGAAGAACGAATACAACTAAAAAATCTTAACAAACCAAATAATCCAAAATTACGAAACATGAACGTCTGATGTTAGTTGGATCACCCCGGTCAACGCTGAACATCAAAGAACTCGTAAGTAAGGAAGCCGCCGCTGAGCACATCCGACGTTAATTGCTCTGACTTGATGTTGTAGTGATGTCAACCTGTCATGTTGGATGGTAACCAATGCCTAATGCGTGACATCAACTTTCGTTTTTCTTTTAAACGTGATATTTCAACTGAATTAATGCTTTGGACATCTTGGCAACAACAAAAACAAGAAAAATTGACGTGCCCTTGGTTAGAAAACAACCTAAAACTTCAGAACCTGATTACCAAGCCGTTGCCTAGTTTGCGGAAAATAATAGGTAGGAAAATACAAATCCGATTTCAGAAACTTCAGAGGTTACCCACTCAATAAAAATGACCACTTTCCTACCATATTCGAACGAAAACGAAGCAGTCTTGGATGAAACTTCTCATAACCGACTAAAAGATAGGTAGTGGTGCATAAATAGTGGAACCTGTGAAATAAGCGTCAACTAGCAAATCGGAAGGTTCGTTTGAAAACTGGAGTAATATATAATAATAATAAGAGTTTAATTACGAATTGCCTAATTGTCCTACAAATCATCTGAACTTTTGTAGTTTGGTGTGGTTGTTTGTCCTACTAACCACTTTCACTTTTAACGCTCCTTTTTGCATAGTTCAATAAATAAATATATGCAGGATTACTGGTGAACGTTTCTAACGCAGAAGCGAAGCGAGTCCGCAGCCCAAACCTTCATTATTTTTTATCGTTTAATTTTTATTTAAAACTTACATAGTAGACGTTGCTGCTGATGTTGACGTAGTAGTTGGCTGTGTAGCGGGTTTGTCCGTGAACAGATCGTCTAAGGTACTTCTGGCCCTTGCCTGAACAACAAATTTAAACTGGTTTGACGGCCATAGACAAATGAGAATGTTTGAGAAATTTTTACAAACACTATTCGACAACATATCTGAGTCATTGAAATAATACCTACGCATAAATGAGTTTTGTTTACGAGAACAAGAAGGATAATGAGGCAACAAACTATTCAAAATGCTGAGGAATTACAAAATTGTAGCAAAAACAACTGCGCAAAATCGTCTTACAGACCTGTGCCAGCTAGCATACCTTTAGATAGATTAGATGTTCCGAATCTCTGGAATTATTTTTAAACGCACCTCAGAAGTTGTGGCGGCAGCCGGAGAAGCATCCAGAAATGAAACCGCTGCCCTTTTTGCCGGCGTCTAAATGAAATTCAATGAGAGCAGATTTGAGAGTAGCTGAGTGAGATATTCAATGAACCTTTTTTGGTTCTCCAAAAAGAGAGTCGATGTTTCCTAGCGTTGGTTTTGCCTTTGATTCAACAGGCTTTCCAAATAAGGCACTATCGAGATCGTCCATTTCCTAAATTATTTTTTATTTGTTTCAGAACATTCTCGAAACAAACTTTAAAAATTCAGAAGTCTAGGCGCATACGACAATTCTCGAAAAGTCAACATTATATTTTTGTAGACAAATTTCTCTCTTTAATCGTTTTTTAGTATATACATCATACCAGAGTCGAAAATCCTTCGGCACTTTTATGGTTTTTGGTATAATTACGGAAGCTTAAGATAGACTCAATTAGCCATACGTATATCTCTACACATCGAAGAAATTTCACTTTTTTCAACTATTAGGATAGATGTTCGGTTATCCAAATACGTTTTGAATGAATACTACAATTTACTAAGACCATCATTCCTTACATAAGTTCCGGAGCTGATCTTATTCTTTGCTAATATTTGTCTAAAGGTAGGAATGAAATATATATTAGGTTTCTGTTTCTCCGTGTCTATTTTGCTTTACAGTAAACAAAAAGCTCTTCCTAGTCGATTCTTAAAATTGGCTATCTTCTCTATGAAATAAAATGAATAAATTAAATATAAAAATAAATAAAAAAATATAAAATTAACTATCTTCTCTCTCTAACTATATTAAAAATAAATCTTCCCTCCACAGTTAACATTTTTTCTGTTATGTTGTGTTCTCACAGGTGTGCTCTGTTTGATTTAGTATTTACTTATGCTGTTATACTTTAGTGCGTCAATTGACTTAAATGACGTATTTGATAAATAAATAAATAAATAACTAGAAAGTTGTCTGCGGAGAGAAGAAACCACAGAACACTGTATATACATTTTTCGCGCTAAAATATGAAACTCACCCCTATTAGGTCCCTTAAGCCGTCATCCGTCATGTCCCTTTCCTATGCTAGAGCTGTTGTAGGCGTTCGTAGATCCGTAAGGGGTACTCACGAAGCAAAGATGGACATTGTGCAGCGAAAACACTTCATCTGCTGAAAAATTGATTCACTTTTGCCATAAGAGCTGAGCTAATGCTGTGCGAACCTTCGCGACATACGAAGTTGTTGACGCGATGGTGGAGAATGGAAACGGAAAAATAACGAATACCTCAGAGTTTCTCATAACAGCCACCACATTTCGCAATAATTTCGAATTCTGCACATAATTGTTCTTTTGAGAATAGTAACATGAAACAGAAAGTGTTCGAAATTCATGTGAGAAAAATATACATATAGCGAATCACTCTGAATCAACGTACACCTCATAAGCAACGTTGGCAAGGGAACTGGACAACGGAACTCCGGGAGTGACAAAGTGCAGAAATTTTTGGTTAATTACAAACCTTTCAAACACATTACTTGAACAATTTATGGAATTCCTGGAACGCTATAATATTAGAAATTGGCTGAGGGCAAGTGAACAAAAGAGCTTAAGGGGCTGCGCAACCTGAGGCGCTTCCGTAACTATGACAACGCGTTGCAGTTATGCGGCATTTGGGTACGGATTTTCAACGAAAATAGAATTGTGCCGATATACATATGTCACGTAAAATGACATAACAGGTTAAAGAGGTTAATAAAGGCAAATTTATACAGGCAAATGTGCTATAAAGTGTTTTGGACTTTTCGTAAGATTTTACCGTCGTAGAGCCCCAAACTTCAGCCGAACAATGTTCTTTAACGCTGTTTTTTTAACCTTCCTATCCTTCTCTAAGTTTTGCATATACAGTGCACTTGAACATATAAATTTTATGAATGTACTCAATGGAATAAGCGTTTTTCATCGTCGTCCAGCTCAGCTGTTTGACAAAAAGCCATCTTGATGAGCACGAGCACTGTCGGTTATGAACGAGTTCAGTAATTTGATAGTCGACAAACACATGCCCAGTACTTATCGACAGTTGTCATTTTGGGCACAGAGAAAGTAGATGAAGAGCTAGCCAAGAAATATGGTCCTGCTTCGGTTCATATACATAGGTAAACCGAACTGCAAAAGAAGAGGGAACAAGAGTACACAGCCTCCTTGATAGCCTCTGAACTAGTGTGAAGCCAATGTTAATTAATGCTAATTTTGTTATTGTTCGTCGTTGTTCATCTCTCCATAATTTGCTTTTTACTGCTGTTATAATAGTTTCGATGGTTGAAGGAACGACTTTTGAGCGCAGGCCAGCAAAGTCCCATCTGACAAAAATTCCCTCCTCAGCTATATCAGCCGTTGGCTCGTCATCGAATTTACAGCACTTGAACGCTCTCTGCTGTCGGGCGTGAGGTACTCGACATGACGAATTCGAGCAAGCCAGCAAGCAAGAAGCTTTAATTTAACTATCAAGTACAGCGCCAGCATTTATTTTGCTAATCAGAGTTTGGAGAAACATCGGGAAAGATTGATTATCCATCTTTTGCCGAGAAACGGAGACCATTCAGAATGGGAATCTGCTGTTCGATTTGCCTGTTATTTCACATTCAAAGTTTATGAAATCATTTCCTTTAGCTAACTACGGTAGCCTTCCTCCTCCCGAAGGCTATTATCAAATTAGTAGTGCATGTTTCCGCGCTTCGGGAGAAATCGGTTGGGCATCGCCACCCGACTCTATCACCGGCGCTTTTTCTCTTCGTGGGCTATTTCAATACACTCAGCATGGCTAACCTGTCGTTTTAGTCGTTGGCGAACTTGACATAGTTGACATGCGGTGAGCTGTGCAGGAACGACACAGCTCGTAGTCCAGAACTCATCCCTCGGTGATGGCCGGGTACCTCAGCCGTCCAGTGGAATCAAGAGCACTCGGTGTGATTCTGTCTGTCCTGATTACAGATCATCCATTTTAAGCCATGAAACGGCAATTGCTTGAGAAGTGTACAAATCTTCTAGACCTTCTGTTCTGTTTGGTATTTAAAGACTATAACGTCGTCACCGTCCAGCTGTGGCAAAGTCCAAAGTCATCAACATGTAAAATTAGCACTAAATTTCTTAGCTGATCCTGAACAAATCGTTTGAGCACTGTCATCACGCACTTTCATCGACGATTTTTCGTTTCTGTAGTCTATTTCAAAACATCAACCGTGGTTGAGTCCTCGTTCTTGTCATTGGTGAATTCGACATACGGTATTTCGTGTAGGAGCGACACAGGCTGTCGGCCAGAATCAGTCGGTGGGCCGGGAACTCCATCCCTCCAGACAGAACACGAGTACCTACTGATTATTCGTCCACGGCCAAGAAGACAATTGTTCGCGATGAGCCCTCTACCAATCCACGTTTACCCAGGCTATGAACTCATTTTTATTAAAAAGACGCGATACGTTCCTCTTTCCAAAATCTATTATCGAGCTAGGCAAATCAGCACCAAATCAAGAAGTCAGATGCGCAGCGCCATCAGACGCTAACATCTGCAATAACTCCCAAGTCCTCTCTTCTTCAAACCTCGGTGTTGATGGGTAGATATTTGGTTGTTATTATGCCTTATGAGGTTGGTTTATGGGACGTTTAATTGGTGGCCTAACGTTTAGACCTGCTCGTCGTCGCTTTTGACAAAACGTTGTGGTCATGAAATGAAAATGTATTCGAGGGAAGACAACCAACCCTTTCTGATGCTTTTAGTTCGTTGTTAATGATGATGAGTAAGTAGGTAATGAATGGTCACACACGTTGACATCCTTTTGATACTCGAAGCTACACGGCTGCGTCTGATATTAGCTCGCAAGACCTCTAGCGGTGGGAAAGGTAGGTTGTCTTCCGTCGAATACGTTTTCATTTCGTGTACCCAACAATTTGTCAGAAGTGCTAAATAGACGATGCGTTCGGCGGGGCAATCCGTCGGCTCACTCACTAGGAACTGTATTCAGGCCTCTGAAGACGACGAGCAGGTCGATGCGTTAGGCCGGCAATAAACTTTCCAACCCCGTATGTCATAATGACAACGAAATGTCTGCTAACATTTGCGATTTCTCCTTTTTAGGCTATTTCATCATTGTTAAATTGGCGTCCTCACCATTGGGTGAACTTGAGGTACAGTATGCTGCTGTACAGTAGTGACACAGGTCGTCGTCGAGAACTAGTTTCTGGGTGATGATCGGCGAACTTCAGCCTTCCAACGGAACCACACAGGCCGCTTTGCGTGACTCCGTCGGACCGTCGACAGCAGATGCCAGTTAAAGAGCTGCTGGTGCTGCGGACTCGGGCTGCGCCATGCTCACCACCCTCGTCCCCCATTCGTCCCCGCCAGTATCCAGTGGATTGGCGCTCTCTGAGTTGTTCAGGGTGTCACAGCTGCAGCATTGGCTTGTCGTGTATGCGGCGGAAGGTGGAGAGAGGAGGGAGAGGGCGGAGAGGTGCGGAGAGTTGGAGGAACAAATGCGCTTCACCCTCATCTTCATTGATTTTTGAAACTCGGTTTTTCGGCATTCCGCATCGATTCCGCACGTCGTCTGACCACGCTCTCCATCCCTCGTCACGATGCTCTAGCCAGCTGCGTGTCTTCGGCCTCTACGAATCTGCAGCTCGTGTTTTTCCATCTAGTCTAACTCCACCTTCCGAGCAATATCTCGCAATCCATCCGTAGCTGTAGTCATCCGCCATCCCTCTCTCTTCATTTCAGCTTTTCGTGTCTCGATTTTCTCTTTTTATCGATGCAGTTAGGTCACGCTACACCAGAAGCTGTTCAGCTTCACTGAATCCTCTGATTTGATGAAAGGCGAAAAACTGAAGATTGTTCTGGTCCTCGAGAAACATTGTTCATGAGTTTTACTTCTCTCCCTGTTTCCGGTGGAGCGGTTCCAGAAATAGCAGCTTCTTGACGTCATACTCTTCGAGAACATATGTTTGACTGCTGATTCTTGAAGTTGCTACTCGATCGTCTGTTATGATCCGGCTTCAAAAATTATTTACAACAGCTGCTCTAGCGTCTACTTTGCGAAATCCTTCATTCATTTCATCACGACTAGTAATGAGCCGATTTACGGCACTAAAAACGCCACTTGGTCTCAGCCACAAATATATCATTTTCAACACGGCAGCAGTAATGACCTTATTGGTCACGGCCGAGGAATGGCTATTCGTTCTATTTAATATTCGTTCTATTTAAATCAGCTGTCTGAAGTTAAACAATTCTGTTAGCTCAGTAGTGTAGGCAGAGAGTTTTTTCCTACCGTACGTCCCAAATCGCATTAATTCCAATAAAAGTAACAAGATTATCAGTAAATTTGGTTCAGTTCTTACTGCAAAAACAAACTAATGTACTGCTCATAGTGGACCTTAGAAACTATAAATAACATAATTTCCTGCGAAGCTCATTTAATCCTCGCTGAAGATAAGCCCACCGTATAGTGGAACCGATTAATCGTGATCCTTCCATCAAATATTAGTCAAGCACTCTGCGAAATTGATCTGTCGATACTCCGAGATTCCCAGATTTTTGTTTGCATGCGGCAAATATGTCCAGAAATTTGGTTGGTTTTTGATCCTGATTAACTTAATCCGAATTCTTTCAATGGAGCATGCAACAAAAGTACGGCTTCATGCGCTGCTGTCATGATCAAAACAATATTTAAATATCTTGATATTCCCTGCTAGTCTTCGCACAAAGTCCTACCTGTACCTCACTAATATCAGATTGTTACGTTCAAAAGTCACACTTGGCAAATAATACCGTTCCATGTAAAATATAACTTTTAGACAGCAGTTAACTTTGTCAATGGACACGATGATCGTCTATCCACCGCAACGAATCGAGTAGTAAATAAGTAACAAAATTAAGTGAGATCTATTTCATTGACCAAAAAGCTCACAAAAATTCCCGAATTTCTCCGAAGGGTTCGCGGTGGTTAGATAATTGAAGAACAGTAATTTATTTTGCGCCATCCACCCTCTTGAAATCAAGAGTGATTTTGGAAGTGAAGTCAGTGAAACTAGCATTCTTTGTAGATAAATTTTATATATGGGCCACCAATCTAGACATGCTATTGAAATAATTGTAGTGACATCGAAATCTGTATATTATCATGTTGCAATAAGATGGTAATTTTGAAGGAACAACTTAGGTGCTATAGTTTCGTTAGCTCTCTTTTAGATTCAAAAAATTCCCTTCTCTCTCATAGCCCCTCGTCAAAGAGCATGTGGAGTAAGGAACGTTCTAGAAAAGGCCCAGAGCTTAAACTTTAGCAATTTTCGCCGAACGCCTCCATGTAATCTCCCAAAGCTCCTTAAGTCCCTCACTAAAATGCCATCTCCATTTAGGATATTCGATCAAGAAATTAGCCTGTCTGAGAAGATACTATGGTCGATGAGCTTTCTACGCCGCTCTTTCGTTAGTAGCGCCTCAGGCATCGTTGATGTCTAGACGAAAGTTAACATGGTTTTGTCGCTATTACTAATTAATCTACAACTTCTAACCACGTGATTTCGTGATTTCGTTAGCTACACATGTTTCAGCCACCTAAATGCATTTCATTTTTCCACGATCCAGGATTTTTTGTCATCTATCTACCTTTCACTATTAACGTTTTTGCTCATCTTAGCAGGATTCCAGAACAATTTTTTGATGAGTTAGATTGCTTTTCAGCTTCTAATTCAAAAATAACACTTTCTACATTTCCTGGTAAGAAATACAGCCACAACGAAAGCTAGTGGGTATTCTGAAGACCTAGAAGAATTCCCTTCAGAACTAGTGCCACAACACGAGCTGAAAAAGAAAAGGCAAACACAACGAGATAAATTCTGTGTGGCTCAGCTCAGACTTGATTTTCCTTTATTCTTGCCGCCTCATCGCTTTCTCTGTGCCTTCTCCCGCACCATTATTAATGAACATCATCATTCCAGCTGTCGCGACTCCGCGTTTCGCACGAGCCCCCCCCCCCACTTTTTTCCTTAAGTAATACATACTATCCTTAATTCTTTCTGGACAACCATGGTTTTTTTATGATCTTGCCTAAGACCACTCCAATTCGAGATTTGATAGTTTCGGTGACCTACGATATCTGAGTGCGTGTTAACAAGTTGTGGTTATTTTCTCATTGAGGATTTTAGGTGTATTTCATTATACTTGCGTTCAACCAAAATTGGTCAAACGTTAATGGCAGAATGTAAAATTGCCGTGACGACGATCAGCGGAAATGTGCTGCTGAGGTAGAGCGGGTGTATAAGCGGTTGTAATGCGGCAGCTGGTCACGTCCGTTGTCGTGCTCATTTTCATTAAATGATTATACTATCCTACTCAGCGTAATCCTTATTCATCGTGCATCACGTATTCTGCACGAAATTCGAGCTTATTGTACTCAACAAATGCTTTGTCGCGTTATCCGATCGTCGTTTGACAACACAAAATGCTTTTCGAAAGTTTCGAGGTCGACGAAAATTTTCACCTTTCCTAACTCTCACCCATACCTTGGTCAGCAATAAAAAGAAGAAATTAGAAGAAATAAAACTTTGACAATGCACAGAGAGGCGTCGATATCGGATGGCTTCAAGAAACATGTACTATTTTTCGAATTTTTAAAACGACAAGGCCTATTGGTGAGGTAGAGAAATCTTAGAGATTTTTGTCGCTTTGGCGCTGAACCGCATAAGTGCAGTCAGAAAAGGGAAAATTACTTCCGTTGCGCTAAAACACGCCACGAGACGGGCGTAATAGCGACTTAAACGGCGCTGCTATTTGAGTAACGAATTAAGCCGCTCTGCTTCCGAACTTTTTTGCGGAAAAGGACGCTGCTCAAACCACCCACACAGCCGTTTTCCATTAAATATTTATGTGGTTCAAAGAATTTACAGATTTCGTCTAGAGCACAACGAATTGTGAACAAGTATGCTGCTTGGAAACAGAATAAAATTATCTTAATTTTTCTAATTTCAGAGAAGAGGGAAATCTGGTTACAGGTAAATGTAGCTTTTCTGTGGTACGATATTTTGAAGAGATACTTACAGATATTACACGCACCAGATTATGAAACCGCCAAAAGCTAATTACTGTCCATGAGCCTGGATTTCTGATAACTTTCATTGCATACCTAAAGAATAAGAAATGGACATTGAAAAAGCAAAGAGTTCTGGTCTACAAACAGCACCCCATTCAAACTCTGAGTGACCTTGTGCTGACAGATTGAATATTTTCGATTTTTTCTGAAAATCGACTTGAAACATGTCACATAATGAGAAAACGAAGTTTAACACCCACACCTTGCTATATTTCATCAATTGAACTGGTATGGCAGGAATACCCTGCTTGTCACAGGTAAAATCTATGCAACTACTGGATTTTTAACAATCTAAGAACGACTTAGAAGCAAAATTACGACGAAAAGTTGGCAAAATGCAAAATTAAGGAGAATACTATTCTACCAGGCTTTCTTCCAAAAGTCTAGGGGAAAGGAGAGCGAAACAAAAAGCACAAACAACACGTATTTATAGCTTTACCATTAGGCAACATTGCAGTCACTTCGTTATTATCCTCGTGCTCTGGAATTTCTTTTTTTTATTTTGGTACAGCCACTAGCCTTAAAAGTCCTACTCTTACAATCCTCTTCTACTGTTTTACGATATCAGCACTTCCTTCGCTTACAAGGCGTTCGCATACTTATATTTTTCTTCGTATTCTCATGAACTACGGACTTTATCAGAACCCGTGAAACCCTTGATGACTAACTCTCTGATCTGCGTGTCTGGCGATCGCGTTTCCAAGTTCCGTCTCGTTCACAGAACCACCCATCTTTTCCCGATTACTTCCCAACAGCCTCTGACTCGCGAACGAACGCACTTTTTCTGAAAGTGTGTTCGAAAAAAGATCAGAATTCTTTCCCGATGTACGCTTTCTACTTGTCTCCGCTGCTTACTTCTTGAAACATTCAGCCATAAAAAGTGCGGTCGTTCGCTAGTTGAGGCTGTTGGGAAGAAATCGGGAAAAGAAGCGTGACTATGTGAACGAGATCGCCAGACACGCAAATCAGTTAGAGAGTTAGTCATCACGGGTTTCATCAAAAACATATTTCACAAATGGATTTGCGGAACACGCGCTTCCCGTTTGGGCTATTTTCGTGTTTTCATTTAGGGGGGGGGTCTTTTAGTAGAAACGCTCACCACCACCACCAACTGAAATGACGTCATCAATTCAAGCATTATCGGCCTTGCAAGGTGTGTGTGTGGGCGTTAAGAATTTCATAGCGGAAGCTCTCATGTTTCTGTCCAGTTATCGGTGCACACCACCTCCGCACACCACGGGACGTTTGCAAAATAGATAAGATCTGGGCAAAGAAATGCATAACGTCAAACGCAGCATATCTTCGATAGGCTTTTTATGCCCGATCCTCCTCCCACAGTTTTTTTTTCTTCCGACAAAACATTCTTATAAAGTTTCGTGGACGCTTGCCGAAGTTCCTTCTCCTCAGTGAAACCTTTCTATTTCCATAACACGCCTGCTTATTGGTTCCCGCACGATAAAGTGCATCAGTTCGACAGTTTTCACGTTTGAGAAGAAATCGTGGAAACGAGAGTGACCCTGTACACACTATGGGACCTTCGGCACTAGAACGCCAGACACCTTGGTTAAATCCAGTTGGGTTTGAGAAAGATGTCATTCTGGGCCCAGATTCATGAACGGACGAGCGGTCTCCAAAACCGCGGTGCAGCTAGAACCAGTCGGCAGAGTCGGTGAGAGATTGCGTTTAACATAGGAAGTTTAGGATAAGTAGACAAAGGTGGGTGCCGTTCGGACTATATCTCGGGGCTTATCGGGGTTTACCAATGATGAATCTGGGCCCTGGCGAGGGCGATACTGCGGTTTGTGAAACAATTGATCGGACTCATTGACTCAGTGACTCGGTAGAAACCTTTGCAGAAATATCCTTCCTGTGAAAAAAAAAGAAATTTGTAATCTCTACAAATACTGCCAAATAAGAACCGTTGAGCACTTTGAACGAGCAACTACGATCTAGAAGTGTGCACTTTGCAGAGCTTTTTTGCATAGTGAAAAACTATGGTCGTTCGGTTTTTTTCGATCTGAAAAACTTTAGCATTGCTTTGCTTCCTCCAAACTGACAAGTTTGAACACTAAAATTTTTCAGAAAAGCACATAAAATCGGCCAATTTTTTTTGAGAGATCAGCGAGTCCAGCGAGACAAAAACCAACTTTTACCAACTATAAAAATTGAAATCGATGTTGAGACCCTAACGTTCTCAACAACACATATAATTTCCACCTAAGTGAATTTGAACATACGAAAAATTATCCTCCCAAAGGCTCCCTAGAGCTGGGTTCAGGAAATCACCCCATTCACTCTCCGGTCATTCATTCTCTCATTCAATTATTCATCTACTCTTTCACTCCGGTAGAGCGATCATTGGAACTGTCCCATCAATTATTTGTACAATTGCACTGAGTTCTTGACAGAACGCTGAGCTTTCCAGTTCTCTACAATTCTACGTCAACACTCAGATCAGTGCAGCTCAAGAGTGTAAACAAAACGGTAATTACTCCTGAGCTTTGACTCCGACGAAACACTTTTTCGAGCATTCACGGCTGATTGTTTGTAATTGAGACTGCACCCCTAGAATCTACGTTTTTGAAGCAAAGAACAACACGCTATTCCTACCCCGCAGAAGAACTAGAATTAACTTTCATGAAATATTCGACAACTCTCACATTTTCGGAGCTATTAGTAACTACTATGGAATGTCCTAAATTGAAACATAATTCAGTTAGATAGAAGACGTTCGAGTATCACTCGAGATAGTAGGAAAAATAACTGGAAAACGTGTCATAATGTGAGAATTTGTTAAATTTGGTGAGCAAAGGAGACGTAACTTTATTTCTGTGCTTTCTGATAGACGTAACTATATCATCAAAGCGTAAATGTTGTAAAAATAATTGTACTAAGAATAATTGTATGCTACCGCTTCGTGCCGTTTCCACTTTTAAGTCAGAAAATTGCCATTCACTTGCAGAAATGTCGCCAGGACCTCCTGATCTTTTGGATATACCGGGAAAACGAGCCACGTTTACCTCTGGCAGTGATGAGGAAATTCGACTCGGTTCACGTGTGACATTCAACGATCAATCAGTTAATATTGAAGGTGTTGAGTTTCAAATGAATGAAGTGAGTCCATTTCGATCGAAGTTCTTCTATCTATCCAATAATATTCAGGTCTTCAAGTTTGTCCATAGCTCAGTATACTTTGAATTAAAACACATATGATACCGAGCTGCGGACGAACTGGGCTGGTGCAGTATAGAAAAAAACGATTAAAAGCAACACAAAGAAAATGAAAGTTCAGAGATAAGTACAGTACTTTCACGGCAAAAAGACAAAAAATAGAAGCTCACCTATTTTGCAACAGCCTTCTGAGGATCTCTTGTTGAAAATTGGTTGAAAATTGGTAATAGTATAGCGAATGCAAACATGAGCAGCTATTAAAATAATTCGGTCACACCTGAAATACGAATTTATGTAACTTATCTTCTTGTCATTTATACCACTGATTCGAGTGAACAGAAACAAGGTAAATAGTAGTTACACAACACAAGTGTTTAAAAAATTCTTGGTTATCGATTGATGTTTCACTTTGAATAAATTGGTCTTTACAGAGCAATCATCGCGCAACGACATCCTATGAGGACGATCGAACACAAAAACGCGAGCAATGGGATAACAAGGTATTTTTCATTCTATTCTGCGAAAAATTTAGATTCTCAACAAGATTTTCATGAAAATTAAACCAACCCCAAAACACCCAACTGACTCAACCCAAATAAGCATTGCTGCAGAAAGATATGGATTCATTTCTTTAGGGCGAAATGTCGAAAAGTCAGCATTTCCCCTCAAAAACAACCACGTCATTGCTATAATATTGGACTCACGCAAACTTGAGTAGTCCGGCTTCGTTTTTTTTCTCATTTTACTAGCAATATGCTTACTCATTCCTTCACATTACATTGCGCTCCAATCGCTTTTTGCTGCTTTTGGGAGCGATGATTTTTAAGACCTTTACTTAGTCCATTTCCCTCAGACTGCTGAAGCTTCAGGGAAATAGTCGCAAATACCCTGAGGTAGAACGGTTCATCTACCTTCTTAATCTACGATAAACATTAAACCGCCAAAAAATTTCAACCACCATTATCGAAATGAGAAAAGAAATGAGTTCGAACACTAAATGTGTCTTTTGCAAAGTTGAGTGCTGAAAATTTCTGGAATTCAATCTAGAAGCAATTAAATCAATCTAGTTTTCCTTCTCACTGATTCAACTTATCAACGAAACATTGCCCTCAGGGCTTCACCAAGACGCCGATTGCGTCTTCATGTTACAATCACGTCCAAAAAACTTCTGCTTTGACAGATGACTAAGTATTTCTTCGGCAATCACACTACCTGGATAGAGACGATTATTTCACGGCCAACAGTCGTCTGGTGTAGGTGTACTAGTGATTGGCAAACCTCGGACGTGCGATCGCACAACTCAACTCCCTCACACCGATTTTTGGTTTTTGTCGGTAAATCAGCGACAGACCTCGAGAATTTTGTGAGATTTTCATAAAAGCCACCGGAGCAGTTGTTTAGAATAATAAGTTGGCGTTCCAATAGTATTTCCCTCGTCAGATCAACTCAGGTAATTCGTCTCCATCCTCTCCGTGAGCCATCATTTAAGTAGTGCAAGCCATCTACCCCTCAATTAGACGCGACCACCCAGGTGATAGTATCAAATTAGATGCGGTAATGTTCTCTGATGTAATTGTGGTACATGTGACTTGGGATAATCCTTGTGTTCGCTTATTTTTCTATCTTGGGATCGTATAAATTAATGATCAGTGGTCTAAAAAAATAGGTAACCTAGCCATCGTTACCGCTTTTACTTTACTAAAATAAGATAACTGATCCAATGGAAAAACAATTGATGTTCAACTATTGATGATCCACTCAAACTTCTTCCTCTGTACTTGCAACGTAAAACATTCGTTAGAACAGCCTAATTTTCCACCTTTCCGTCGTTTTCAGATGCCTAAACGTAGATCGAGGTTAGTTCATACACAGCGTGAATCATTTTCAGCACCTTTTTAGATGGGTAAGGTTTCTAGTCGGCTACCCTGATGAGCCACTAACCTAGAATTAAGTCCAGATCCCCGTAAACGGTGGAATATCACAGCGTCATGTTTTTTCAACAAAATTTACCCGCAACAGCTTCACAAAGTGCAAGAAACCGCCATTGACACAAGACACAATGCAGTTCTATCTCGTTGAATAAAACGAAAATAAACAGGAAAGCAATATGATCGCAAAGTGTAAATTGTAGAAAAAATTTAACATACGAGTGAAAAAAAACTGCAGCAAAATCCTCGAAATCAGAGCCTTACTGAGCGGCCGAACATCTCGTTTTGTTTGTTAGCGGACGTTCAGATGACGATCTGAAACTATTCTTTTTGTAAGATACAGTTCTACAGTCAACATAGTTACATGAGAAGATTCAAAAAAACATTAATGGTTCAGACGCAATTCTACATGGGTGTCGTTAGTTACGCTGTCGGTCTTGGAAACGTATGGAGGTTTCCGTACCTGTGTCAGAAGAATGGAGGAGGTAAGTCAGCTGTTCCAAATAATAAAATTATTAACAAACGGTAGTTCTTTGTGGAAAAGACAAAAACACAAAGCCGAAAAGGAAAAATGAGTTGCAGAGGAGTCGCTCTTACTTAAACTATCGAGTTCGCTCAAATGATCGTAAAACAAAAAGATCAATGAGCAAGAGAAAGGTTTACGATTATTATCTCTTCCGTCCTTAGACAATAATACCAAAGAAAATAATTTTGCAGACTTCATTATCTTAGAAAACCAACAGAATTATGGATTAATCGACATAAAATTCCAATGGATGCAAACGTCACTGACACAAATACAAGGATAATAATTTATCAAATTCAACGTACAAAATGAATCTCGTGACAGTTTAAGTTAGACCAGGTATCTAATTAAACGAGAAAACAAAAGAAAAGTATTTCCTTGATTAGAAGTTGCCGGTGGTGAGATTAGGCCAACAGAAATTCAACGGTGGAATTAGGCAATCGGATTTTGAACAGTTTTTTTCTGCGATAACAAACACAACAGATGCGCCGACGCTACAGTAAACCATAAATGTTCATGAAACTGGGTCAGATTAGTACGTAAACCGTAAACTGCTAAGCAAATAATGTTGTGGATGTAGTACGGCGTAGTAAATCCTTTAGGGCACCCAGGTACATACTATTACCACAGGTAAAGTTTGCTTAAGGTACTATAAACGTGACTAATCTTCGCTTCCGAGTAGAATGGCACGGATCGGACGGGAAGGGACCGGAAATTAACTCATAACTTATTTGGATGGAAGGAAATGACAAATTGTTCTCTTGAGTACATAGCTTACAGTAGTATTCACTAATTTTTCCAAGTCGGGTGGATCACGAGAGATGTCAAAGACCATAAGATTCTCGTATGAGCTCACAGTGTCGCACCTCATTTTATTAGGGCCCTTACAGACCCAACGACGTGTAATTCAAGCGACGAATTAGCCGTTATAAGTGCGATTGAGCGAAACACACGGCGACGAGCATTCTCGTCCAACGCGACGTTTGCGGCGGCCGCATTGCTCTAATCGATAGCTGTTGATGACGTGCGTTCACCGCCGCGCGAATTCGTCGCTCAATTTTTTGTCTTCGGGTCTGTAAGGGCCCTTCGGAAAAGATTTTTGCAATCAACGATGTCCAAAAAGTAAAAAGACCATGAAATCCATTTTAGGTGCTTTCCTCATTCCGTACGTAATAATGATGGTCCTGTTGGGATTACCATTATTTTTAATCGAACTGGGCATTGGACAGCGACTACGAACAGGACCGATGGGAGTATGGAATGCTATTCACCCTTACCTTGGAGGTGAGTCTGTCAGGGTCTTATTTATTGTATATCGACAGTCTAATCCCGACGTCTACTACATATTATGTATCGGCTTGTGCTGGCTTACTTGCCACAGCGTCCACTAAAGAACACCAGCCAGAGAAGAAATTTAGTTCTTATTTTCAGCCTACTGTAATTCAAGTTCGAGTTTGGAGAACCTGAAAATACCCATTTGAAGTTAATTTACCCGTTTTGAGGATTCTGGTAATGACAAAGAGAAAAAAAGCAAAAATAGTGGCAGTGAACTGGAAGGACTAAGCGTTAAGAAAAGAGTCTCAGAACGGTCATCTGCTAAAATCCCCATCGAGTATGTTAATTCCTGTCGAGTACCTGAGTACAACTCTCGGATACTGTATTTCGAGCAGGTTGTGTGCAGTCGCACACATGTCAATATAATAGACGGTGGGATGAGACTGTCGATACTTAACATCGTCTGTCAGACTTGATATCCAACGTTTTTCTTAAATTTATTTTTCTTCGATCTTTTTCTTAGGTTAGGTTTTTTGTGACTCGAAATGTTGACATAGCTGCTATGATGTGGCGTAATATAGAGCAAATAAATGTGGAATGAGGAAGTAGTTCGACTTAATTTTAGGTCTTGGAGTGTCGGCAGCAGTGGTGTCCTATCTTGTCGCTCTCTACTACAACGTTATAATCACGTGGTGTTTGTACTACCTCAAAGAGTCATTTGCTGTCAGTTTACCGTGGGGTGTGAGTTGTCCTAGAAATTTGAATAATTCTTACTCCAATGGAAAAGTCAATAAAGTGACATTCTTTTTTTCTGAAAAAAAGTATGTGACTTGTCGAGATAATTCTCCTTTATTCTGCATATTGAAGCGCAGCTAGCTCTTATGGTTAGCTATACTCAGTAAGATACAAAAAATTGGAAAAAATTATGATCACTGAAATCGGAGTGGCCAGTCAAAGCGGCTAATCGAAGGGTCTAATCGATCGCTAGCGGGTCTGCGCTGTCACCGCCCTTTCTCTAGTCTTTTTAATTTTTTCCATTTTTTTTTCGGAATAGATCCCTTAACTGCGCTACTAGGTAGCACTGTGACCTAGGAGCTTCTAAGATATATTTGGTGCTGCGAAATATGCAAATCGCAAGGGTTTTTCTATTTTTAGGTTTGTCCGGTAGGCAAGAATGGAACAATTGACAGAGAATGTGAAATGTCTTCTTCAACTACAATGTACTTTTGGAATCGGCAAGCTCTCGACACAACTGGGTTCGTGGCCATTTACTGTTGATGGCATGCTTACCTAGTTTTTTTTAACACGTTGACGACCGTGTGACACAATGCTGCGTCACACATATTAGGCCGCATGGAACGTGTGACGCAATGCTGCGTCACAGTTTTAAATTTACTTTTCTGACTTATCCCAATTTTTTGGGAAATATTTGTCTGGCCACTATATACCTCATGATTAGAAATTATTGTAAACCTCGTGGTCCGTAAAAACAATTCTTAGCTTCTGATTTACTGGAATTTTTGGTTGTGCACTAGTTTTCTTTACAAGTAAAAACAAATAATGGTTATTGCAGGAAACAAATAAGTGCAAACAAATACTGTTTACTGAAACAAACACATAAATACAAAGAAATATTGATTATTAGAATAAACAAATAATGAACAATAAACAAATAACAATTTCCTTTTAACCTGGATAGGGAAAAAGGACATTCTAAAAGCTTCCAGCTGTTATTTTTCTATTTTCATTGCAAAAAAAGAATAGCCACAATCCTCGATATTACAGAGCTGTATATGTAGTCTTCGAGATTTACTATTCACTTCCATTTTGAAAAAAAATTCGCCGTATGCCGGCATTATGTCACAGCTTCAGCGCGCTAGAAAATCGGTTGGTGCCTAGCGCCAGACACGCGAAAAAGGCGCTTTCGTCAACGTGTTTAGACAACTTTCATATTTTACTATTTTCATTTTCATTGAATGGTTGTAGGAGAATCGGCGAGCTGGGCAGTTTCAATCAGCACATTACAATATCGCTGATCGTTGCATGGACTCTGATATATCTCTGTGTGATGAAAGGAATCAAAAGCAGTGGAAAGGTCGTTCATTCTCTGTTATTATGATTGAGTTCAGATGGTTTTGTAGTGTATATGTTTTTTTTCTGAAAGTTTCTTTCAATTTATAGGTTATGTATGCAACAGCAACTTTTCCATATCTTGTGACGACTATTTTCCTCATCCGTTCCGTAACGTTGGACGGTGCAATGAAGGGTCTCTGGCACATGATCAATCCAGATGTGAGTTGTCATATTTTTGTGTTTCACGTTATTAATCGCAATTAATCTACTGCGGAAGACTACGTCATGCTCGTTGGATTAAAAATGGAAAGTGTTTCCAAGACCCTCGCCTAATACATAAATAGTTATGATATTTCGAGCTGAAATTCTATTAAATCTTTCAAAAAAAAACACTTCAGGACCACATATATTAGCAGAGAATTTGAAAATATATTAAGCTGCGTGATGGAAATTTACTGCGTTCATTAGAGAGAATGATTTTTTTGGGAAAATGTAGTGAAGTAGATGCAGTGGTAAAGATAAGTAAACTGTCAACTAGCCTTTTTCAGAACTAAGCTTATTCCTGGGTAGTTTTGAGTTTGTCTAATTGCTCATTTCAGCTACACAAACTCTACAGTCCCACGGTATGGCTGGAAGCTGCAACGCAAATATTCTACAGCATGGGTCTCGGATTTGGAGGTGACGTTTTGAAGATAATTTCTAATGATTATCTTTATCTACATAGTAATCATTGCGTGACGTTGCTGCTCATTGCAAATGTACAAAGAAAACTACGAATTTTTAAAGAATCGACGAAATATGATTCAGTACTCACTATCGGGGCTACCACAAAATAATTTTGTGTTTGTTTTGTTCCTAAATTCCGACACAGAAGCTTTTCACAAATATTGCAAAGGCTTACCACGGCTGTATTCTTTCCGATGTCTTCACGATGATGATGAAGTGCACTTCAAACGCTTCATTGTTGTCTGAGGACACGCTTCTCAAACAGAGTCAGAGGGATGGAATCGAACAATACGTTTAAATTATCATTCCTGTCTTTATGTTCTTGCTTTCATTTTCAAGTTATGCCATAGTTTTTGTATTATTTACGTCCACTCTAGAACTTGTTGGCGCACTTATTCTGATCATCTTTTCTTCCTATCATCATTCCTTTTTTCTCGACGTCGTCGTACTCTTCTTCATCGTGTTCTCTTTCTTCTTCTTCACTCTTTCATTATTTTTCTTTATTATTGGAATTGAGCGCCACTTAGCAGTAGCTCGGCTGTCGAAGGTTATCTACAGCTCATGCGAAACAAAGATATGAAGTTGCTGGAAATGGTAGGGAATCAGCGAAAACTGACATAAAAATCGCACACGTTCCCTAATAAATTTCTGCAAATAGTCGTAAGAGGAAAGTAGGTTTCGTGTATGTATTGAAAAGGCGCAAAGGGATTTGCTTTCTTACAGATTGTGCACGTAGATGAACAATTGCGGCGTTTTTTTTTGCGCTGACAAGCACCGTTTTGAAATAACTTTTTTAAAGTCTATAATTTGTAAAAGTAAGCAGATATAACAGAGCTGTGATACTGCAGTGCGCACTAAGTTCGCGCATTTGATATGTTTTATTTCGAGTTCTTTTCCCGTGAATTATTGTCCAGTTTAGGTTTAATTGCATTCGGTTCGTATAATCCGGTGAAGAACGACTGCAAGAAAGATGCAAAATGGCTGGCTCTGTGCAATGTGATCACTTCTCTCTACACGGCCGTTGTTGTCTTCTGTGTGCTCGGCTACATGGGACACAATACCATGAATACTTGTATTGAACGGTGAGTGATCCCATTCTTCTTGTTCACATGGGTCATGTGAGCTTCCGTTTCTCTTCCTTATGGGCTGTGTAATGGGGTCTGACTTGTTGTTCGTGAAGTGTGGTGGAACATCCATTTGTTTTTGCAAAAAAGCGCGAAGCTCAAGAGATCGGAAATCTCCAGCTAGGGGCAGTTTTTTGCACACCTACATGCTTGCTATGCATGGAGAGGAATACAACTAAAGCAAGGCTTGACAAGCATACTAGATGTTTCGCGGGGACCTACAGACGCTTCCAAAAACATGATGTTAGATGACCAGTTGTTACGATTGGAATCAAAGTTTTTTTTCATGAGAATGGCACTGTAGCAAAGCAGGGTATAGAGGTCCACATGCATTGGAAATGCCATTGCTGGCTGAATATTCCGTTTGAACCACTCTTTTCGCAAGTATTGACTTTAATCTTTATCTGGGGTGCTGCGAAATAACGATGGGATCCATTTCACGCTTGGAACGCTGATAGATTTTGCACTGATATTATATAATCTTAAGAATCGCGTTTGTTACGACCACGCGGTGTCCTCCTCATAGCATGCTCATAGCTTAATGCACATACAACTTGAAGCGGTCTTGTCATATCATGCTCGAGCCATAATCAATTTATTATCAAGCTGTTAAACAAAATGAACGACTTATCTAAGCCAGAAAACAGCTTCATACGATAACCATCGCTTCATATGATATGAAACATCTCTCTTTTGGAAAAACTCATTCTTGCGAGAAAAGAACGGCTTTTTCTTCCTTATCAGGCAGATCAAACAGGCTGCACACGACCATAGGTGGATGCGAAATGGTATGATATCGAATAGCGCGATATAGATAAGACCGCTCCACGGGTTTACATTAAATACGAGCATGATATGATACGGTTGGGCATGATAAGATAATTGGGCATTAAGAGGAAAAGTACCAAATTATGTATATCTGTGGCTGTGATCCTGCCAAAGTTGTGATTCATTGCTAAGCATCACGAGAGTATCAAACACTTCCTAATTCCGCCATTGAGATCTCCAGGGGCAACGTCGCCTTCCTCAATGTTTGCACTTTTCTGCTGCTTCATTTTTTTATGCATAGAAGCGACAAGCGGACATTCATGTGCTTTGAAAGCACGTGCTGCCTCCGCTCCATGCCCTTAATCCTCAGAGACACTTTTATTGTCAAGTGTATCTTAAAGTATGGCTTAGCGGCGAGCAATTCTGAAAGCTCTCGTTTCGCAGTAATGCTTTGTAGCGGACGTCGCAGCGGAGGTGTTTGTGATACAGCAATCCATCAACAAAAATGAATTCATTTTCAGCAATAATGATTCTGCTATGTACACCTCTTAATCAAACAAAGCGAAATAGGATGGAGTCACGGTTGAGTGACTTAGTGGAGGAAAATTGAGTCGTGGAATGAGAAAAAAAGAAATTCTCCGGAAGGGCTTCCGAGATGCCTAAACTCTAAGCTATTGGATTTTGAATCGCGAAGTTGTCATACTCTTCGGCATTTTGTTCTCCCTACCTCATTTTCCTAGCGTTTCGCTTGCAGTAATCACAAATTTCATCGTCTATGAGGTACTCAGAGAGGTATGCTGGTGCCGTTTTCTGAAAGGTTTCTGAATTCTCAGATGGGTGACATTACATCTGCTCCGAATAGTCAGATATTAATTTTCAGAGAATAAGGGATTTTTTTAACTTCAACAGCCTCCACTGTAAAGGCCAACAGAGGGTCACTTCGCTGTAGTCACATGTCTACCTGAAGGGAAGTCTGCGCGAAATGCTCCATTGTAGCCTTAATTCTACCGAAATTTGTGTTAGAACAATGGTAAGCAAATGCAGTAACCTTAGGCATGACGCTCTCGACGGCAGATAAATCCTCCTATTCTGCCCCTTGGTCATAACTCAATTGATTCAAGATTATTTGAAAGTGAAGACCGCATGTTCTGAATCAGAAAACATGATCTATCACCTACAGGGTGCGTCAAAAGTCTTTGGACTCGTGGTTTGAGGATCATTATATATGGAGAACGCCCTGCAGCCATCCAAACTTTTATGCGTAACTATTATACTAATCTTGCCCTACAGTATAGCAAATTTTCCTTACTGATCGTTGGCCGGTTTGAGATGTCTGGAGTAAAAGGTTTGCGCACTGCTATGGCGAAAATGCCCAAGGAGGGAGTGTCAGGGGCGGACATTGCCAGAACTCTACGTATCCCAAAGTTCACGGTGTACGACAACTTGGTCCATATTAAAGAGCGCGGCCTGCTCAACACCACACAGGGACATTGAGTCGCGCAAACGAGCTTTGAAGAAAGCCTGGAAAGAAATTGATGAAGAAATCCTGCGCGCCGCTGTAGATGGGTTCCCTAAGAGACTTAAGGCCTGTGTTCGTGCTAAATGAGGCCGTTTCGAAGCCTAACTTTGACTTTACGTGTACAATGTCTAAAGTAATAAATGTTGTTAATTTCGTTTCATTTGCTTCAAAATAGCCGTTAAGGCGACCAATTATCTGACGATGAGTCCAAAGACTTTTGACGCGCCCTATAGTTTAGAAGGGAAAATAGACCTGAGATTTTCATCATGTTCGTAAGGGGTTGTTAAGACAACGAGACACCACACAGGTGCTGAAGTCAGTGGGTAGCCGCTATTTTCAACTCATAATTTTTGAAGGGATATGGCAATCATGCAGTCAGTATTTCCTGAAAAGTTCGCTACCGTCGACGATGTGCGAAAGATGTTCACTCGCGAGCAGTACATTGAGGTTCGTCATTCTGTCCTATAGTAGATAATTTACCCGTAGTTTTACATTGGCTATATGTAGTAATTCCAATTTTAGTTGATGGGAAACAAGTTCACCGGTGAATTCACCAAGATGGCCGCGCACTCACAACTGTGCAACTACGCCACAATAATATCCGAGGCAAGTTTTCCGGAGTTTTTTCTTTACATTCTTACGACTTCAGTGCAAACCTTTGATACGTAGCATTCTGCATTTGTTCATCTTCTGTATATATTTCATGCATCTTGATAGCCGCCACGAGTTCTCCTAAGGGGTTTGAAAGTGCACAAAATGCACGTTTGAACGATTTGTTGGTAACGAAGTGCCAAAAGAGACCTTCCTTTACTGTTATCGCTCTTTGTTGTATTTTATTTTTTGGATCTCATTCTTCCCATGCCTTGCTTGGTTCGCCGAACTGCTCATTTTTGTTATTTAATTCTTCTCAAAACTTCAAAATGTTCCATAGTAACCAGTACCGGCGTTTTTCAAACATTCGGCGTAAAAAGCGGTCAGGACAATTCACGACGTTTTTTCCCATCGGGAAGCGTCATTGTTTGATAGCTACTTCAGTGGTTGATTATTCGAAAGAAAGACAGTCGTATCCGAAAACCAGCACTCCAGTGGCCTATCGGCCGACTCCAATGAAATGGAAATTCTGGTAATTCTGGTTGAAAAGAAATGAAGAATTTCATAAGCTCCCCTGTCACTGTGGGTGCTCTTGGTGTACGGTAACGGACTTTCGCGGCGGGACCCATATTAACCACCCATTACAAACATCGCGGTTTCGCTTATTATATAGTAGGACAATGCCATGCACAATTAGAAGCCGGGTTCGAATCTTGCCCGGGTTTCGACTTTATAATTCACTGAAGACTTATCATCTCTTCTTCGAGCTGTTGTATTATTTGTTGACTACATTTCATGGCTAATAAGTTTTTCCGATCTGGAATCCAGCTAAGAAAACAACGTGTTTAGGCAGCTGAAGGCACTGGTCTTGCGTTCGTCGTTTTCACTGAGGCGATTCTGAAATTCCCATTCCCACCGGTTTGGTCGATCTTGTTCTTCCTCATGCTCCTTTCCCTCGGTCTGGGAAGCATGTTCGGTAGGTGTTATCTACAATGGTATCAATATGAATATGCCATAGATATATACTAATCTACTTTTGGTATACCGTTTCCATAAAAAAACAAGACAACGAAATTTTGTCGAATATTTCTATTTTTTTTTCTGATAACATCAGCGGCACTCCTGATTTTGTACTCCTATTTGCGACTTTTCAGCATTCTTCATTCGTGCAATCTCAACATCTAGTAGTTTTTCTCAGAATGTAATAACGAAGAGTTGGACACATTTCAGCAAATCAAACATCAGTTTCTCATGTTTTGTAGATTTTTCTTTAAGTTGTTTCAGCCACTTTCGTAGTCTGAACATGAGAATGTGATTTTTGAATTGCAAATAATTGTATAATGATTTTTGAATTGCAAGATATTTGATAATCCTTCGGTTTGCTTTCCAAAACAAGCACATGATCAGGTGGGTGGTTTTCCGGTCGTAGATAGACGACTTTGAGTGGAGTTTTGGCAGAGCGGCAAAAAATAGCGATATAATCCGCCGCCGTCGAGTTTTGACGGATGTTTGTCGATCATGTCTATCTATCATTCTACACCCACTGGCATACGTAGAAGGGTTGTTGTGGAGGAGATAGGAAGGAAAGGAAGGAAACAAAATAATACCGGACATGCCGCAGCGATGGAGCGGTGGATGCGGTACTTATTGTATTGAAAACCACCGCTTTCTTAACTCGGGCTAGGGTACAACACTGCTGCAAAGTTATCGAAAAAGTTCCCTTGGCCTTTAACAATTGGTAAAATGCAGTCGTGGTTGGTTTTATATAGCTTGAGCTGCTGAGTTCAAATGCTTGTTTCTATCTACAAATTACTAGCTCTGCAACAATATGTATATGAAAGTGGCGGTTTTGGCGCGAAAGAGCGCCGTATTTGCCGTTACCAACACTTTTCTGATTTGAGTGGTTGCTAGAGCTCTGAATTCTCTCAGTTTTCCACCCTGCTCCTTTTACATTCACAAAAATGAAGCTCCGGAGAAGAATCTTTCATAGTTTTTCGAATTTCTTAGTGACGTCTATGTTCAGGTACTCTGGAAGGTGTTATAACCTCTCTGAACGACTCGCATCTGATCACGATGACCAAACCAATGCTTACCGCCATTCTCTGCGCATCAGCCTGCATCATCGGTTTGCTGTTTTCCACTCGAGCCGGACAGGTGGGTGAAGTTCTCGATATATTTGCTGTTTCCGAAAGCTCTCGAACTAACCGTTTTAAAAACAAAACGCTTTTTATTCATGCAAGACGAGGAGCTCATAACGTTTGCCGCCATCCACCGGGTAAAGTATCGACGATGGATAGTTGGATTGAAAAAATACTTTAAATGGGAGTTCCCGACATTGTTCATAGCGAATAGGGATTTTGTGAAAGTAAATCAGGAGAGCTGTAATAGTGCTATTTAACGAAGTCTAATCTCTGACGTTGGATGGAAAGTGCAATGGCGTGAAATTCTCTCCAGAAAAAGTTTCGACGGGCAACCAACTGACATCTGTAAGTATGACGTCGACACTGAACCTGACACATGACAATGACCTCCCGAACACATGTTATCGAGAAATATGGATAATTAAAAGGGGTTGTCAGGAAAATGGCAAAGCAAAATTAATGTCTGATGACCTTCCAATAGTTGCTTCATGGTTCTTCTTGTGGGCTATCGATTTTGCTCTGTATTTCGGTCAAAGTCCTTTGTAACCGTTTCAACATAGAATCGCGAAAAGTGCTGCGTGCTATTTTTTCATAATATTAATTATTCAAATTTAGTACTGGGTGGCGCTGTTTGATTCGTTTGCCGGATCGTACGCCCTGATGTGTGTGGCATTTTTCGAGGTGATCGCTGTGGTGTACGTGTACGGCTACAGACGGTAAAATGATTTTTCTTTTCTCTATTCTTTCTTATTCTTTCTTTCTTCTATTATATTATTTTGCAGGTTTTCGCGAGATATCGATTTCATGACCGGATCCACACCCGGCCAATATTGGCTGATAACTTGGCGCTTCGTGGCACCGATTATTATGGCGGTTTTATTTACGTGTAGCGTCGTACAGTGTTTTTCGAGGCCAACCACTTATTACGCCTACAATAGAGAGACGGTAGAGTTTATTATTGTGTACGATCATTGAAAAAAAAAATGGTATTGGACTGAGTTACATCGGCAGTTTTTCAGGCAAAACTAGTTGAGACCGAATATCCTATCTGGGCCATGTTCATTGCTCTCGGAATGGTCCTACTTGCAATTCTACCTACGTTCAGCGTGTGGTTCTTGAGATACTTCAAAATCTGGAAACTTGAAGCAGATATTCCGGCGGTGAGTGGAGAAAATATGTCGTTACTAAAATCTTTACTTCATTTATATATAATAGTCCATTAAAGATGGATCCTACAGTAGTAAATGATTATGGATTAATTCAAACAAGCTGACAATTTGGCTAAAATAGAAATTAAATGACAAAGTACGAGAAATGTAATGCACAAAACACAAAACAAGATCCCTTCATAGGGCTCATCACAACGAAACATGCTGTAAATATTGAGTTGTTATTAAGAAGGAATTGATTATCTAGATCCATCAGCTTCTGCTCTTAACCAAACGTCAGCTACATATAAGTCTAACCAGCCCTTAAAACGTCTGGGTTTTTTTTATTTCGATATCATCCAGGCATAATTTACTCTAGATTTCTCAGCGGGGTATCCTAGCGGAACTCCGATTTTCATTCCAGGCGTATGGAGCATTCCAAAATTGATACATAGTCCAGGGTAGTGGCCCTGGGGAAGGGTGCATATGGTAGGAGTTTGTGAATGGTAATGATTAAGACAATGAAATTCAAAGTTTTTTTTGTAGATTGAGTGAAGTGATTATGCATTTACCACATTTGTAAAAGAGCAGCAGCTTAGTAGAAGGTCTCCGATCACAATTTAAAAGCTACATGTGAGAGTAGCTTATTAAGAATCAATATCACCAATCACCAGTGATGAAATCAGAATTATTTTGTCCAGTTGTCTTTTCATTTAATTCATTACGCACCGTAAAACCGCATGTGGTTGTGATACGATACAGTAAGTAAGAACTCGTCAAAACGTAAGGCCCTTTCAAACTTTACTGCGTTGCTACCGCAGTAATGATGAAGAATAGGGACCGGCGGCGCGTGCGGCAGCAGCGCAGGGTTTTACTGCGGCAGCGCTGCGGCAGTGCTGCCACAGGCTGCAGCAAAATCCTTCTCAACGGATCTAACCTTGTTAAGATTAATTTTCACTGAAATTTCACTCGGCAGGGTTATCAGAAGCGCTAATCACACATTTGCCATCCGTTTTCAAATTTGTGGGCGCAAACTACCCAACCACCCACTTAGGTTTCCTGCCGCAGTAAAGTCTGAGGGTCCCTTCACAGATTCGGAGGACTATCGTAGGATGAAGAAGGTTAATATTGCGAGCTGCTAACGTTGCCTTGGGTTGGCTCTTGAAATGGTAGAACAGAATGGTTCATTTTTATGTAAAAAATTCACATTCAGGCGTCGAAGTGTCTTGGTACAACTCAAAGTACCACATACATGCTGAAAAGCGAGCAGAGTTTCAATCGAATGACCGAATCGAACGTGTCTGTCGCCGAGATGGAACCGATTGCCACAAATCGTTGATGAACAGTTGCGGTAGTGCCGGAGGGCATGTTTATCTACGTGTCATGGCGCCTACTCAACTCATGTGGTGGTTGTTAAGCGGTTATTTTCGTTTTCATTTTTATTCCGGAAATGTCACAGTTGCATTTGGAGTGGGTGGGAGCCGGTGGTCGATCGTAGAGTGGTGGTTGCCAGCTGTGTAGGAATCACAGAAGAAGTAAAGAACATTTTGATGATCATTTTTAGAAGAAATGCTCGAGTTTGACAATTTGTACAACCTCGATGACCATTACCTCGAAGATCTAGGTGATGGTGAGGAATATGACAGTCATGTTACCAGATCCCCTCAATAGGTTCCTTGAACACTTATGGTCAAATCGCGGCGTGAACCTATAATTTTGCACCGGGATGTAGTCAGCACATCTGATAGTTTCTTTGATCCTATCAATCCGTTTTGTGAGAATATGCATGAATGAACCATCGCCAGCCTGGCAGAACAGTCACGGAGGAATTGTCCTAAAGAATCGAACGGATTTTGCCAAAAATCTCGCTCTGAAATCCCGCATAGCCAGCCTATCCATCCACTCTACACCACACTCGTCAAAATAATGCACAGCGAATTCTAAACGCTGTTTGTACAAATACATGGGTAATGTTAAGCCACGTGATTGGGTTGTGTACGACGTTTTCGTTACCGTTCAACGCCGTTCGCAATGCTTTCCAAACCGGTAGATTCAAGTAGATGTTCTTACACAAGTGTTTTGTCATCATTTTCATTGTTGAGATCCCATTCTAAATCTATCGCATTTCACTATTATCAGCAGACGAGTGTTTGTTTTGTTCTTCATCGCAGTGTCGTATACATGTTTTTGAACAGTTCATATAAGTAGTTGTCGAGATTTGTAAAGAAGTCGCGCGCACTTTCTATGTACTGGTCATGGATTTATGATGCGATTACCATTCTACATCGTCAATATACATAGATACCATGTGGTACAGTTAGTTTAGTGAATTGTATGGCTTTCTCCACTCTTCGTTGCTCAGCAATTGTGGCACCTGATTGTCGTAGATGTTATGTTGTCATTCCCATTCGTTTTGACCTCACTACTCTAGCTCTTCATCTCGACGTTGTTTCTCGTTCTAGTGCTCAACATGTGATGGAACTCCCGCGGCGGTAGAAATGCACATCAGCGATCAAAAATGTTCGGAAATACAAATAATATGAACCCACTTGGGCGTAGTTGGGGTTTTGGGCGAATAATTCGTCAGGGCCGTACTAGGCCCTTGACGAATTATTCGCCCAAAACCGGGGCGTCACTACGCGCGTCGTGGGACGCGCACGCGTGCACAGATCAATAAGTCAATACTTCTCCCCTCTATTTCGCGTCATGCACTGTTTAGCCAATCCTTTCGCTATATGAGCAAAGCAACCGAATTAAGACTGTACATATAAAAAAGAAGTGAAGAAACTGTGTGCGAATCCTTCCGTAAGCGGATGTTCCATCACAAACGGCATCTCCCCGATCCCAGAAATCAGAAATCTCAACATTCATCTCTATCAAAATCGAAATAGATCCGTCTGCTTTTTCATATATATGTGTGTATGTGTGCGTGCACGTCCTTCCTAAAATCATCAGAGACGATCATCTATGTAGATCCACGGTGTTCTGCCGTCCTAATGTGCCCTTGTAGAACCATACCACCTCTCGTCAGTGCATCACAGATCTTTTTAATATCTTCATTCAATGAAATATGACGCTATCCATGTATAACTGTTAGTTGTAACTAAAAGTGACCACTGTTCGCCTCAGATGTATAACAGAATCTGCTCAAAGAAAAAGAAGAGGTCCATATTGTTCCCTCATCGTCCCTGTGTTGTATTTAAACCGTATATTATAATGAAGTTTTACACGCGTGCATTCTGAAGTGTCGTATTTAAAAGTGTTCGAATAACTTGACATATATTTTGTCAAATGTTATTTGGTGCTAGTTGTTGAAGTTTCTTCCTGTTTACAGTAAGCCAACACTGATAACTGTTACACAGCTGTTGTCAAATGCGGCAAAAAACTGGTTATTTCGGATGCATAAAAGACCGTCGCTTGAAAGACACCTGTAAGCCCGTCCGACTTCCTCCTCATGAATGCGTTTTTCATCGTCGTGTTGACGTTCGTCACCGTCAACGCTTTTCCTAGACCTGGCTACGAACGACCGATACCAGTAGTGGCACCTATGGGAGGAGGTGAGTGCCCTCTTCGTTCTGTCAAGTTGTCAAGAGAGTTCTGTCCATTCACGCACCTTCTTGATATCACTGAAAACCAAGAGGACAAGGTGAATACGAATCGTGCATTTAAGGTTAAGAAATAGTTATTCTTCCTATAAAAGTACTTTGATAGTTTCTTCCGCTTCCCTATTCATTAGGGAGTTTAAAATTCAACGTAGATAAGATGATTTTTTTGAGAATTTGACATCACCAATTCAAAGTTCGTTGAGTAGTGAAGACGAGAACTGTAAATCTGAATTAACGCGAATTTCGCGTTAATTGTGAAATGCTTTTAGCTTAACTGGTGCAAGCCGTCACTACGGATGAGTGCTGGAAATAGAAATCTTCGGACTAAACGCGAGACGCGGGTTCGAACCCCGCCTCAGATGCGATTTTTGCGGTGAACTAGCACCAACATCTCATCATTTTTTTGTAAATTTGAATATTTTACCCCCGAGCAAGTACACTTCTATAGGGTACTGTAGTTTGCTGGTTTAATAAGTTTCTTGACGAAAGCGAATTGGTTGGAAAGAGGGCACGAATTGAAAGACCATCACTCGTTTCTCTTCATATTCCAAAGAGAGTAGGAAAAGAAGTTGTCGCAACAGCTCTATGTGAAAGCAGTAATGCTATGCTTCTTCAGCACATTTGCCGTTGGTCATCTTAAGGTGTTCTGAGCTGAATTATGACGTTTTAAAAATAAGGTCCGAAAAGGCAAGAATTTTCTTGACAATCCTGTAGATGCTATACTTATACTTGTCTAGGTAAATAATAGTTTGCTGGAGGTACTCATGTGCGCTTTTTATTAGGTCCATATAAATTGACTGCTTAAGATGAACGTAATCGGTCTTGGTCAGCCTCCTGAAAGCGCGCCATGCACTCGTCTCCCATTCGATATCGTGGAGGCATGGTGACTGCGTAGTTGGTCTATACAACGACTTGTTGGGACGAGTCAATGTACAAATTGGTGTTTCTACCTTCCCAGACTTGCGAGCCCATGGGCAGAAAGACTGGTTGATGCAGGCGATGATCGATCGCTCGGCTGTGTCTGTGGAAGTGGCGCCTTTTACCGCTGCACCGCTGATGCCTAATGTGGTTAAATCCCAGACTTAGTACTTCCGTTTCAAGCTAAAGTGCTGTTTTACTGGGAATTCCCTAGAATTATGGCTGGAAAAGGATTACAAGAAGTGAGTGTTTCGGATCTCTTATGTAATTTGATGACTTGTGGTTTGATTGAGTTTTAGAGGAGAAAGAAGTCCTATAAGCAGGAATTGAGTGGTTACCCAGTAGGGAAAGGGAAGATGACGTTGCATCAACTGGCAGACTTCAACGTCACCGGGCAAAATGTGTGGACAGAACTGTCATCGTTTGGTTTTTCTCGATGATTCACTCAATGCCAGACCTTAGTACGTAATGCTATGAAGTCAACAATCAGAAATCAAATCCAACGGGGTTCCAAACGGGGTCGTTCCACTCGTCTGCTTCTTATCTTTCGTTGTTCCTGCAGCTCTGCTTATCTCCGTCTGGGCGACGCCAACAAACAATATGTATGTAATTTGGAAGTTGGTTCAAACTCGTGAACTGCCGAAGCTTCAGCGCTGAACAGTTTTCCTCCTGTTTTCATGATAGTTAGTATAATAGTTATAGCGTAAGAAAGGTAAAAGTTAAAGGTGTCGGCGTTGGTCAGTCCCCTAACGATGCGCCACCGCATTAGTGTTCCATTCAGAATCGTACAGGAATGCTAAATGCGTATTTTGTATACACAATGATTTGGGAGGGCTAATCGCTATACAAAGTCAGTGTCTTTACCTTCCCAGACAACTCCGGTACCAATTTACCCGACCGCGGTAGAATAGAAGGCTTGGTTAGCCTAGACGAGGATCGATCGCTCGACCGTGCTTGTGGGAGTGGCGCCTCCTACCACTGCATCACGCGTGTTCAGTGATAGTGTATAATAGGAAAAGTCAAAGTTTGTTAGTTCACTAAGGACACGCCGCGCACTTGTTTTCCATTTAGCATCGTAGAAGCATAGCGGTTGCGTATTTGATCTAAAAAAACGACTATCAGGGCAAATCTCTGCTCGAATCAGTTCCTTCACCATACCAGACAAGTATGCATGATATCCCTGGAGGCTAGGTAAATGTTGTTAGCCTAGGCGGGGATCGATCGCTCAAACGTGCGCGTGAGATTAGCACCTCTAACCGCTGCACCACGTGTACCCAGGTAGAAAATAATTACGTGCAGTTGTTACGCCGGGACAGAGAAAAACAGAAAGAATCAATTCAACGGGAGTGATTCCTCGTGTGTTACGCATTAATTTCCTCGAAACATGCTGACAAATAGCTTATCAGTTTGGAAGCGTTCACACCTGTTGGAGACGCGATCGTTGATCCTCGACAGTCCGGTCGGTAAAACTTGCCATAGTCAATCCTCTGATATTAATTTATCAACGGTGAGCTGGGTAAATTCAAAGTAATTTCCACGGTATAGAGTAGCAGTCGGTTTCGTTTATGAATCTGGGCCCTGCTGTGGTGACCAAATGCATGGATGTATTAAGCACCACACAGTCATTTCTCGGAAGGTCAAAAGCAAAAGTAAAGGTAAAGGGTGTCGGCGTTGGTCAGTCCCCTGAGGACGCGCCACGCATCCATTTCAGTTCAGAATCGTGGAGACATTTTGATTGTGTAGTTGACCTATGAAATGACTTGCAGGCCAGTTGTTGGTCAAGTCAGTGTCATCACCTTCGTAGACAAATGTGGCAGCAATTTACCTGACCCCGGTGGGATGGAAGGCTTGGTTACACTGTGAGAGGATCGATCGTTCGACAATGCGAGTAGAAGCAGCCCCTTTTCCCATTGCACCACGCACGCCTTTCTAGAAAACGGTATTCGTACTTCAACACTTTCAGGTTACGGTTACGGAGGAAGCGGTTACGGTATGGGAGGTATCGGAGGAGCAGGAATCGGAGGAGCAGGAATCGGAGGAGGAGGATTCGGAGAACAGTCCGGCTTCTCACAACAGTCATCACAACAATCTTTCCAATCTTCACAGAATCAATTCCAAAATAGCGGATTCGGAGGAGGTAAGTTTTCGAGCAATTTTTGATTAATCCAATTTTTTTATCATTTCATTTTACCCACTGACCAAATATTTAGCCGGAGGATTCGGTCGGCGTTGACAACAACACCGACAAAAACGAAGAGCTTTCGCTATTGTGAACTTTTTCGCTGAATCTGTTTAGTTAGCAATTTGCATCGTTAGCGTTTCATTGTTGTAAAGTGAAAGAGTATTTGTAAAGTGGAAGATCTCGGAACTGTTTGAAAATTGTCGAAGGGCTTGGCTTTAGAAAACACCGAGAAATTTCATCGTCATCGTCGAAATGAACGAAACATTTCGCCGTGTTCGTTTTTTTGGCGGTTTTTCCCTTCGAAGCGATCACATGCAGATGTCTCAGCAGCATTTCTACTTTGTGGTTATTTATTGAAGTGGACGAATTTTCATCACTATGATAGGTCGGAAGAATTTTTTTCACGAAAACTGGCTAAACAATAGCATCACCAATCGATAAAGGAACTAGCGTGATCACGGTCTTCATCTGCAAGATGTTCGTGAAACGACAACATGAAACGACTAATTGAAGGAGAAATGAGAATGGACATTAATGACAATGTCAGGCAATGAACAAAACCCCGATTGATCTAAATCGACACATCCTTGTAAAACTTTGAAGAATTTAATTATCGTATCTCGTTGTTCATTCATCGGTTGACAACGCTCTGTTGCTTCTTTGAAAAAAAAACCATTCGGCGGATTCACGTAGGGCAGCAAACTCATCTTTGAAAAAATGAAGATCAGCTTTTCTCAGTCTCAGTGAATATCATAATGTAAAACTGTAAACTAAAGGTAAAACGTTTGGTGTTGATTAGCCCCTTAAGGGCGCGCCACGTATCCGTTTTCCGTACGGAATTGTAGAGGTATGATGAATGCTTAGTAGTCCTATACAGTGACTTGCTGGGACCACCCGCTCTATAATTTAAGGTTTTCATATTTCCAAGCGTTTATGCAATTTACTCGTCCATGGAAACCTATTTAGCCCTGACGATGGTCGACCGCTCGACTGTGCAGGTGTTGGAGACACCTCTTACCACAGAACTGTTCACACTATCAATAAATATCATACATTTAATAAGAAAATGGTCATAGGCACCGCCTTCTGATGTAGGATGTGCCTCTGTATTTATACATATGTGCACATTTTGGAGCTTATGTTCAAGTTGTCCAGGATCGCCAACCTTCACGAGGTTTTTTTTTGAACATCATTTCATAGTGATAATCTGCAGATTTATTGGAATGGTTTCCTTTAGTTTTGCACCAATGACGCAGCCTCAAACAGAATTATGTGTCGAAGAAATACACGCAAAATATATCAAAATCTGTTTGTTTTAAACATCGGCATCGATGTCAACCGGTGTTTCATTTTAGATCCTTTGCATTTTGAAGTTTTCAGATGGAATTCTTGTTGATCGGCCCGACATTTGGGCTTGTTCGGTGCGGTTAGCTAGGATTCCGGATAATAATGAGCGTAAGCTCAGCTAATAAGGTTTCTACCTAAAAAATTCGCAGGGATGTAAACTAACACTGAAGCGTTTGCTAATTTGTTGAAGCGGAGGTAGACTGTGAAGGTACTGACTTCGTTCAGCGGCTGGCCTCTGCAAGTCATTGTAGGGTCATTGTGGACTTGAACATAAACCCCAAAATATGTGCATGTGTATAAATATAGAGACACAGTACATTGGAAAACTGTATATATGACCATTTTCTCACTCTATACTTGATATTTATTGATAAAGCGCGTAGTGCAGTAGCATGAGGAGCTACCACCCGCTCTATTGTCAAGCGTTCGATCTTCTCGCGGCTAACCAAACCTTCCATCCCTCCAGGGCTGGCTAAATTAGTACCAAACTTGTCTGGGAAGGTAAACACACCGACTCCGTATAGAGGCATTCATTGTGTAGGCCAAATGCCCATTCATTATGTTTCTACGAATGTAAGTGGAACACGAGTGCAGCAGCGCTTCCTTAGGGGACTGATCAACGAGAACGTCTTTACGTTAACCTTACCTTTAGTCAGATGAGGAAATAAAACTTAAATTTTCCTCGTTCGGTTTTCTATGAATCATGATCTTTTTTGAAGGTTTTTTTCTGAATCTATGATTTTTTTCTTGACATATTCGAAGTCAGTGAAAAAAAGATATGGAATTAGTACCCGGATGGTAGAGGGTAACCTAGAGCAATGATCTAGGCAAGAGGAGTGCTCGCTCCGGGCATCTGTTTCGGATCATGCGTCTCGATTACCAAACTACTATCCGGGTGCTAACTACATCTCTGGCTGTATCACCCTATTTATATTATTCCGTGCCATATCCATATCAGACTAGATCTCAAAGATCCAGGTACTAACACCGTAGATTTTTCCAGCTCAACCACATATCCTGCCAGCTACGGGTGTTTATGGGATCTTCATAGTCTACTTCGTGAAGCCGAAGCGCCAGCAAAGGTCTTTATGTCAATGGTGATTGAGCTGCGGAAACGAAACTTATGCCGTCTATCACCGAACCCCTACACTTAATAAACAAACAAGAAGTCTCCCAAACATTCCGGTCGTACATGATAGATGAAATCACGTTTTGAGACGCGACAAATGCACTTAGCTCGGAAAACGTGGTCGCCGATGTGTCGTCGGCGATTGCGGTTCGGACAGTTCGCGCATTAGCTAAGGATTGTGCTAAGAAATTGCTGCTGTGTTGCGCTCCAGTGAACATGTTAGAATGTTAGAACTGGACTAGTCAGTCAGTCAGTCAGTCAGTCAGTCAGTCAGTCAGTCTCATGTCTGTTCTCCTCCCTTCGGCACAGTCCGCGCTCTCGACATCTCGTTTTTCGCACGACAACCATTATCGCAGCCTCTCATCAGCTGTGGCCCCGATTTCAGACCGACGATGGGTCTCACGAAAGTATTCCGATCTCAATCCTTCGCCCCCTCTTCACCAGATCTCTGTTTGTAATTGCATCGTTTACAAGTCAATCCTAACAAGTTCTATTTATACATGTAATAAAAAAGTTGCCAATTTCTTTCCCCTGTTCGCGTTTGGTGTTGGGGCTAGGTCCTTCACATGCACAACGTCCTTTGCCTTTTCCGCGTGTAAGGTAAACGTTCTGGCCTTCCCTAGCTTGACTCAGAAGTCCAAGGGAGTATGAGTATACGCGAGATACATGCTTATTAGGTAGCTTTCATTGAGCTGTTGATTATTGCTCCCTGATTTTCATTTAACGGATGTTCATGATCATTGGACAGCTCTTGCCTTGACGATTTCGTGGGTAGATTGTATAAATTCTTCAAAAATGCTATGAAGGGCTCGGCGCTTGGCCGGACAAATGAAGAATAAAAGTTTCAAGCCATTTTTTTTAGTTATTTGAAGACAAAAAATGGGTCGAAATGTTAGGCCAGTAAAGTCTCCATTACCCTGCTAGCCTCGGTCTGCACAGTAGCATTACAAGATCTTCCCTGATTTTTTTCGTTTGGTTTTCTCTCTGACATGGGTCTTAAGTTCTCGTAAATAAATAAATAAACTAAGTAACGGATAGCAGTTCCGAGTGCAAACTCTATCACTTGCCCTCGAGAAACGTCCACTTACAGTTATCTTTCACTCGTTGAATTTTCGTTTTCTCAAGACAACTAAGAAATCACACTAGTGAAAACTCCTCATATTGTAGGTCACGTCATAGTGTCCTTTAGATTTATTCTACGCATATGCTAGTATGGTATTATTTGCGACCAGCAAGTTCAATGTCTACTTTACCAATTCATCTATGGGATTACCTAGCGCAGAATTAAGGTCCGGTTAAGCTCTCCGTTACGGTAAGAAGATGGGTGAGCAGGCCGCGATACCAACTTCACCCGGTTCTTGCTGCTCTTTTTCGAAAGAGCTCTACCAGGATTTGAGAGCTAAAATTTAGTACGAACTATTTCACCAGTGATACAGACGTGAAACGCTCCCGTCAACGTGGCGCATTCTTGTCTTCGCTGAATTCGCCCCCATTAAAAACAATACAACATTGTTCATCAAGTGTTGCAGACGTTGTTAACACGCCTTTTTCGTCAGCGCCGCAAAATTTATCGTTGAGTCACTATGACCAGGTAAACGGTAGCTTTCTAACAACTTCGTGACATCACCAAACATTTTGGGGAGAGCATTTATAAGTTTGTGGCAGTGCTGAAATTCTACTCTAAAATTTTTAATTCCTTCCTAAAATTTCTACGAAAAGGCAATCTCAAGAGTCTTCCAATTTTTAGAAGATCCATCCTGAAGGTCAATGCCTAATTGTGAAGCTCAGACATTGATATGTTTTCAAAATATTAATGTGAAATTCTAGTTTTTTACCACTTTCCCGCCTGAGATATGATATTTGCGATCACCCCAGCACCACCATTACAACATCATAGTTGAACACAATCCCTTCATTTACATTTACATTCACCTTTCACAGCACCGGAACAAATTGTATTTCTTATCTCTAAATGCTCATTCAGAAACGGCAGCAAAGCGGTACTACAGCTGGGCAATTTGCCGCTACAATTTTTTTTCTTTTGGATTGTCAAACCACAAATTCTCAGCTTCTCTACAGCTCTCGTTTCGTCTCTAGAACATTGCCCTAGTGATCGGTTATCGTTAGAAAAGCTCCATAAGTTTCAACATTGACGCTTGTTGCAAAAAAAAAAACAGGGGAAAACATTATACCACATGCTATAATATTAAGGTGTGCCAAAAGTTTTGGGAAAATTCGAGTACTCCATTTCAAAAAGACGTGGCACACCAACGTGACAGGTTGACGTCGTGGGTCAAACGCTATATGAAGAAGGGATTTCAACGCATCTATGTACCTATCAATCAACAGCTTACGCCATCTCCATTGCTCTTACGGCTGTTGGAAAAATGTGGGACCGTAACGACTACCGACGCCTCCTCCTTCACTGCCATCCAGAGGACGTCCTGCAACCGAGGCTCGAAACGAGTTGATGCGTTCGATGGGCGATAATGTCCCCTCTCTTGCTACCTCCTACAGTTGGTACCAACTCTTCGATCAAAACGACTTTTCGCTGGAAGAACGCCACCGCTCTGCTAGACCACTATCTTTAAATTCCAACGCTGTTCTGGGGTGCGTGCAGAGCAATCCGGTTCAGAGCCTGAGGGATATGGAGAAGGCGACCCGTACTCCTAGCTCAACTGTCAGTGGAATTCTTGTTCGAGAAGGATACCGAGCTAAGCGGCCTGGAACCATCCCGCGATCTCTGACAGTGGCACAGCGCCGAAAGAGAGTGGAGACTTGCCAGAGGCTCCTTCAGCGGGAGAGAACGACTGCCTGAATCGCTTCCGCTGTCGTTTAAGATGAGAAATGGATTTCATACGACAATCCTGAAAGAAAAGTGCTGTGGCTTCCAGTAAACCAGAAGCCAAAACTAGTCCCGAAGCAGCATGAACACTGCAAAGAAGCGCTGCTTTCATTTTTCTCCACTTCGTATGGGTCTATTCATTACGACATCTTGAGTGAGGGAGAAACTGTGACCTCTGAGGTGTTCTTTAGCTAACTCCGCGAGATGGTATCGAAAGCACTTCGTTTCTTGCTGCACCGCGGAAAAATCCATTTCATCATGGACAATGCAACACCACACTATGCCAAAGCGACACGGGACGAGCTGGAGCGACTAGGCATAGAATGGCTACCCCACGCAGCCTACTCAGTCGATCTTATCCCTTGCGATACCATGCGTTCAGAATCCTCCAAGCCTTCTGCGCAGGGAAAACCTTCAATTGTCGTGACAATATCAAGCGCCCAGTGGACCAGTGGATCTCGTCACGATCCTCCTCGTTCTGGATGGATGGGATCGCTGCCTTACCTGTTCGTTGAAAGGTCGTGGCTACAGATGGCAAGTACTGCGAATAGATGTACCTCGTTATCATTGTTGTCATTTGTTCTTGAATGAAACTGTCGAATTTTCTCAAAACTTTTGGCACACCCTAATAGTAGAGCTAGTAGAATAACAACCGAAAAAGCTGAAAAAATTGGCCTACTATTTTGACTTTGAACTGACGGCCGTTTCCCTATGGTGACCGTGACTACAGCCGCTGCATAACTACATGTCAGGTATCAGATTATCCGATCTTGGTGATTACCAGTGTTTGACGGTCACAATTGCTATGGTGAATATCGGGTTTATTTCACTCGAGACCTAGTAATGCGTACGTAGAAGGTCGCCGGCTACCAGCCGACGTCTCAAATCGTCCGAGAGTTCATGACAGAGGCAAATTTCCGATATTGACGAATCGCGAATTTTCCGGTATGTGTGAGGTTCACTTCACCCGGAGCCCAATATACCCCGACTTCTGCTCGCGAATGAGGTCTCTATAAATTAGAAGGCTTTACTTTTGCGTTTGCCTTCGTACTAATTAGAATGGTAGGGGTAAATGCGTACGTAGAAGGTCGCCGGCTACCAGCCGACGTCTCAAATCGTCCGAGAGTTCATGACAGAGGCAAATTTCCGATATTGACGAATCGCGAATTTTCCGGTATGTGTGAGGTTCATTTCACAGGAAGCCCAGTATACCCCGACTTCTGCTCGCGAATGAGGTCTCTATAAATTAGAAGGCTTTACTTTTGCGTTTGCCTTCGTACTAATTAGAATGGTAGGGGTAAATGCGTACGTAGAAGGTCGCCGGCTACCAGCGGACGTCTCAAATCGTCCGAGAGTTCGTGACAGAGGCATATTTCCGATATTGACGAATCGCGAATTTTCCGGTATGTGTGAGGTACATTTCACCCGAAGCCCAATATACCCCGACTTCTGATCGTGAATAAGGCTCCTATGAATCAGGAGGCTCCAGTTTTGAGTTTGCCCTCGTACTAGTTAGAGTGGTAGGGGAAATGTGTACCTACATACATGGAAGGTCGCCGGCTACCAGCGGACGTCTCAAATCGTTCGAGAGTTCATGACAGAGGCAAACAAACCGTTGACACCGTCGTCCTCGTTGTCGTCGTTTGACCACAGCGGTCGACATCGTTCGTGTGCAGTCGCGACCGAACCCGAACCGAATCGGTGCTCTGTTTGTGTTTGCGGGTCGGTGGTTTGGTGTGTGGAAAGGAAATTCTGCCTGCACACTGTCCTCACCTCAGCCAACACCTCGTAGACTTTTGCACCTGGCGCAGCTTTGTAGTCCGTAAGGTCTGTCAACACGCGTACGTGTCTCACTTGGCTCATTCACGACTTCGCGAATTCTTTTCTTTCCGCGTGAATCCTCTCTTTTTGGGCGACTTTTGTTATTTATTTATTTTCTGTCTTTTTTATTTATTTTCTACACTCCCCAGTGGGCTAAATATTGAGATCCAGTGGGTTACAGCCGACTGGGATATAGTGTTAGTATCATGAAAAAGCAAAAAAACACGGTTAATAGCAAATCAATGAGCTTGCTAAGATAATCCTTGATGGAGGTCCTTCAGAAGCATTGAAACGAAGAGGCAGGAAGCATATTGGTGCAAACCCAAACTCTTTCATGAACTCTAGGACAATTTGTGAGGTGCGCTGGCACCCGATGACCTTCTACGGACACATTTCCTTTTACCCGTGTAGCTAGTTCGTGGGCAAACTCAAAAGTAAGGTTTTCTGATTTATGGAGACCATTTTAATGAAGGGAGGTCGAGGTATACTAGGCTCCGGGTGAAATAAGAACGATAAATACGCGCGAAATTGTGATCCGGGAAGTTGTGATCAAGATCGGGTCTTCCAGTTGTTGTGCATTCGTGGCTTGACCAAGTCGATTTGATCATCGACGGATCAAACATCCACCTGTCCGAGCATTGATTAGTCTAACCCACCTGCCCATCACCATATGATCGCTCATTTGGAATCTGGCTACCACTGCTGATATTAATCGTAATTTATTGCAATGGAAATCATCTTGCGGCTTCCAGAAAAGATTCACAGGTATGCCACTCACTTAGCTGTAGTATACCAGATGTACTTCGGTGCTAATTTCCAAAGATTCTTCGTCTCCTATTCTTGCACAGAATACTTGCAAATACGATTTTTGAGTCAGTAATATTTTTTTGCATTTTATTTATTGAGGGACGTCTTCTCTCATCAACTCTACTACATTTTGATGCAGCTACTAGTAGTTGTCTAGTCTTCATTGAGTTTGGTAGAAGCTCTAGGTAAGCCACTTACCCGACTGTGGTGTTAGGGTGAACCCAAAGTCCTCTCGCTTTTCGTACCCCCATCATCACACGTTATATTTTTCGCAAAAAAAATGACGAAGCATTAGATTTTGAGTTAAAGTCGACTCTATTTAGTGGATCAAGCACTTACCAGCACTCCTCTTGGTAGCACCCTGCTTGAGCGGGCACCGGCATCATTCCTTTTTTTGTATGGGACAAAAACAGAAGACACCCCAGAAAAACTTAAAACCGACGACACAAGATCCGGACGATTAGTTCGGTTTGAAAGGAGCTCAGTCGAATCGAAAGTTTTGATTTTTCCGAAGATTTACTGAAAAATGTGCTTTTTTCTGCGTTGCATTTCTGCGTTTGACCAAGTCGCGCAATTTCTTTTCCTTTTAAAAAGCGTGCCGACGTCGGACAGCCGGCATTTGAGTGCTTTGTAGTTTGTGCTACCATATAAAAGCACTTATTTTTTCATTTTAATTGATTTTATATATCCCTCTTTCTCTGTAGTCGCGTTGATGCTTTGCTATCAGGAATGACGTAAAGGGACACAAATCGCAAAAATTTTCGAGCTTTTTCCAGCGTTTAAAAGAACGCGGGGAAAGACTTGATCAAGGTTTTTCGTAACATTTCCGATACTGCAATTCAAGTGCTTTAAAATGACATAGAACACATCATATTACGCTTTGTATTTTGTTTCTGTTCAATTTTTCTACAAACTACATTAAGTAGCACGTCTAGGAGCGTAGAAGATAAATAAATACATTGAAATAAACGCATTTACTTCTAGAATAATCAATGGTATTCAACCTTGCAAAAGCGTGGTGATAAAATTAAAAAGAATGCTACGTTAATAAATAAAAAGTTGCGGACGAACTTCTGTCTAACGGTTATTTTTTGTTCTGTGCTTTTCGTTTACTACGAAGGCAAAGTTCTTATATACGATTCTATTTGCGGTCGTTCAGCAATCCTCTCACATTTTAATGTTTCAACTCACCCACAAGCGTCATCGCTTTATAGTCCATAAAGACCTGATAAGAGCCATGTCATCTTATCTTTTTGCTAGTTAAGGCTTTAAGGGCCGCGATCGGGGCGTGTACGTATTTGCTGCACTTTTATCGATTTTCTTCATTTCGTGTATCATATTGTTTGGCGTATCTTTATCTTATTGTTTATTTGTGCTAAATTAATTGCTCGCAGGCGTCTGAGTGCCAGAAATAACTCGTTTGGAGACTATGAGATACATGGCGCGTATTCATTATTTATTTATGCATTGGATCGTTCCATAATTGGGATGATTCCTGCGCTTCCTTCATGTGCTGAATAATGAAATTGGAACTTATTCATTGTATCTTTTCCACTCAGGCATATTTGCTTGATAATTCCCCGCCGTCTTCGAAAAGAAAATTCATAGATAGTAGAGAAAAAGACTTTCAGTTAATAGACATTCAGTCGATTCGATTTTCGTTTTTATTTTTGAAGAGAAGGCCGCTGGTGCACTTAATGACTGGAATCGAAGCTTAAATTTTAATTTTTTAAACGAAATTTTCGAGATCTCATAACTGACTGATTATCGAAGGAAGAAGAAGAGCCTTCCATGCGGCTCAGCCTAAGGTCCATTCATACTCGATCGCACAACAGTTCTATAATTGGGCGGAGTTCCTGTCAAAAATGCGGCTCTTTGATCAGACCACAATAGTGGTGGGTTTCTGTTCAACCTAAAGATTGCCAGTGTTGAAGATGTTTTAGTGTTGAAAAATCCCAAGCAAGGTTATCATTCATTACTGTGCTGCTTCCTCTGCGTCTCTGTCCTTCGCTGCCTTGCTACCGAGTATGTATAGACCTCGATGTGGCATCCGATGAAATTGCAATCGAAAGTGCAAGACTTTCGTGTAGCCGTCTCGAAATGAGAAACGAAATATGTAGTCGATGAGTCATTCCCTGCTCTTCGTAGTGGTGTATTTCTCCGAAAGTTCCAAAATCGTGCCACATTCCATCGGCTGAGGTGGCATTAGTTTATCAGCATGCTCAAATGTATCTGATAATGCGACAAAGTTTTAGCCATTTCGTACGTCAAACCACGGGAAAGATGACGTTTCAGAGATTCTAAATATTCGGAAATGGCTCACTTCCGTGACGAACATGTTTATGGAAGAATTCCAATTATTTTTGGAAACGCACTGGAAGCTTTTCAAGAAGCTGCAAAAAATGTTAGATTAGATTAAGGGGCTCTGAACAACAAGTAGTAGGCAGGTGACTGTTCTATTCAATCAACTAAACTTCTTCAAGCCTATGTTTTGGAGTTTATGTATTTCTTATTCACGCTCTGAAAGGACGTTCCAACTAACAAACAGCTACGGTGAGCTCCGGAAAATTAGAGTAGGAAATTATAAGAATTAGTAACATAGTTGCTATCGAATGTTAAACATCATCTTATGAACTCTTTTATTTAATTCAAATTTTACTTTCCGTTTCCTCATACTCAGGAACTTGAACTGAAACATTCCAATCCCTCACATCACTTCAGGTGAATTCTCAGGAAATGAGTGGTGACAAATCTGAAAGTTTAGCGAAAAATACAACTAGTAATGTAGTGACTGGAGTTGACGTCATACAGGCTACTCAACAGTTCAGTAGTTAAACATTCCTACTTTCTTATCTTTTTATTTCTCATTTCATGCCGTCAATTGCTACTCGTACCCTATCACAAAATCAGCGATCTGATAAGCATAAGAAGTGGGTTCAATTCCTGTCTTGGTCAACATTTTTGTGGACCGGATGCATGGCAGCATCTTCAGAACGACGAAATATTTTTATTCATCGAGCTCAATTTTCTTGTTCCGTGGCAAAGCTATTTATTCATTTATCTATTGCAAATTAGCGTGTTCAACCAAAATGATGATTCGGAATGTGTAGACAACTATTTTTAAATCGAGGTGCATAGTAAAAATAGTTAAATAAATAACTAAATAATAATAAATGACTTCAAAAAGAGGGAATTAACACGTCATCTCTTTTTTCCACGAGCTGTCAGTTCTCAATGTAACGAATTTCATCTAATCGTCACTGTTTTCCCACCGTCCTCGTCGCATTTCTTCTCATTTGGCACGATTCGTCCGGTTATAGCAGCGGCTGCGGCCATTTCTTTTCGCGTTCACTTCAGCACGTTTTATTTAGTTCAATAATTACGTAATTTAATTAATCTTGCAGCTTCGCAACACCTTGGCTGTGTTTTAGGGTTTACAAGTTTTTCATCGATATTTTGTGCATTCAGTCTCAGCTGGCGACGTGTTGAAAATGCAGCATTTCGATGATTCGATGAATGTTTCTTTCAGCCGCACTCCATCGACGGTTTGACACGCATGTTGCCGAGGAACCGACTTGCCGAAACTCAGCGTGGTCGGTGGTTTTCTTTCTTGCGCTTTATTTGTTTATTTGTTTACAGTTCTTTTTATCGACATGCGAATTGCAAACACCTGGCAGTGATTCGAAATCAACTGCAACATTTAATACTACAATACTTTTTTTGCGGCCTATGCAAGACCTGAGTGTTGGCCCCGGTTTGTGGATGATACTCTCAGGATATTCTAAATAGAAGATAGTCTTAATAATTTTAATTATGCCCTAAAAATAATCATAATAGAACTCTCTAAAATATTTTATGGGTATGAATACCTGATCGCACTTTGCAACTGGAGTTTGAGTTCGGAAAGGAAGTTGGAGTTTCTCTCTTCGAGTATAGAAGGGAGGAACAGTGGGAAGCACTAGCCAATCCTCTTCTTTATTGTGCTATTTTTCGTACTTCGTTCCTTTTGTCACCAATTAATTTAGAAGACCATGTCGAGTAATATGCATAAGAATGAAATGCCCGTGTTAACGTTAATTACATTATTCAAAATGTTAGAAGAAAAATGCTTTCGTCACATGACACTCATTTTTGAGGCCTTTATGGATTCCATTTTATTTTACATTCACATCTACATATTGAGAACTCTCCATTTTCAGGCATCATGAGTGTCAAAAGGAATTCGTTAATGGGCTCGGAGCAAGACACATCCGACAGCTCCGAATCGGGTACACGTTTTGTTACTATTTTTGCTTCCTTTTCGATTCTGTTTAAGAAGCTTTTGCTGATGACTTGTTCTGGTGTTCGATGCGAAAGTACTCGACCACTGATAAGCAATCAAACAGTAGTTCATGTTGCTCAGAAACATTCGATATAATGCGAGACTCAAATTTGGGAGGAATGAAAAAAGCAAAAAAAATCAGGGTCCATACCCGAAATCACGAGAAAATGTTTACAGTATATGTACATAGCTTCTCATAGATGACCAGTTTGATAATGGTAGAATTGACATCTAGCCGTCATTCTGTTAAATATCCAGTGATGTTCTGAATACTTACTTAGTAATTAGAAAAGTAATTAAAATTGTTACGTAACATAAAATAAGAAACAACTAAATATAGTAAAGTAGTTGAAGCTACGGAATGGACTAAAAGGTTGCACAGGCTCATTTTGATCGAGGGAGTGTTCAGAAGTCAACGTACATATCTATTTATTCATTTATTCATTCACGTGAATCTAAGATTTAGTCAAGAGAAAACAAATTAAGCAGGAAAGATTATAAGTTATGAAATAAGCTGATGTAACGTATGATGTTATTAATAAAAAACGAGGACGAACAACAATAACAACAATCACCTTCTCCATGTTTTTTTGTTTCGTTAAAAACGTTGAAATTGATAGCTCTTACTTGTCCAAATAGTACCGTTAGCAATATACAGTACCGGACGTGTCTTTTGATCAGAAGCGGAAAAAGCTGGCAAAAACCGCTCCAAAGCGGCTTTTTCGAATAGCTTTCTTATAATTCAAGTATTTGTGAAATTAGGCCTGGATTTGAGCTTAGCAGCTCGAGCCCCATCGTTTGGTGTATAAATTACCCACACCTGAGAGTTTTTACGAAATATCGATTTTTTTGCGTGTCCCTCGTTTCCATCGATTGCCTCGTCGTTGATGGGGGCCCCAACAGGGAACCCCGTCAACGACGAGGCCAACGGGAGGCCCCGCGTGGTAGCCTCTTCGAGCCACCCCGTGGGGACTCCGACTCCTGGCTCGGTGCAATGAACGCCGCATGTTTATGTGCGGTGAGGAGAGGGTGGAGCTTAGTCGTTGGTGAGTCACCAAGGGACCGAAGCGGCAACGAGATCCGAAAATTGAGGGGTCAAAAAAATCGACTGAAAGCAAGTTTCACGAATTTGGAAAAAGTGTATATGGATGGATAGAGCTCGAGCTGCTGATCTCAAATCTAGGCCTAATTTCACAAATAAATGAATTATGAGAAAGTTATTAGAAAAAGCCGCTTTCGAGCGGGTTTTGCCGGCTTTTTCGGCTTTTGATCAAAAGACACGTCCGGTAATAAATGTATGTAGGGTGAGTGGTCGAGATCTTTTTGCCCTCTGAAAACACTTTAGGTAAGACATTGGGTTGACCTTCCTATTTATTTATTTACTTATTTATTTATTTATTTAACAAACTGGACCATGCTTACGTTGCTCGCCTTTTTTGTTATGGCATTATTCCATACGGAAAACTCGCATTTAGATCTCGAATATGGTCCCGGAATAGTGGAGAAGCTTAAAACGAAGTTTCATCGTCTGGCTGGGGTTGGAAGGAGTACATCAAGGGTGAGATTTTTTTTTATAGAAATTCGAACTGAACAAAGCTTTGAGAAGCATTACCTTTCTCTAAGTGAGGGTAAATGTTTAGGTGCTCAAACAAACACATAGTAGCAGTGTATTCAACAACAACTACGGCGATGATGAGCCGGAATTTCTGCGAGTCGCTCGAAGTCTTCGAAGAAAAGCTGGATATGCAGAGGATGTTCAAAGCGATTGTGAATGTAAGCTGATCGATGAAGGAGTTGGCAAGCAATCCGGCTGGCATTCATTGAAAAGCTATCAAAAAGGTGGGTAAGGAGCTTGAAGTTCAGGGTAGCTGAACAAAATTGGTAGACCCCGTCCTTCCATTCTGATTCTCTAAATGATAGCCTGGGTGAAAGCTCATATACGGCTCTTTTATTGGTTGCATGCAATTCAAGCATCGCCAGAATGTTGTCGCGATCAGGACAATTATCTTTTTTTAAAAACTCGGCACGCTTTCGTAGCTCCAGGAGCGAACATTTTCTTTAAAAATAGCTATGGAACCTAATCTGTTCATCTTTATCCTCAAATGTTCTTTAGGATCTCAGGAAGCCTCGGGGAAAAAATAAAACCGGTGAAAACTCCAGAAATTACCTTTAATAAGTCCAATGAACGTGTTAAACTTGTTGACCTGAATCGGGGCGCCGATGAATCATTCTCTCCAATCGACACGTTTTTTAAGCGACGATAAACTTACTTTCTTTCTAGTACGTCATTATTCACATGTACAGGTCGAGGTCATATCGTCATCGTCTGCTAGAGTTTTCGCGTATCCGTTGGAATAGGGTGTTCTTGGAAAAATGAGAAACACTCCCAGGGGTTAATTGCATTGACTTCATTTTACAGGATGTGGGATGAAGCTATAAGATAGAAATTTGTCTCGTCTCAAAACGTGATTTCATTTCAAATACAGCCAGGTTACCCATTATTTCTTATAATTTATTAACTGTTGGGCTCGTTAGTTCATGGTATAACTTTCGTTTCCTTATTTAATTAATTGTAAGGTAAATGTAAAGTGCTCGACGTTGAACAGTCCCCTAAGGACATCGCATTCATCTTCTGCTTAGAATCGTAGAGGCATGGTGAATGCGTATTTGACCACTAACTTTCGGGGCTTAGGAGCCGCAATACCAGATGAATCTGGGCCCAGTGTCTTTACCTTCCTAAACAAGTCTGGTATGGAAGATTTAGTTAACTTGGCGAGGATTGATCGCTCGCTCGTGAAGGTGGGAGTAACACCTCTTTGTACTGCACCATGCTCGTCCAAGAAGGGAGCGCTGTTATTTTCGTCAATTTCGTAGAAAACATGGTAATAATGACCGGAAAAAGAATTACTATATGTATGACGTGACTTGAATTTAAGATACAGGGGAATTCTTTGTGGCTACTATACATACATGACGGAAGCTATTGTGATTCAAAATGTGACCACAGAAATTCATTTTTTAGCAGTAATCCTTTTCATCTATTCAAAGATTTATGTATTTATTTATTCAGCTACACACGTAGGCGCGATAAACATGGAGTAGTTAGTAGGACGAACAATCATGGAAGCACTAAAGAACACTGAACTAAAAAAGAAATGATTTTAGGATTTCAAAAAATATGAAACCCGAAAAGGTGCTTGTTTTGACTGAATGTACGTTAGTTGAAATATTTCAGCAGTATAACCATTATTAGAATATAAGAGTACAGCTATATTTTGAAGTTTCCTGTAGCGGGCGTTTGTCAGAGTCTAAAAATTAAACAATTGAACCAAAGTCCAAGAAAACTAAGAAAGGTAATTATGGTTATTAAATTTCTTTTCAGTTGTCTTCCCTATGCGTTCCACAGAAATACCGACGTTGTCGAAAAATGCACGAGTAGAAGAAGATGATTTCTACGTTGAAAACACTTCCTCCACCACCACCAGCAGCACCCGGGCAGCACAAATCATCCCCTCATCTACCGAGCCACCAATTCCCCCAAGGCAGAGGTATGATATATTTGTTTCTTCGTGATAACAATATATGGAATTTAATTTGAAGTTTCATTTAGCTTCTCTAGTAGCTATGTCACGGAATCGTCTGCATTCGCACCATCCAGAGCGGTGATCTGCGATCCGAGCCCATCTGAAGAGCGTAAAACTTCACAGGTGAGCTTTTGACAAATTAGACATTTCTACCTAGCGGAAAAAAGGTAAAGGTGAAAAGTCGGCGTTTATCAGTCTTCAAAGCACGCGCCACGCATTCGTGTTCCATTCAGAATCGTAGAGGCGTGATGAAAGCTTATTTGTAGTATACAATGACTTTCGGGCAGGCGGCTATGCCGTGTCAGTGTCTTCACCATCCCAGACGAGTCTGGTTCCAATTTACCCACATCCGGGGAGATGGAAGGCCTGATTAGCCTGAGCGAGGATCGTTCGCTTGACCGTGCCGGTATCTGTGGCGCCTCTGACAACTGCACCAGGCACACCGTATCCAGTAGTTACAATGGTAGTTCAAATCAGAGTTCCGAAAAGAGAACTATAAGGATAAGGTGATGCAAAAGGTCACTACACTATTACTTCGTCGTGATTCATTCGTATTGTGGGTTGTCTTAAGACCCATTCATACTCGGCTGCAAAACTACACTGTAGCCAGATGGTTTTCTTCCAAAAACGCGTTGTCATTGAAAAGTTTCCCGAAAGTTTCAAACTAAGCGCCTGCTTCTGCGCCGCATCCTCTGCGTCTCTGCGCTATTACAGCGCTGCTTCGCTGTTTAGAACAAAGTTGAGAGTGGGTCTATGCTTCGCTGGCACGATGGAATTCAAACCGTCTTAGAATGTTGTTGTAATTATATAAATTATCTTTTTGAATTTTTCGCACTGTTTGGTGACCGGACGAGCAGGATTTGGACGTTTTTATGTATCAGCAGTTCTTTTCCAGGACACTTTTTCGAGCGAACATCGAGGCAGTACCCATGAACGTTTTGAAGCTTCATCTCTACCGAAGATCAGTCCCCGGACTGCTGAATCAAAGTTTAGCCAGCCTTCCACGGTGTCCAACTTGTTTTCGCCACAGATTATACTTCGTAATAATGGTAATTTCCACTTGTCCTTTTCAAATAACGTCTGATTAGCTTTGTAAAGTGCTCCAAAGACGACGTTTCTATTTTCAGACGCCAGCGGAATGGTTGAAATGCAAAAATTATTGGATAAGTTCCAGCGAACTAGGGCTGAACGTCAGTTGAATATGGCTGAATACCCTTCACCCACGCAGTCGTTGTCATCATCAACAATAACTGTTACAAATAGACAAGTAAGTCAACTATTTTATTCAACTGCAAAATTGTTTTAGTTGGGTATAGATATCCTCTGTTCCAAAAATGTTTCAAAATTTGCTGGTCAACGTTAATTGCGTGAGTGTGAATTGCAGTAGTTTAAAAAGAAATAGGAAATGTTATACACCGTCCTACCGCTTCTTTTCTGTGTTATGTTGCCAACTGCACTGCTCACGTTCATATTTTGTTCTAATTTTGCGACAATTAGGGTAGTTTCGGGCGACGTGAATGAAATGATGGTAATAAAAAATTACTCAAAATCAATAAAAACCGTTAAGTCTAGACAGTCTAAACAACCAAGTGGTCAAAATCCTTAGCAACTTCGAAGTGGGCATCTTGGCGAAGTGTGCAAGGTTAGTTTAACCCTTTCTGATTGAGTTAATGAGTAGTATTTATAGGAGAAAAGAGAGAGGAAAATCTGAACGATTCAAATTTTGCGAGAAAATTTTTCCAAATATTCACACGTTACAATACGGTTTATGACTAACATTAGTTTTACAAAATGCATCGCTGACACCTCCCAACCGATTTTGGCGCTGAATGTTTTATCTAGTAACTTTTTGAAAATAAAATACAGCTTTCGATACGTTTCCTGTGATACTTTTAGCTAAACAGGACTAAACTCTTGCTATAGTTGTAATCCCGGAGCTATGTAGTTATAGCTGGTTTTCTTCGCATCCATGCTAAACTATTCTTTATTGTTTTACCAACGATTCTAGTTGTTTTGCGAGCACCCAAACCTTGTCGTTAGTGGATCTTAACAGTATCTTGCCTACAAGAGCCAGCAACACTGGAAAATTGCCACTTTTTCTCTCGAATTCATTGTTATTGTCGTCTTTCTGTCCCAAAATGTCCCCAATAGCATTTCTCTACAAACTTTTCTCACTCGAAACGAAAGATTCGAGACAAAAGAAAATTTCTCTATTTCTGAGTACACTTTTCAGGATATCAGTGTAGCTGTTTCGGATGCGATTCTTTTCCAGCAAAGTCGAAGTCATACGGTGGTGAGCGTTCGAAGTAGCGATTTATCGACAAGCAGCCCTTCGTCACAGATCCATTACTTGGAAAAGGATAGCAGTCCTGGCATTGTTAGCATATCTGTAAAAGAAGACGAGAATATGTTTTCACATGGCAGACGTGAGTGATTTTTTTCTAGTATCTTAATTTTTTAACCAGCTCACGGTTTTATCTTTTTTCATCGTATACAATGCTGCTCATAACTAGTGTCCCAAAGCCGACGCTTTTCGACGGATTTTAGCGTCGGAATCTGTTCCTATCGGCTGACCGGAGATCTGACGCTATCGATCGATTCGTCCTCTAGTGCCCAGTTTAAAAATGCCCTCATTTTTGATGCAGTTGTAGTCCATGACATAGTTAGGGACAATTTTCTTTTCGGAGCGATGGTAATTGTCTTGCGACCCTACAAACCTTGCCTCGCCAGTGTCAAGGTGTAAATCACAAACAATGGGGGAAGAACCTCACAATCCATGTTACGTGCTCGTTAGCTAGGTGTTAAGTACAACCATCTAAGAGTGAGCAAAATGCTCTAGGATCACGAAACCGAAGAAAACAGTACTTTAAAGTATGGATTTAGTTTCTGCTATTATACAGGGTGGCCCAAAATTACGCTCACAAATTTAAACCGTCATAAGAACGGACAGAAAAGACATCTGAGTCTAGAATTTCAGCATAGCTTTACTAGCCCAATGACAAATATAACTGCGTAATCAGATTTTGAAACGGCCTCCTTTAGCGAGAACGCAAGCCTTCAGACGACGCGAAAATGCATCCAACGTGGCACGCACATAGTCCATTGGCATTTCGTCCCATGCCTTCAGAGGGTTCAGCGTCAGCGAGTCAAGCGAATGATGGCGTGTAGAGCAGGCCTTGGTCTCCAGGTAGGACCAAATAGAGTAGTCCAATGGGTTGAGGTCAGGGTTGTAGGAAGGCCATTCTTTTGCACTGATGAAGCTCGTTGTGGCACCACTCCTGCACGACCTTCGCTATATGAGATGGTGCTGAATCTTGCTGGAAGATGGATGACTTGTCCTTGTGCATTGAATTAGTTCGAATCGAAGGATTGAAACCTTCCTCATAACGCCTTCGATGTAAATTTTAGCGTTAATTTTTCTCCTTTTTTGACGGATAACAACGGCGACTTCCCAGAATAGGAGGCGGTTGCCCAAACCATGACTGAATTCGCACGACCGCAACGTTTGTAGATCCTTCCCATTGCATTGGCTTCGGCTACTAATTTGGCGAGTGCAAGGTCGTTTTGGCGGTTCAGCGTTGTTTCTATAGTGAAAATTTTTTCGTCTGAAAAAATGATGTCCCGGTAGCGTGCTTCGCCTAGCCGTTTGATGAGTGCGTCCTCAGCGGATGAGAAGGTGTCATTGAGCAGTTAGCCATTGTTGGAAAGCAGTGTTTCTTGTTTCAGTTAAGCATAACCACAGCTAGCGCGGGAAATTGAAACAGTTCATTCTTGGCACTTAGGTCAAGAGAAATGACAAAGCAAAGATGTGTGAACGTAATTTTGGGCCATCCTGTACTTAGGAAATTATTTTGTTATTTTCTGCATGTGCGGGTGACGTTTTGAATGTTAAAATAATAGGCGGGAAAGTGTTCCGACGCCAAAATTTGCCGGGGGCGTTGCCAACGCATTTTGGGACCATATTTTGGGGGCTTTATTGAATTTTGAGAATTCCATCTATAAGCAGTTTTTGCCTTTTGTCCTCTGGCTATTTACAAATATATGTTAAATATAAGAGAGCGGGTGGGGCAGTGGTAAGAGGCGCTACTGACACCCGCAGGGTCGATCGATCCCCGCCCATGCTAACCAAGCCTTCCATCTCTACGTGGTTGGCTTCATTCTTGCCAAACTTGTTCGGGAAGGTAAAGACATTCTGAATTGAACAGGAATGCGGCAGTGCGCTTTTCGGAAACTGATCAACCTCTACCTTTACCTTCATGTTAAATATAAAAAGGTTTTCAGGTATTCACAACACCTCCATGTCTTCATCAACAGAACCACCACCTGTGGTAAAACACCCCATACATTCACCATTGTTGTGGAAGTCATCTCGGCTCGAACAGCTGGACAATGACCTTCCATCGAATTATGAAGAATGGAAGAAAGAAGATGAAAAGAAAATGCACTCAGAAGCTCAACATGCTACCGAGAGTCATACCTTGAGCAAGGTGAGTCCTTACCTGTTCTTTGAGACACGGGGAACTCTTTTTCTTCCACCTTTTGCATTAAATTGTAACAACAATAGGTCAGTGTTCTTCAACGAACTGTTCTAGTCGTTGTCGGGGACAGTGTGTCCTGTTGCTAAGAAAAAAATAGTGTTTTCGGGGGACATTATGGTGTTGGCGGGACGGTTATTGGGTCAATTACAGTTCTTAAATCATCTTTATGTTGGAGGTAGATGAGCAGCGTCCGAGTGTCATTATTTGTTTTAATAGCGTCATTATTATCGAAATCAAATGAACGAGGAATAGACAAATAACTCCCTGGTGCTCCGAAATTATGCCATTCTCCCCATTCTTCTAGTTGGCACTCTTTTTCTGCACGTTTTTCCGGCCGCTGAAGAAGAGCGTTTACCAGATATCCTTTCAGCCTCCTGGGTATTCAAGCTTTATCAAGGGTCTACCTTGAACCATTTTTTTACCAATCCGTTCCGCAGGAAAAATCGACCACGGTCCCCGTATTCTTAGCAACACTAGCTGCCATTCTTTGAAAGCAGAATAAAAAAAAAATGCGAACAGCATTCTCCTTCAATTTTTGCCTTCCGAGGTTATTAGATGGAATATTTATCACGGCGCTTCCGACCTGCTCTTAATCTTTGAAGGCCCTAACTCAACATTCAAAGAGTATTAGTATGTGCAAAAGTATAAAAGTGTAAAAGTACTAGAAAATACTAATATAATTAGTAGTACTATAAAAGTACTACTCATTCTCCAAATATGCATGTCATTCTAAATGTACTGTTTACATATCGAGGTCCAAAGGGAAAGGACTCTTGAAAAAAAAATTAATTTTATGAGGAAATTCCTGAATTATGGTTATGGGGGATGATCTCGCTCTGATATCCGTCTGAAGACAAATCGGGTATCTGGTTTTCGGTTCTTTGTTGTTTTGTTTTGATTTTGAGTTTTTCTATATACTTCCTTTTCAGGTCTCTCAGGCGGCCTCGGTCTGCAAGGAGAGCGACGACGTTCAAAACCTCTACTATACTGACTTTGAAAACAATGTAGGTATTATATTTCTGAGCGTATACTGACAAACTTACACTAGCTATTAGGTACTTTACTAGATAACAGATACCTTTACATATGATTACCGAATTATTTCAGATTGTTGCCGGAGATGGAAATCTCGTCAGTCATACTCTTCTAAATCTTGCAATGGAAGAGGACATTCCTGCATTAATGGAAGCAATGCATGAAACTGTAAAAATTTATTCCGAAATGCAACCTCTAATAAAAAAAATTCTGTCTCATTTAGTACTCTTTCGAATTTGAAGATCTAAAAGACGAGACTCCATCTTCCTCATCGATATTGCATACTCCTGAGACAAGAAAAGCACGTCGGAAAGCGAGACAGGTAGATTTTCCGGCACTTTTTGTTGTACCTTTTGATATTTTGCGGATTAAACAAAGAAGATAATCAAGACACACACTATTTAGAGAAAAACAAAGAAGATAGCTGAAAAAAACAGCGGCTGCAAAATTGAGGCCTGCTTTAGTTCGTTCACACAAGAACTACATTAGTCCAAGCCAAGGAAAATTGTGTCAGCATGAAAATTTCCTGAAATCGTGCAGGACTAGAGTTCACTGGGATACCGTGAAGGGTTGAGTAGAGATTTTCGTCTATTTTCCCCACATGTCCTACTATTTGGGCGCACGTAGTGCAGTTGTAAGAAGCGCTACTGACACCCGCAGGGTCGAGTGATCGATCCTCGCACGAGCTAACCAAACCTTTCATCCCTCTGAGGTGGGGTAAATTGGTACCAAACTTGTCTGGAAAGGTATAAATTGACTCGGTATAGCAGCTGGCCACGCAAGTCATTGTATAGGCCAAATACGCGTTCACCATGCTCTTACGATTTTGAATAGAATACGAATGCGTGGCGCGTCCTTAATGGACCTATTGACGCTGGCTCTTAACCTTTACCTTACCTTCGTGGATAACTATTTATCAACATTATTACCATCCCAACGCGATGCGGAAAAATGAAATCTAGCCAACGCGTGAATTTTCCGGTTTCTTCGATTCGTTTCGAAGAAGACCATCCAAAGGTTTACACTTACCTCGACGAAGTGTCTGCCATCGTGAAGAGAGAGTGGGTTGACGGAGTTCATGTCGATTACGAGGTAAAAAAAAATACTCGATTTAAAGTCTCTTTGTGTTTTACTGAAACGATTTCTTCAGACGTATCAGAGTGTAAATTCGACCAATCAGGACGATTGCAATACGACCGATATTCGGGACTGCAAAAAGGATCTGTACAGTTTATGTATGTAGAATTACCTATTATCCTAACTCCCAACATCTACAATTTCCATGGATGGGGAAAACTAATTGGGTATATACCGAGGTTATTTAGGCCGGTAATTGCCGTTCACCACCCCTGTGAAAATTTTTATCATATCCTTGAATTTCTGTTTCCTCACTTGTTCTGATTTCTACTTCTATTTCGACCTACGTAACATTCTTCACTCACGTATACTTTCATTATGACCGACTTCTGAATTTCTCGGACCACTACAGTAGTGTGCATGGGAAAGCGCTGCAGCGTACCTTTCATGTATTCAAGTCATTGACAACAACAGATGCGGATGTGCTTGTCAAAGTATATAAAACCTATATTCGCCCTATAGTGGAAAGTGGATCTGCGATTTTCTCTCCTCACAAAGTTAAAGACATTAGGCTTCTTGAGAGCGTTCAAGACGGCTTCACGCGTAAGATTTTTTTGAGGTGCTCAGGGGTCTACAATGTAAGTATCCCGTCGGTCTGCCAAAGGAACCGCACTTACAAGGTCCATACTTTGAAGTCCCGCAGACAACTAAACGATGTAATGGTTGTTTTTAAACTGCTTGCGGGGATTATTAAAACTAACGTATCTAGTTTTTATACGATCAAGCACACCAAAACTAGAGGTAATTCCACTAAAATCTGGTATCCGGTACCGAAACGGGGCGTAAGGTTGCATTCATTCACCTGTAGGGCAGGTTCGGCTTTCCTGTCTCTTAAGACCACCATGCCATTTGCGCCTCATGAAATACACAGGTTCAAAAGGATCGCAAAGCAACGGCTGTTGAGCTTTTGAATGGCTGAATTGAGTAGGAATGTAGCTTGCTTCATGTTATTGATGTACTACTTAAGTTGATGTCTTATGTGTTGCTGTGTGGATGTTTTCCTACGTATGCCTTAAGCATCGTATTCAAATAAATAAATAAATAAATACTACATGTATTAAGCTTTTTTCTTTCACCTACGTGGTTTACCGATTACCATTCACTCCACCTTTCAACCATTATCCTTTTCCACAACCTTCAAAGGTCCGCCACTGAAACGAAGTTTATAAGCTACTCTATCCGAAAGATTCGGATCGCAATACCTCATTCTATTTGGAAAGTGAAGCTCTTAAATTTCCAATGTACGAGCAGATGCAGAATTCGGTAGCTGTACGAATAGTTCCTGTGTCTAGAACTTCGGTACTGGGCGCTCAGGTCTGATGAAAAATGTTTTTCTACACCGAAACCCGCTGTTTTTGATTAACTTCCTGAAAAGACCATAGTTTCTAACGATGCCGAGATATTCAAATTGCTGAGCTTGAATATCTGTTTGTTTTGACAAATTATGGACTTTACAGAATTTATAAAAAAACGGGGGTCTTCTCCGCTAAAAGCGTCGTGTTCGTCTTTTTCGGAGCAGACTATCGGGAACTATACCATTCCTGCTTGGTATTCGGGGGAAATAGAGAGTATTCAGAATGTATCTTTGGAAACTGAAGTAGGATATATCCACAACCTATTCATCTGAATTATTTCGTTTTCTTTTCAGATATTGAAGAACAAGCCAATGACGACGATGCACCATTTGACATGAGTGTCTCGCCAAAAATCGCTCAATGGCAAAGTCGTATTCAGAACAGTACGCGATGTTTGTAATTCGTGTTATTGTGTAAGCCTAATATTCCGGGAACAAATTTTACCCACTGCAACTTGAGCCTTTCGAATGAAACCGTTTAAAAAGGGTTACGTATTTGAGGTGCATGAAGACGCGACACTGCACCTTCAGCTGGATCGGTCTGGTCGTCCTCAACATCGAGAGGACGTCGACTGATCTGTGTACGCAACCTACCTACCATCATCACGAATTCAATGCTGGACCGATCGACGCGTACTCAGAGATTCCCCGATTAAAGTGAATAGCGAAATTGCAAATGAAGCTCTCGGATTCGGTGTTTTTCATAGCGAATTCGATGACGATACATCGCAGACATCCGAAAAACGATAAAGCCCACAATTGTGCAGAAATCGGCCATGAGAATCGTTTTTTCCATTTTCATATTAAGCTGTTGTGTTGGCTTGCTGGAAATAGCTGTTGTAGCGAGTAACTCAAATTGAAATAGAACGAAGCCTACGGTTTCTCCCTTCTCAAACTTTGGCATTGAAGTGTAAATAGTATGGGTGTGCGGAACTTCCGTGTTCCGTGTTCCGATTCCGGTTTCCGGCCGTTTTTGGCTCTTCCGTTCCGTTCCGCTGTTTTTTTTTTTGGGGCGGAACACGGAAACGGAAGAAGAGTCGAATAGCACAGTGGAGCAGCCTAACAACAGGGAGACTGAAGTTTTTTTGTGCTGACGTCGACACGTTAAAAGTGGGTGACACGGTCAGTACAGTATATTCCCCGCAGGAGCCTCGCTGTGCCGGTCCCGTATGGATATCGACCGAAGGCCTCCTACTCGGCGAATGCGGAAGATTGTTTTCTACTGCTGGTTACATTGTAAACGATCTGAGAAAAAGCCTCTCTCCCGAGAATCTCGGAAAACTACTGTTTCTTCTTTATAATATACACGTTCTAGGTTTTTAATTCTAATTTGAATACATTGTCGTCTATCACGCCAAAGAAAGTCTTTGTCTTTCTGAAGGCAATTGTGCCAGATTTGGTTTATAATGAAGTTCATAGAGGAATGAAATTGATATAGTTTCTGTACTTTAAATCTATCACCAAACGGAAGTTTGTACCAAAATAATATAATAGATACATCCTTGTGAATTCAGAATGAGCAGTCAACGGACAAATAATAAACAGAAATGATAACGTTTTGTTGTCCAGTTTTGGCTACATTCAAATAATTTAGTGGTTTTTGCACTATTTCCGTGTTCCGTGTTCCGCATTCCGGTTTCCGGCCATTTTTGGCCATTTTCGTTCCGTCTTCCGCATTTTTGAAAAAACTTTCCGCACACTCCTGGAAAATAGTCTGTTGTCAATGCGCTTTACGAGATTGATGAGGTGGAATTCTTTATGACGGCCTGACATTTCGACCTACCCGTCTTGTTCAGAAGTCCTTTCCACCGCTCGAGCTATCGCTCGCTGTTGTACATAGTTAGTAGGGTGAGTAATGAATGGGTATTAACTTTCAATCAAAGTTCACTCATTAGGGTGAACCAAAAGTCTTGTCACGTTTTTCTACCCTAGCTTCATACATTGTATTCGAAGGAATGGCAGACTATTGGAATTTACAGTAAAGTTGATATTGTTCACTGATTCGTGTAGGGCTACTAACAATCCACCTGAGGCTGCACCGGGATCGTTCCATGCTTCCAAAAGCGAAAAATTTAAAACTGGTTATCATTGTTCATTTGTTAAGACAGTGTTCGCAACAGAATGCGTTATCAGGTTCGCAAAGTGGTATCTGAATAACACAAGATCTGGATTATTCAACTGACTCAAAAGTACATAATTCAATCGAGTTCTGATTTTTCATATTTCTAATGTTTTTTGGCAAAGTGCGATTATGCGAGGCGCTTCTGGAGGAGTTCAGACTTGCAGTTGACCAAGTCGCGCAATTCCAGATTCCTTCCAAGGACACGCAAACTTCGGACCGCTGACATTTGAGAACTCTTGAGCTTAGCGACCATAAGCTAGCACCTGTTGGTGGCTTGGTTTTGATTGCTCCAAGGGCTGCTTCAAAATCCGCTATCGGAAGTCGGTCCGGGCGTGGCGGAGTAGGTCGAACTTTCAATCGTACTTACCAAATAGAAACATCGATCAGCAATATGTTCTCAAAAGTACTCCAACTGGTGGACATTCAGCAGAAGATGGAGAAAAATGTCCAAGTGACTTCAGGAACTATTTCCTAACGTTGCAAAACGTGGGCAGATATACAACGGAGATTTCTTCACAGCATAACTTCATAATGAAGAATTTGTACCACAACATAACTTCAAATTCAAATTGATGAATTTGTACCAGACGCTGGCCTTGGGCACGCTTGTTTTCCAGGAATGGCTGAGAGGGATGGATTACTCCCAATTCCTCTTTGTCTCAACTGCCATGACTCCATGACGCTTATTGAGGCAGCGGACCGATGAAGATGCTGACGTGTCTGGTGGACCTCTATATGTATCGACTCCTTCTGTTGCTGTGCAGAAAGGCTGCTTCTTTTATCGTTAGTTACTGCACGAAGGCACGATTTTCGCATTAACCTACTTCTGGCTCCGGATGCGTTGAAGGAATATGAACTGGAAAATAGCCATATCACTGTGGTTTAGTGGGAACAATGTTTTCCAGATGTGTGCTGCGAGTACCTCCGAAAGAACTGTCCTATTCTTGGTAGTTTCGGACATACCACGGAAATTTATGTGACGCTTGTGACCAACAGGGAGTAAAACCGAGGACGCTCGGTTCGCTAGCACCAGTGGCTGTATGGAAGTTATGGAGTTGGAAGTGGAAAACCCTTCCTAGTTTTGGTGCGTAAACGAGACGCAGCGACGCTTCTGAAACTGACAGTGGAATATGTCGGTCCTGGCACAACAATTGTCAACGATTCCTGACTTGCTTACAGTCAAATTGCAACTCTTCCACAACTTTATACTCATTTGACTGTGAACCATCAAATGGATTCCGTGACCACAACACAAGAGCTTGCACTCTCTCAGTGGCAGAAATTCAAAACGATAGGTATGCGAGAGTATGAAGTAAACAAGCGGAGGTGTTAGAGCTAGCAAACAAGGAGAGGTGTAGAGTTAACCAGAAAAAGTTTCTTTGTAGAAGACATTTTTTTCGAGCAGAAAGACTCCAATATGGCATTACTATATCCCTGTTGATATCCATAACTATCAACTAAGGTTTGCTTTTGTTCACCCGTTGTGCAGTTTCAGAGTCTATTCTCACATTTTTTAAGTCTTGCGGAACTTTTTTGACCCAAGCCCGATCGGTGGAGTCGGAGCTTTTAATTAATCAAAAAATTCAAAAGGTTTCAATATTCCGGAAAATATAAAGCTCGCGATCATGTAATACTGAGGATCTTCACCTCCACATGAGTGCTCGAACTGTACATTATTAGGATGGAAGTAAAACTCAAGTGAGCTATTTTGGAAGGCTTATTATTCTTTGGTACGAACGGAAGTATTATGCGTCTTCCGATGTTCGTCCTTTGTGTAAAGTTTTCGATTTCCATCGAGGCTATTGTATTCGAACTCGTTTTACACCAGTTTACTTCTGTGGGATATCAACCCCTCGCTCATGTTTCAATGGGCTCTCGCTTTACGTCTGAAGTTTTTTGGTTTAGTAGGGGCGTTTCTAATGTCATGCTTCGTTGTTTAGTTTAATTTTTAGCTAAGTTTTTAACAGTTGCCGGTACCTGTTTTTGAATCTTTCTGCTCTAAAAAATGCTGGCACCATCTGCTCTCCTCCTAATATCAGCCTCTACTGCTTACAGAAGCGGATTGTGCAGAAAGTATTAAAATACATGTATCTAACTCAGTACAAAAGAGGATAACTTTCAGTCATCATCGTAAGTTCTCGGGATCAACTAGATTTCCGAATTGGCCTACCCAATCCATTTACCAGGCAGTGCCGTCAACAAGGATTGTGTTGTCCGGTCTTTTTCTTGGAAATGTCTTAATTTTAAATATTTGGACGGATTTTTCGTGCAATTCCTATTGGCTTGACTGTATGGGTATCTCCAGTTCTATGAGTGGATCGATTGAATTTATTTCTGACCGATTGTATGTCATCCGACTATCGAATTTTTTGCTAGAAAGCAGTGTGGGTCTGTGAGGTTCTGGTTTGATTAATTTTTCTTAATTTTCCTTCACGTGAAAGTTGATCTGTTTGTAAACAGCCAACTGTAGGAACGATCTCGGTGCAGTCTAAGGTGGACTGTTAGTAGTCCTACTCGAATCAGTGAATAAAGCAGCCCACTATGTTTGTATTAAGTTGCGAATTCATTCATTCTTTTTAATTTTTTACTAATTGGATGTTGAAATGATTGGGAACAGCTGTAAGGGCTTTGCAGATGGTGCACACTGCTTTAGCTTTCCTTGTCCCATGTACACTTCAACAGCAAGAAGAATAAAAGTGAGTTGCAGAAAGTTTTGTTCTATAATCGTTTGACGTCAATTGTTCCCGTTTCAAGTGTAGTATAATTGCCGCTTCTAAGATCTTCCACCAATGTTTGTGAGTCATCCTTTGTCACTGTAGGAGAAAAGAAAAACCTTAGAAGTTGCCCATACACTATGTGTCTTTTCGAATCTCTAAACAAATCCGTTAATAGAAATTAATCGTTGCAGTCGAATAATCAATGAAGATGTCTTCCCTTTCCCTCACCTCTCTCCACGATCCGGACGACCTTAGACAATCGTAATATCCTTAGACAATCGTAATATCGGTAGTACTTGAATGTACCGTTATTATTAAATTCCGTTAAACCAATAGGTTATTCAGTTCATTGCGAGTCATTTCAAGCCAGTGGAAAAGTTCCACTAGACAAATACTGGTATTCACGCTCTGCTTGTTTTGGCGGCATAAATTGGAAACAGCGGCGGCATGAATTGGAAACATTTTTCGCTCCGCACAGCAGCATGAACTCTTTCTCAGTGACACAAATCTATCCTTTTTAGGTTTTACATCCGTTCCTAATTGGGAAAAATCGAACTTGGATTAGGCCAGTTCAGAAGTCGCTCGCGGATAAAATGAGTCGAAGTATCTCTTCTTTTTGACATTGATTACCATGATAGTGCTGCGAGCAACTAAACCATTGAAACTTCACCTCGTAAAGTTTTTAGTCTTTAGTCTAACTCTGAATGACACAAATGCTCTGAACTGAGGATAGAAAATGTAAAAAAGATAGTTACTCAGGTCTAAAGTCTAAGTGTGCACTTGCTCGAGAAGAACCATTTTTGGCGACTAGTGAGTCATCGTGGCTTTCTTACATACAGTACACGGTAGGCCTTCTTAAGGCCCGTGCAGACTCGACGACGAGCAGTTTGCGCGTCGAATTCCCCGTTATAAGTGCACTTGAGCAAAACACGCGACGACGAGCATTCTCGTCCATGCGGTGCCGTGTACTCTACAGTCAACACACTGCATTGCACAACGGCACCGCGTTGGACGAGAATGCTCGTCGTCGCGTCGTCGGGTCTGCAGGGGCTTTACTATTTGTGTATAGACTGGAATTTCTTCTTGTCAGGAGCAATGGTAGAGAGACCTCCAAAGCGGAGGCCTTTGCAAGCGTTAGAACGCCTTAGGAAGCAGAAACGGTTAGAGATGAGTGACCGAAGGATAAAGATTGCTCCAAACACGTTTCGACTTTCGCGCGTCCCTTCTAGAAGAGATGTGAAGGATTTCGTCATTCCTTTTGCCTTTGTACTCCGGAGGCGGCAGCCTCGGTTTTCTGTGTATTACCTCCCCTTTTTGCCTCGCTGTGAAGTTGTATTTTGTTCGTTATTTTCTTTGAATTGTCTACTCTCCGATTTTACTTCGAATAAATCAGTTTTTCTTTGTGAAAGGTTGTGATATCGGTTGCGTCGTTGATCGACAAGTACTTCCGACCTCCATTACATTCTCTTTAAGATTAGATGAAATTTGTTTCAGGCTGTTGAGCAGCGGTAGACGCATCTCCGACGACAACAATCTCGTTCAGCATTTGTAATTGGACGCGGTCGAAAGACGAGCAAGGAAATACAGACTGCATTTGATCATGGATTAGTACATAGATCAACTCCTTGTTGTTGTTGAACTAGCAAGAATCTGCGCCTAGACTTCGCCCGAGAGGTCGTTCCTACATTGGTAATGTAAGTGTGAATTTCAGGGTGATACTATAATTTGTGTCATCTTAGTTTGTTGCTAATAAGTTAATTTCTAGATACTTCATGTGGGACCTAGGGAGGTGTGTGAAGCCAAGGTAGAGCTCGTCACCGCAGACGAGGAGCAAACAAAGGAACCGTTTGACACTGTCCAATTCGACGGCAATGAACATCCAGCGGTCGAGCTCGAAACACCTACAGCTGCAGAAAGGGAATCAGTTCTGCTATACAGCTTAGGGCTATCGCGGCAGAGCTCCTAAACAAGTTGATGAAAAACGACAAGAAGGAAGAACTCCGAGCGGAGCGGATAGAGCAAATGCTAGCCGAAGTTTTACATCGCCCACCGGCTCCATTCCAAGGTAATTTATTGAAATCTGGGAGAGGATACTTAGAGGTGTTTCTCAACTTCATCTGGTTGATTTCAGGAAGCAGTATTTCAAAAGATTCTTCAAGAAAGAATATTTCTAGGCCAAATAGATTTTCGCTTCGCCAGCGCTAGCACTGTTGCCATTTTGAGAAAGGCGAACGAAAAGTCTATGAAGTTCGTTTGCCGTCTCGATGACGAAATCTTTAAAGACAAAAAACATGAGCTGCAGCTCAGGGTCGCTAAAATATCGGTGGATGAGGTAAACTCCATAAAGGAGGTGAGATGAACCCTTTGAATATTCGACCCAAAACCGCTATTACATAATTCAAACAATTAATCTGTATTTCAGTGCCTCTTCAAATTATATGATGTCCCCCTCCTGCACAGAGAAGAACTGTGGAGTAGAGCGAAATCGACCCTTAATGAGAAAGCGCGCAAGCTGCGCCAAAAACTGTGTGGTGGATTTTCAAGGAAAGATGATGGGTTGAGCGCTAGGTTGGTATCGGAACACGATGAATTCCATTTCAAAGACTGAAATTATTAATAGTGTAGCTAGTTGTAATTGTAGTTGTAATTTAAGATGGAATTGTAGTAACAATAATGTAGCTGTAACGAAATTATTTAATTTAACTTACTTTGTGTTTTTATATAAACAATTTTATACTGTAATCGTTGATGGTCTTTAAAAGAATCGAAACAAAATTCCACACGTAGAAAACAGCGATTTGGAGGTCGAATGGCTCCAGGTAACAGGAACGGGTGGAGGGGGGCCTTATATAGCGCCCCTTCCTTCTCAGCTGGGGACGCTATACCAACTGATGATGGATCCCACTCAGTAAGTGGAATCCCAAACATTGGTGAATTTCAAACTTCATTTTTCCATAGAATAATCAACTTGCCTTATATCGCGGATATTCCGCGATTGATATTGACTTTTGTGTAATGTAGTTTTTGTGTTTTTGTATACTTTTCGCTGTAGTTGTTTTGTGGTTACTTTATTGTGTTTTAATCTGTTGTGTTCCTTTGTGTTTTGCTATTCAGTTGTTTTTGCTACTCACTTACACAAGGTGCTGAATTTTGCATACGTCGTATTGTTTTTTACTCTGTTCTTTCCACCCGTTGCCTTTATTTCTGTGCCTCTATGTTTCGCTGTCATTTAACTAGTAGACGTCTGTTGTACCTTTTGTAATCTTGCGGAATCAATTGTCTCTACGCAGTTTCGCAACCCGTCGATACATCGATCAACGGGTGCCGGTCACCGTGCCTCGTGGGCTCGCGCGCTCTCCTTCTTTACCATCTCATAACTAGGGCGCGCGAGTCCCTGGACCTTTCGCCTGTATTACCATCTATATCCCTTCCGGTACCATACTTAATGGTACCGCAGGGGAGGGCGGGGCGAGCTCGGACCGTCCCCCCTCCCCATAACACAGTGACCTCTCAGTGTCTACTCTGCTTCGACATAACGCGGTTGTTCCTTCCTTCCTCCTCATCTCATCTGATCTCCGTATCCCCGTTGAGCAATTCGCAGTGCATCTGTATATATTATTCTGACTATTTCTTCTTCGCAGATACGTGGCAGTGAAATAATAAATTTCTGGTATTACATAGTCGACTTTTAATTCCGCAGCGAACACAATCAAAAGTCTGAACTACCAACAACGCCATTCCATTTTACCCTACTCATATTTATTGTGCGGATAATGAATGAATAAGGTGCTTCATTTCAGCCCAGAGTGAACAAAGTGAAGAAGTTCAGAGTACCTCAGCGGCTTTGAAGGAGGAAGAAGTGAGCCAAGGCGGCAGTAGCGCGACAACAGTGTCGGAGCCGTTGTTTCAGGCTTCCCAAGAAAGGCTGCTATTTTTCTCTCGTCTGTTGAAGTATGTGTATATATTTTTCGTAGGAAGCCAGTGCTCCGTCCTTTGCCTTCTGTCGACATTGAAGAGGATATTATTGAGGGGGAACCACAGGCGATCCAGCGTAAGTACTGTTGTTTTATTGTACATTAAAGTTTACTAGCATCTGAGATTATATATTCTGTAGTATTACAGAATAGCCCGTGAGGAGCTCAGCACATTCACGGACGCTCGTACAGCTTTGTACGAGGAAGAGGGAAAGCTGGCGAAGTTCCGCCAGAATGAGTCGACGGCCGCGGAGTCTGCTTGGAAGGCAGCGGAATCTTTTCGGAAAGCAGCAGAATCCGCGTTGGCAGCAATAGAATCTGCCGCAAATAGTATTGCGGCCAAGAACAGGGCGAAGATGGAGAGGATGAGCTCCAATAGGGAACAGGAGGGCACGAGTAGGCAGCAACAGGTGCCGCAATCATCTGCTCCAGGACCCGTGTATATTCCCTACTACTACCATATGTAATTTTGTAACGTAATAATAGTGCAACAAATGTAACAATGTTAATGTAATGTTTTATAAAAATTTTGTAACTTTGTTAGTGTAAGTTTGTAACGGTTCATACAGTTTGATATAGTAAAAAACCTCAGACGAATATTTATTGTTATTATTTGCGAATATTAATGGACGAATATTTACAAAAATTTAGAAGTGGGGGAATCGTCAAAAAGAATGCCACAGTCCACTCATACAAATCATAAATTATGTTTTGAGCTGTGGACGCAGCTATTCCACATTCCCTAGCCTAAAGAATCAAGAACAGCAACATAATAATAGCATCACATTAATCTAGAACAATAAATCAATAAAAATTATAGGAAACAAACCGTTTCATCCCTTAGCCTCGGACGGAAAAGTATGAAGCTAATTAAAGAAAAAAGCCATCCCCGGGACTCATCAGTAAGACAGGGATGGCTTATAATGTTTTATAAAGCCATCCACCCACGCAATTTGTAAATTACGATTTGCTTGGGCGCAGGGTTCGTCATGTCCACAAACTAAAGGAAAACCAATCATTAGCAACATAGAAATAGCACTACGTTAATCAAAAACAATACATTAATAAAAATCATAGGAAACAAACGTTTCGTCCCTCAACCTTAGACGGAAAAGTATGTAGCTAAATAAAGAAAAAGCCATCCCTGGAACTCATCATAAACCGATCACCTACAACTAAATATTTGCTTTCCAGATAGATCACGACAATTGCACACGATGGAGAACGATGACAGAGAACTGAGAGAAATGCTGATCCGCGCCGCTACCGCTCGTACCTTTCGGCCGAGAGTGGACCTCATGAACATCCTCCATGATTATACTTTTAGACAAAGATTCCGGGTTTCTCGCCGAGGGTTTCAGTTCGAGAGACGATAGGTGGCTCTAACTTGAAGGTATTCCATCTTCCTTCTTACTCGTTTCATCGAGAAATTTAATATCCACTTTATCAGCGCACTACGGCTGTTACTATCGGTTGCTCTCAGTCGACAGTAAACCGAGTGATAGAAGAGGTTAGCAACGTGTTCTGGTCAAGGCGAACAGAATTCTTTTCATGGCCCACAGACGAAGAACGAGCGGCGATGAGTTAAAGGTAAGCAGTGTGGTGTTTGACATCTACCACTTAGTTGTAGTGACTCTATTGTTTAAATTTAGATTTTTCTCCGTCTGTCGGATACCAAGGATGGTAGGTGCTATTGACGGCACCCATGTCAAGATTATCGCCCCCAGAGAGTCGGAAGACTCCTACGTGAGCAGGTACTCAGTATATTTGGAGCCCCAGAATTTAGTCAACCACTTCGGAGCTTTTAGAAAGGGCTATCATTCGATAAACGTAGGGGCTATCGCAGACCTCGACACCAAATTTCTGTGGATCAGTGTGGCATTTCCAGGGAAGGCTCTCGATTCAAGGGTAGGATCAGTGTGGCATTTCCAGGGAAGGCTCACGATTCAAGGGTACCTTTTTGCAGTTATCACATTTTACGCTTGTTTCTCAAGGTGTTCCGCTCGAACGTGCTGTACAGAGACTTCAGTGCAGGACGAAAGCAGGGAGTTCTTCTAGGCGACAGCGCGTATCGCCTAGAGAACTTCCTTTTGAAGCCGTACCTGGGAGACAGGATGACAGAGCCACGTAAAATTTTCTACATTACATGATTACTTCGCAAACCAAACGTTGAATTCCAGAAAGGCGTTTCACGGAGGCGCTGCAGCGAGGGAGGGTGTGCGTGGGGCGCGCATTTGAGGCGCTCAAAAGGCAGTTCCTGTCGCTGCACACCGAATTGCAGTGAGTCCACACCACCATGAAATTAACTGTTATGTTTACGCTCACATTTTAGGTATGATCCCGAGTCAGCAGCAAAAATCATTAATGCCGCGGTGTGCCTGCGGAATTTATGCATAGCCACCAGTGAACGAGTACACTGAGGAAAGCGCTGCTGACTACGAAGATGCAAATGACGAGCGATACGACAGTAGAAATGACGGTCCGGAAAGGGAGGATGGCAGTTTGCGCGAATCAATCGTCAGGCGCTACTTCCAAAGCCTACCGCAATGAAGGAGTACCAGCTTTTCCATTAATACACTGTGCTACTATAAAATGTACAAATAAAAATGCTACCTAGTTGAAAACAACAATGTACAATTTTTTGGCGGGTGAACTAAATAGCTCTGTTTGCTCAAAGTTCACTGAGAACGATTTGCACGCTAAAACCCGTACAGGCGCGTGCAGCACGCGTTTTAGGACAGCAGATGTGAGCGGTATTGTAGATGAACTCCTTGTTGTTGTTGAACTAGCAAGAATCTGCGTCTAGAACTTATGTTGTTCCTGTTCTAATGATAGTATTGTTTTATTGTCGTCCGTTGTGTGAGGGCGTCGGCGTCGCGTTATTTATTTCTCTCTGAAAAATAAAACGAGTCCTATAATATTATATAACTATCGCAGTCACTTCTCACATTGTGTTCTAATGAGCTTCAAACGATCAATGCGTTGTGATAGTCATTCTTCCTGTAACGAAATTGTAGCAAGTTGCCTTCTGATTTTGCATTTGACAGGTTAAGGAGTGAAGGTTTTGAGAATAGGCGCAAAGGTGATATACCACTGCACATCATCTACTTAGTAGGTATGACTGTTGCATACTGTTAAAAATTGCTGCGTGAGAACTGCTGATTGGGTATTGAAACTTTTCTCAACATTTAAAAGTGGTTATATTTAGTAAGCGACAAGAGTTCTAGAAATTTACGTTGAATTCAGGTGGCGCCGTGGATAAGAGATGGAGCTCTCGTTTGCGAGTCGGGTGATCGATTTCATTGTGATATTGTCGGTTTTGGGTACAATACATGATTCTCCTGGAAGAAATGGCCACCATTCGTTGGAAAACAGGGTTTTGTTGGCCGATTGGCTAAGGATGCGGACTCATGCTTTGGGATCCATGGTACGAATCCCGCTGAGTGCAAACTCCTTGCATTCCTCATCCAGCCTTGCTGTCAGATATTGCCCAGAATATCCCATGCTACTACGAGCCAGGTGGCCGAGCGGATAGGAGCGATGCTTCAGAACGCGGAGCTCTTGTGTGTCTCCTCTATTCTATTCTTCCTTCTCTATAACCTACGTGGATGTTCAAATTTATTTTTAATGATACTACCTAGGTGCCCGGCAGTTATCTACCTACTACCTTGTTATCGTGTTTGTTGTGGATCTTGCCCATTGTTTCTGTGGATAGTAAATCTATTGGTTACAGAGCAAATGCAAGAACATACTCCCAGAAGCACCACCATTCAATTGATGAACAGAAGATTGTTGTGAAATTTAGACGTTTTAGTGAACGAGCGTCACTTTAGGATGTCCTTAAAGTGGAAATCACACGTAGAATACTTCTCTATTCGTACAATTTGCAACAATTACGATAATAAACAAAGGAACATCGCAATATCAGCAATGTCGACTCATTCCAATCCATACACGAACGATGTGTGTGCAGCTTAATAATCGTATTTCTTTCCTTCCGTACCTATACAGCAGCAGAGCGTCATTGAAATTACTAGTCCAAGTAGCTGAAAAGTAGATTTTCTCGTTCGAATTGTTTTCATGTTTCATACAAAGCATTCCTTCGTCATTACCGGAGAACTTCGAAGTAATTTATTGTATGTACCTAACCCACCAAGACGCCATGGTGTTTTTGAATGAGGTTCATGACTTTTGGGCCGTTTTTTTCTGCGTTTCTTATTTCATAAAAAAAACTGTGTGTCCATTTTTCTGTATGACAGAGCTCGAAAGTGTCATTTGTTTGTAAACGGGCTATATAGTGGTGAAGTATGAATGTCCCGTCAACAACTCGCCACATCCACCAATTTCCCAAGTTAACTGGGCCGTAATTTATTTCAAAAGAACCCACTATAGATCGCAATGTGAAGGATAATTTGTGGAATTCAGTGAAGCACTCATGGAACTATGAAGTTCATCCTATCCTTTTCGTCTTTCAGCTTAAAACCCAACTACTCTAACTTGATTACCTTTTTTCCGCGATAAAGCTACAGGGTGAGACGCAATCCCCCTAAATACCTGAAAATTGAAAAATCACCTGCAGTGCACCAACAATCACGCAAACGGCTACGGAAATGTCCAAATAGCTGGAAATTGAGTCGTACAGGGCATCAGCGCATCCCTGAAAGCAAATTCCAGTTTCAGTTAAGAATTTCCGCGATTTTTGCAAATGAACGCGGTTCAGAAATCAGCACGAATTTCTCGTCAATCTATGATTTTCGGAGAAAGATGTTTCCAAAACCATTTTCGCTTTTTGACCTATCTTTTTTAAAAGGTGAACGGTTTTTTTTGGAAATGTTCGCAATATGCAACTCTACACCAATCCCGTCCTATTTTTCTGAGAGAAAAAGCCCCTTTAGAAGCACATTTTTTGGCTTTTTCATTTATCAAACAAAAATTGTAAATAAAAGTGTGAAAAGAGATAAATAGATTGCCACACATAGCGAGAGACTATGTTGGTATGGTGATTGAGATAATGCTGTTTTTCGTTACTGAAGAGCGCGAACAAAAAATGAAAACGCAAATTTTGAAACACCATTTTTCGAGATATTTTTGAAGTTGCTCACCTTTCCGTGAAGAAATTCGCTATAAGTCTCTAGTGGAGCATGCGTGAATGAAGTTCCACAGTTCGTTGGATACGTGTCCTTACCATGAGCATTGCAACAAGACGTCGGAACACGACCTGCCAACAGTAAAATAAACAAACAAATAAATAAATCGATAAATAAAAATGATAAGATAAAAAACACCCTATAGTGATCGACTCTGGTCGAGAGAGCGGATTTATCGAGAAAGAAGAGTACGAAACAGAGTAGGAAAACGAAGTATTCTATGAAATCAATTGGCACAAAGTCAGCAGAAACATGGCCGCAACAACATTTATTTCCATTTATTTATTTAAGACGCGGGCATAGACCCACGTGGGTATACATAAATAAAACAAATTCGAAGTAAGGTTCAGATAACAGTTATATCACTTTCAAATTAATTTGAACGATCTCCAATCGGGTAGGGCGTTTTTCACACTAAACTGGACGTTTTCAAACAAAAATGGCATTTTCAATTCACGTTCCACCTCTTTGTGGTCAAAACGAACGTGTTAAAGGTAACTTGGGTGTTTGTAAATCACTGCTTAAACAGAAAATGCTCAAATCGGTGAGTATAGTAACCGATTTCAGCTGAAAGTGGCGCAAAAAGCATCATAAAAATATTTTGTCGAACTGCCTGGGAAGAATTTACTACTTTCAGCTTGATCTGAACGTTTCTCGAAACAGATACGACGTTTTCCAAACCAGAATTAGACATTTTTTAGGTAAAAAAAGCATTTTCAAGCTAAAATGAACATCTCAGACTGAGGTGAAATCCAAATTTTAGTTTGAATATTTGTAAGCTCCGCATTTTCCTCAATTTATTTAGTACGATAACAAACCGAAAAGATGAAACGTGAGAAAATCGCCTATAACACACAGCAAAATTCGACCAATGAAACAGCTCCAGAAACCCCAACAGCTTTCTCGAATTCTCATGTAATCGACACTATTAATAAAGAATGATCATGTGTTTCAGTTGAGAACCTACAAAAACCCCAACATCAAGACATGTTTCTATGTTTTGTAGATGTACACGTATAATACCTTTTTTGTTGGAAATTAAAAAAAATCCTCGGAAATTTTACTTAGAGATCAAAAACACTTGCTTCCATCATTACTCATTATTACCTATATTTGTTAATTACAAAGCACAGATTCGTTTTTCCATGTTCTTCTTCTACGTTTTCTATTTTCGTATGGCTTATAAAAAAGGCGTCATTCTCTGCTTTTTTGATTTGGATTCTGTTCGTATTCTGTAGGTATTAGAAGTTTTTTGGCACGTTGTTGATTAACACAGTAAATAAATAAATAATTTAATAAATAAAATGTAAATCCATAAGCCACCCCAACCTTTCTTTTTACCTACCGCTAAAGCGAATAGAAATATTCGAGCAGAAAATGAGTGCCTGCTTCCTTTTGCTAATGCTTCGTCATTTTTCATTTTTCGGAGGTTCACAGCGCGAAAAAAGTATGATAGGGTGGCAGTGACATATGGATCACATTGCAACATGCGCTTTGATTTGAAAAACCCGACATTCTCACGGTTGCCATAAGATGAATATGAGAACAAAAACTGTAATAGAAAAATGACGGAATAATATCGGAAATGGAATGACCACATTAAAACACCAAGAGAAATACGCCAAGTGTACAGGTTGCGGCAGCTAAATCCAGACGAACTATATTGTTTCAAGCAAGTTCACAAATTAAGAATCCATTGGCATTCACGTAACCAAATCGGGTCCTTTGGCGAAATTACGGTATGGCGGAAAATTTGAATTGAAATTTGTACGGATTTAGCTGCAGCCCCTGTATATGTACGTTTGTTGTGAACTCTGTTTGAAAGATTACAAAACAGACTTTTATCTTGAAACCCATCCATTTTGGAAGCTTTCTATAGAGCTAACGTCTCATTGTGCCAAACAAAGTGTTATAAGTGTCGAGAGCATGTAATTTTTTTTCTGGACGTTTATAAATGGCTGACTTGATTATGTGCTACATAGGATTAAAGGCCTGTCAGTCATCAAATGTCCGCTGGCAAGAAACAGCACAATTCTTTTCGTTGGTTCTCTTTGGTTTTTGGTTTTGTGATTTTCCGTTAAGCCTCCTCCCTCCACAACTAACATTTTCTTCTGTTATGTTGTGTTCTCACAGGTGTGCTCTGTTTGATTTAGTATTTACTAATGCTGTTATATTTTAGCGCGTCAATTGACCTAATTGACGTATTTGATAAATAAATAAATAAATAAATTCTAGAAGATTCTGCGGTAAACGCTCGTGATGAGACCGCCTTATTATTCAGAAACACCTCCTGAATCTTTGTATGCTGCTGTGCCGAACGAGGTTAGTAAGGTGGATCAACTTTATTTGGCCTAACGTTTCGACCTTTTCGTCGTCGTCAGAGGGGAAGTGGTTCGGAATATCTTGATCTTCGAATGAAAAGCTCGAAATATTAGGCCAAATAAAGTTGATCCACCTTACTAACCTCGTTCGGGACAGCAGCATACGAAACTTGTAACACCATACCGAGGTTTCAAGAAGAGAGAACTTGGAGAACTGAACAAAACATCAATCGTACCGTATCCATTGCCTCGTCCTCCACCAACAGCACCTATGCCATGTTCTATTCTTTCATCCCCGTCGTCAGCACGTGCTGCCTTTCGGTCCCAACTAGCTCCTAACCAGTCCGAATACGATTTGACTCCACAGCATTCCAACTGAAAACGAGAAGTATTGATGTATAGAAGCATGGATGGGCTTTTGCTCATCAACGTGGGGAAAAGAAAGTAAATAAATGTAGCATTGTAGCGCTTCCGTGGCATGAAATTGCTCTATTATTGGGTTGAATCAAAAGTCCTGTGGCTTTTTCAACGCTATTTTGTCCGAAAAGCTTCCTAGCAAATGGTGGTGTGTATGAAAATGGTGAGCAAATAGAGCAAATATATGACGCGTTCTATACTATTTTGAAGCTGATTCGTTGATTCTTGGAAAAGAACGTGGGCTGTTGGACTTGTAAAAAGCGATAGTTCTTTTGGTACTAATATTATCAGGACAGTTGTTTCTCAGACTTTTATCGCTGTCCACCGTTACAAAATATGACAAATGGATGAATCCATCCATCTTACGCTGACATCGAACCTCGTTCAAAACTGTACCAGCATTTCTGACAAACTAGAAAGCTCTAAAAATGGAAAAACACTTTCTGACAATATATTTTTATCCTTGGGATAAAATTTCTTTTCTTGTACAACGTGCTTAGAGTACAATTACTAAGCCTTGTTTCATCGAAATTGTTAGGTCAAAGTGGTTGTAAATATAAAGCGTTGTTAGCAATTATCATCATTAATAAATCGGTACGGCTTACTATCGCTTGTTCGAACACAGAAATCATGGGAATTTCAAAAATAGCGTTAATGAAAAAACAAAAGACTAAAGTATAATAACTTCAAGTTCGAGCTTCAAGTTTGATGTTAAGAAAATTTATGGCAAAATTTGCCTTTGAGGCGGAATTTGTATGCGCGAATCAATGAGCTTCTACGCTATGCAGCGAACCAGCTCAAGAATAGGGCAGAGACGCAGAGAGCGCAGCAAGGTGGAGCTGCTGACGGGGAAGTTTTTTGGAGATCTCCGAACGACGTTCTATGAAACGGGTGAATAAAATCAAAGGAAAATAAAAATCTGCACATTTGACAAGTAAGTGCTGAGTGAAGGAGTTCTTCAGTGAAAATTAAATCAGTTTATGCATTTGACTTACCATCTGTAACTTTTCTCCCTTGTCTCCGTTTCTGTATTATGCGTGTCTGTCTTGCTTCTGCTACATTTTTCAACGAATTATGTTAAGTAGCACGCCCATGTGCGTAAAAGACAAATAAATATGCTTCCGGCGCTAATCTGCTTCCAATTACTAATGTTCTCAATACTTTTCCGCTGAAAAGTGACACTACACCAATTCTGGCTACTACCCACACTACCACACATCGCCGCTTTGAGAATACCGCAAATGGAACGCTTTTTCGCTATTTCAAACATCTTTTTTAATTTTGTCAATTGTGATTTTCAATGAGGTCGCTAGAAAAGGGCGGTTTCCGGCGCGGAAGACCGCCGTATTCGCCGTTTTATTCAAAAGGCGTGTTCGGTACTGCTTGTACTCCGGTAAAAATATCATACAGTTCGCGCTATCAGTATCTTTGCTTTTTACGATTCGCGAAAACTCTCCATTCACGCATATATTCCATTTTAGTCCACTATATCCTATATTGTATTCTATTTTTAACGATTACTAATGATTTTTTGCTTTTAGTAATAGCATGGGTGTCTATTTGTGTTTTGTCCTATACCCTTGAATGTGAGCGCCTTCTTCATGGGCGTATGAATAAATAAATGAATAAAAAAATAAATAAATAAGCCACTAGGAAGCAGTGATCATTGTTGTTTGCCAGGGATCTTACCCAATGCGTCTAACTGTAAAAAAGGAGCAAAAATGTACCTTCTCTTGAATCGTGTCAAAAGCTGACTTGTAGTTCGTCTCAGATGCGTATCTGTTTCGAATCGTGTCGTACATGCTGCTTTCGATATATTCTCTGAAAAACTAACATTCCTGGAACCGCCGAAGTAGTTCTCGATGTAGCTCAGCTGAAACTTTTTGACTTTTTTCTTTTTCTCATTTCCCTTACCGAATGGTCTCCTGCTTTGCGTATGCAATGTATGCAGCTGCCAATTCCAAGCAGAACACCGTTACCAGTATGATGCAGAACTAAATGCAATATATTTTTATTACGTTGAAATCATGCGCTTGACGAATGGCTAGTGAAGAACGGACAGAGACAGCTGTTGTCGACCACCTCAGAGCTCAGAGAAACCACCCTACACTTCTTGCCAACACCTGTCCATGCGAAAGGATTCTGTATTGATTTCTGATTAGAAAAATTGGAATTGTATCCGAAGAAATTTTTGGAAATTTGAAAAGCAGCTGCAAGGCCAGCAGTTGTCCAGGAAATAGGTAACAGAGAATACGCGAAAGATGGGAGGGTGATTGAACCAAGAAAACACAAAGAATTTTCCAAGGAAATATACGACATAGGAAAAATATCATCAAAATTCAAAATTTTTCATCTATGAATGAAATTCCTCATCTATGAATGATGCCCACAGGACCAGAAATGTTCCATTCTTGCTTCTCAAAGCACAAATGTGGAACGATTCGCCTCAAAAATATCGAGAAAAGAAACGAGCATGCGTTCAAAGGTGAAAGTGCTGCAAAATTTTCTTGTCATTTTTGATAAAAGTCATCGACGTAGAATATCGAACGTTACAAAAGGAAAATGAAACGAATATATAAAAAGATTGACCGAAAAACATTGATTATGACAGTACGGCCATATCATATACCACTCCAGCCAGTCTTAATTCAGCAGTCTTTATCAAATGGATCTACCCAAAAATATACATTTCGCAATCAATGCTTGAAGTACAGCAAAAAAGTCATTTGTGAAAACACCCTTCCAGAAAGTTCGGCAGCCCTCGCCTTACAGCACGGACATAAAAAGAATGAAAAACACTTTTCCTATTTTTTCTACAAGTTTCCGTAGACGAAATCTCCAACAGTTGCTCTAGAATTATGAGGGATTCCACACCAGAATATAAGAAAACTAGAATGCAGCAAAAAGTAAAAAAAAACAGAGAAGGGAACTGGGACAACCATTTGCGACTCCCTAGCATTAGAGGGATAAGCGGTGACTAGCCGCACGAGATTGAGCGATAACAGGTGCTAGAGAAGGGAACTTTTCGCTTTATTTTGGAGCGGTCTTCATCTTGGAATAGAGTTCTCGTAGCTTAATTGCCGAATTTAGACCCACTGTCGTCATTTGGAACCAGATTCTCGACGGCAACATTGCACATGATTCACCCCTGAGGTTATGTGAAATTTCTGAATTATACTTCAGAGAGTCTATTCGATGGATTACTTATTTTTCAACTTCTATTTAATCGATAATCAAAACCTACTAACTTTGTTTGATTGCTGGAACGCCTAAATACGGCGTGGAAAATGAATCAAACCTGTTCTGAACAAAAGGAAGCATACAGTAGCACGTCAAAAGATGGGTCATTTTGTATTTTTGAGTTCAGTCCGAAGCGAATTCTATCGTAATGGATAGTTTTGGAAACTGCACTTGAAACTACACGATATTGTTGCAAATTTCAGATTTTTTAAATAACAGTGACATCGATATGAAATCGCACCCAAGAATATACCAAGCACAGCAGTGTCTCCACGAATCCAAGATCATCTTCTGATATGAGCATGATTTGTTCATTATAACAGGCAAAACAAAATTCAGCGCAGTACTGCTGCTAAATGATATATTTCAAAGCAAAGCTTTGGAGTCAAAAGCGATGAAATTTGGGGGAAAATTTCCTATAATTATTTCGATTCCCATACTCATTCCACTACTGTTTGTACAACGTTCTATTCTTCATTCCGAAGGGGAAATTAGAACCGCACTTGGAAAATATCGAATTTCAACCAGCGTACAACAACGCTATATTTACACTGGAAATCGGAGTGATGTTGACGATGGCGTTCCATTATAATCTTCTGTGTTTCTCACGACTCTTTGACTCGGAGTGCTTGCATTTCCAAAAAAGCCTACGAAGGGCATTTTTTATCGGACTTAATTGAGATGGATGCGTAAATTTGGGGTGGTAATTTGAAAAACCGGCCCAAAAACACGTAATTGCTGGATAGCTAACGGCTTTCCGGTGGTCTTTGATGGTGTTTATGGCTGCCGAGCGAGAAGGGCCGAAAAATGCCGGAAAGCCGATGGAATGGCATGAAAAACAAATTTGAAATGCAATTCCGTCTGCATTGCAGGAGCGGGTGGTGAGCTTTAGGCGACCTCTGACCAGTGATTTTCAAATTTTCAAGTGATTCGATCACTATCGCGACAGGAAGCAAGTTGCACGTGAACGAGAATATTTTTGTTCACTTTTTTATTTTTTTATTTAAAAATTGACGATTTGTGTCGACAAAACGCTGGGCTACCCTCTCTAACTTGTTCGGGGACAGAGCGAAAACAAGACGGACATCGGGTTCATCCGCAATAGAAAAAACCGGCTATTCTCGCTTTGCAATTGTTTTTTTTTCGTTGACGGGGTTTGGGGAGAGGGAGGATTGGACGAGAAGAATTCGTCGCTCGATATATAGCGATGTGTGTTGTTATTCAAAGAGAGTATACTCACGCCAACCAAAGCACATTGGCTCATCTTCCATGCGCCACAGCAACCACAACAACCAACAAATGTCATGATGGCACCAGCGGCCAGCAGTAACCAACCGACAATTCGGAACGAACCTTTAAAATATAGCAATAATATTAGAAAAGCACATACTTATAGGTTTAGAAAAACTCGTGACCAACCATGATGAGCTGAGTGAAGAGCGAAAAAGTCTGAAGCAACAGGATCGAAGAGCAGCCAAAGCCCGAGGCCGATTGTGACGATGCCGGCAATCTGAGAGGAGAAAATTGAAAAATCAACAAACCATCATGAAATTTTCGCAAAAAGTATCATAATTTTTATTTTTCCTATGTACCTAAACTCGGTTGTTATGCATTTGGAAACCCACATTTTGGTCAAGTACGCTAATGCGGAACAAACAGAGAAATAAATAAAGAGATAGATTTTTTATTTTATTTTCTGGTTTCTCTCAATATCAGTTCATATTTCTCAGTGCTTTGATTCTCCACCTTTCTGCGTGACATTTGACTAATGGTGTCATACTGTTTTTTTTTGTCTAAAAATGAAAAATGCTCCTCTGGTAGAGCCAAAAAAGCTAGAATCTTCATAAATAAAAGTGAAAACAGAGGAAAGCAATAGCGAAATTAAAAGGCGTCTGTGACTGGATGGGTGTTTACTCGTATGCCAAAGAATACAACCGAAACAACTTTGATTTGGCGACAAAATCTGCCCGTTTTCATTTCCATCTTTTTTTTTTCAAATGAATTTTTTTGACAATTCTGAACCAGGAACTTCGTGCAAGAAGGTAGATTCAAATACCTGACATCTCAACAAGAACATGGCGAGGTAGTTTCCAGAAAAACTGTCGAAGTTTCATTTTTCAATTGTTTAGAACAAATAGCTTGACGATAAAGAGGTCAAAGAATCTTTTCGGCGTGACATCGCCGTAAAATCAGCGCGTAACGAAGAGTAAATTGGGTAAAACACATGTGGTAACAATCTGCGAAACGTCTTTGTTTCTACTTCAAGCATTCAAGCCACAAATCGAATTCGCGTACACGGGCTTAAAACGGCTAATTTAAGTTAATTGGAATTGGAAATTTTATGCACGAAAAGGGACGATTATCTTGAAAAAGTCGCTTATAACCGCAAGAAGCCACTCCTTTCTCTATTTCTTGCTGAAAATAGGAAAAATGGGAACTTTCTTTGTTGAACACTGATTTCGAACAAGCGGGTGGTACTATCGGCTTCTAGAACAAATCGGGAATAAAAAATGGATGGGATCACACACGAAGCAAAACAGTGACAGAGGTCCTCTTTTTATTGTTACTAATACCACTTTCTCTGAAAACTTGTTGTTTTTTGTACCTGAACAACATGATGCTTAACTTACACATTTTTCTTATTCAATGGCACATCCATGTTTAAGGATGTAACGATAAATAAATAAACAAATAAATTAGTAAATCAATAAAAAGTAGTGAAGGGCTACTGAGCGGTCAGTTGGTGTCAGAAAAACAAAGAAAAACGACTTCAAGGCAATATAACCTGCAACGATGCAAGTTTAACTTGCAGCAAATATTAGGCTGAAATTATACCTAATAAAACCTACCCAAAATAGTAGATTGAATATGAATGCTAGCGAGCGCAACGTTTTCACACAATCACCCACGCTGTCAGAGAAAAGGAAAAAAACAATTTAAGGAAAATTAACGGGGAATTGGGCAAATTTGACTTGTGGCAGGTATTAAGGTGTAGTTATACCTTATGAAACCTACCCAAAATAATAGATTGAATATGAATACTAGCGAGCGCGACGTTTTCACACAGTCACCCACACTGTCAGGAAAAAAAAGAAAAACAATTTAAGGAAAATTAGCGGGGAATTGGGCAAATTTGACTTGTGGCAGGTATTAAGGTGTAATTATACCTTATGAAACCTACCCAAAATAATAGATTGAATATGAATACTAGCGAGCGCAACGTTTTCACACAGCCACCCATGCTTCGACTGAGATAGGCGGAGTTTGAGGAGTTTAGCAGGAGCCTCTGCCGTTGAGATCGGCCCGCTGAAGACATCTGCTGTGGCTGCTGCTGCTGTTGCTGCCGGTGGTCGTGGTGGTGGTGGAATTGGATTTTTCCGCGATTTATTGCAGAATTACAAGAATTCTAGTTGAACAGTTCTTTTGTAGACGACTGTGGATAGCGCCCATCGATTACCACAAAGTTTCTGTGAACGAGTGAAGTGGGTAGGTGAACTAGGACAACAGATGACACTAAATTTGTGTCGAATCACCGTTGACTGTTACCTGTCACACACAGGTGACCTTGTAACCAGTAATCAATGACACCACAATGAATCAAAATTGTTTCGATAACCAGTTTTTGGCCCCTTGGCGACTAGACTTCCTACTTTGTCGAACATCCAGCTGGTCATCTGCATCACTTTTGGCCCAAAGAAAGCTTACGCAAAGCATTTGAAAAGATCGAAATTCGTTCAAAACTTTGTTGTGGCGAAACTTGGTGGAATGTAGACCTTAATAATTAAAACTGAAAAGCAAATGATAGGGTAGATTCCTCGAAATCCATGAGAAATTGAAACATTTCAGACCCTAAAGAGGTGACGGTTGTCAGTAATTCACATTTTCTAGCCCATTTTCTTCCGTTGAATTTCAGCTGCTTTCAGGCTATCGAGAAAACTCATGAAATTTTCTAGAAATTTGTGGTGAATTTCGCTAGAATGCAACTTTCTTTTTTTTCGAAATAAGTACACGCGGTTCTATGTAAATACGACGAAAGCATCGAAAAATCACGCCAAAATAACAATTGCTCCACCCACAAAACTTGCCGGGCTAAGTATTAATTGGAAATAAAAGAAACCGTCTGAAATTAGCCTTTATAGTGCAGCCGTCGCTTTTCCCACGCAGTACAGCGGAATATTGCCTACAGCATCGGGGATGAGGTAAAAATGACAGGGTAGCTCCCTCGAAATCGCTATAAAACTGCAGGATCTGGGAGCTTGAATTGATAGTCTGGCTTTTCTTATAGCTCACGCTCTCCCGTACGTCCTCATTCTTATCCTTTTTTTCACAAAAAGAAGCTCCCTTAATCGTTCTCCAAGACAGGGCAAGGACCGGTAAGGATAAAAAGAGCGGCACGCTTAAATGGAGAATGTAGCACCTACTGTCATTGTTCTCCAAAACCGCATCACATTAGTATTTTTACACATTTTTCCCAATAAATAATACATTTTCGATTCTTTGTGATTTAATAAATGATTAACTTAATCTAATTACGTTTCTTCTTGGTGAATAAAAAATGACAATTTAGAATACGGCATAAAAACATCCTCTCGGTTTCAAAAACGGAAGACGATGTCGTCATGCCAAAACGGCTCGACTCACTCTGTCATCCTCCTTCGACGAGACGCTTTGATATTGTTCTTGTGCAAAAATCGTTAGAATTAGGTCGGAATAGATCCTTGCCTTGGTTCATTCCGCCATCTGCCTTAGCCGATAGACTCCTCTGGAGCAAAAAAATCCTGAAAATCAGGTCAGCGACGATTCAAACCTGGGTTTGCTCTATCATTTAGCTCGGCAGAGGTTTCTCTTCTTGAGCTAGCAAATCTTAAAAAACTTATCGGGATCGACCTAAACCTAGGTTAACTTTGCTATTTACCGAAGCCCAGAGTCTTTGGTGTCCTTTTTGAGCAAAAAAATTGAAAAACTCAAGTTGCGATCGATCCAGACCTGGGCACCATTTGTTATTTACCCCAGCTGAGAGGTTTTTATGCTATTCTCGAGCAAAAAAATGTAACAACCAGGTCGGGATCGATCCCATCCTCGGTCCAGTGGTGTTTGCTCGTGTGTTTTCCAAATAATCTCTTGGTGTCAGCTGTTGTGTAAGATGAGAGCAGTGAGAATACAGCGCCCACGCGCCATGCCGTCTCCGACCCCATCAAACATGAGACGGGCCATTGATCCCCCACCATGAGACGCTCAGTGTTTTATCATTTTCATCCTATAATACAAATCGGAAAATTCACATCACATTTTTCATTGCACTAATGCCCCTCGCCGTTTCCATTTTCCATACATTTCCGATCTTTCCTCCACATAAACCCTCCCATTCCATAATTCTCCTAGCTTGAAGTCGGAAACGTAATAAGCTCTGTAAAAAATACTGTAATCGGTGGAAATCTCGTGATGTTTTTGTTTGTTTCAAATGTTCAATCGCTTCAACTTCGGTCTTTTATGAGTTATGGCATGGCCTATTTGTATAGTCTTCCCGCGTATTGCAGTGGTAAGAGGCGCTACTGCCACCCGCACGGTCGAGCGATTGATCTCGGCCCGGGTTGACCAAGATTTCCATTCCTTCGAGATTCGGTAAATTGGTACCAGACTTACCTGAGAAGGCAAATGTAATGGCGCGTCGTTAGGGGGATGATTTACACCGATACCCTTACCTTTACCTGCTTGTACAGTGAACACTGCTTTTATAATTGCCCCGCCTCTATGCGACGGAATAAATATGTATACAAATAAATAACACCAGAAAACCACAACGTCCATTTGAAAGATTACAACTTATCTTCCAGATTATTTCCTACAAAATCTCCGAAAATTTCTCAAAATATTGCCGCAATATTCTATGGCAAGTTCCCACCGACAAAAATTTGTCTCATTTTATTTTTCCCCGGATACATCTGTCGTCGCTCCGCCACTCAGGAGATTTCAGTAAAATAACAAAATTGACGTTGTATCATGCTTCATCAAGTATAGTTTTCTTTTCCCAAGTTCTAGAAAGGAACTTTTGAGGGGCCTGAAGAAACATGTAGATTTTTTGGAAGAAACTTTTCAATGGATCTATGCGCAGCAACAAAACTAAAGATGAACAGCTGTTTTTCCATCTCTCTTCCTTTTCATTTTCATTCCAACACGTCAGCATCAATGAGCGATCACAAAAGAGCGATGGCTAGCGATTAAGAGCGCCTTGGTTCTGAGCTCTGCATTATTTGTTAGTTGACTGCGCTAGATTTGGCCTCCCCCTACTATTGACAATCTTTAAAAGCATTTTGAGACAAAATTTTACAATTTTGCCATTTATTTCGGTCAAAAATCCACAATTCTAATTCCTTTACAGTTCAAAGATGGCAATAATTCCCACAAAGGGTGTTTATAAATATGTAGAGTAATATGAAAAGTTTTTACTCATTTTCGACATGAAATTTGTCAGTTAGCAAATGCTGTCTAGTCCTCAAGTGAACGTACCAGCACAATGTTCAACAACATGAATGGATAATTCAAATATAAAGGTATGACAGGAAGAAAGAGGAGCTCATTATGTCGACAGAGACAGTTTTTTCCCTAAGCTCAATTTTTGAACCCATTCGAAAAAGAGCGCGACTTAAAAAAAAAATTGGGGATCTCATGTTCAGACTACTGGGCAAGAAAAAGCTGTGCCACTTCTTCCAGAATTCAGAAACATATAAGGGTAAAATCTTTGTTTCTTGGCAGCTTCAGGTCGTACGATCTCGTAAAACCACCGATAACAAAAATATCGTGCATAGGGTCGTCTATTTTTTGGAAGTTCGACTAGCAGACGAAAAAATTTCATATGTAATGATTTCATCCTATCTGATTCATCTTTATCTGTTTCGGTAATAAGCGACTACATTTTTATCGCCACTGTTGAATGTAATGTTTTGTTCCTCTAACAAATCTCGAAATCTTTTTCAAATTGTTCTCGTTACCATTTTGAGTTTTGTTTGTTGGTTATTGTACTTTTTAGCACCACATGTGGAATTATCGCATGTAATAAGTTGAAATTGAAAAATGTGTTGTCTTAAAAATGTGCTCTTCCGTATTTTCACGAGCTTCTACGGCTTCGCAAACAACGACTTCTTTCTACAAATCAAAATCGATTCTCGCGAATGATGGTTTTTTCTTTCGTGAGAATTTTCCTTACCATTTTTTTCTTTTCACTTTTATAAATTTTTGCAGATTTACTATGTCAGAGCGAGATACCGCCTTTCATAAAGCTCGCGAGCTTGGTGAGGCAAGCAAACCAGATGAAGCGCTTGAAACGATATCGACGTGAGTTCTTCACTTCCAATTTTGCTGAAAAAGGAATTGAAACTAACAATAAGCCGAATCCTTCAGAATAATAACCATTCTGAGCCTATGATGGGCCTAATTTATCCGCTTAGAATTCGGAAGTCGGCTTACCGATAGTGGTTTCCCATGCTAACCACCCGGTCACTGCATCTATTTTCACTCAATCTTGTCCAAATCTTCTTCTCACGATCACTGATTGCATCTCTAGGCTTCTCTGAGTCGCTTTATCTGAAACATAGGACCATTTCTCAGAGTAAATTTGTTTGCCAGGTATTATCAGGTATGTTTGACATCTTTCCAACTCTGCAATCAATGATTTTTTTTACAAATCTTCGTCATTTCTCGCGAATGATGGTTTTTCTCCTTGTGATAATCATTAATTTTTTCTTCTATTAGGGTGTTCCATAAATAACTGGTCTATCATACCATCAACACCCGAATAGTTCTAAATCTCGGGTACTTCTAAAGAAGCTTTCGCTCGATTTCTAACACATCTTCAATGAACAAGTCTGCTGTAATTGTCTGCTCATCCGGTAGAAGCGAACAGTGCATGACTCCACGACTATGAACCAGAATGAGAGCAGGATCTTCTTCACATGAGGGGCCGACTTTGGGATTCGTTCAGGCTTTACGTTCTGCGGATGCCACTGGATCACCCATGTGGTGCTATCGTTGGTGCACCACTTCTCTTCCTGTGCCACGATTGAGGTCAACCACGAAGTTGTTCTGGAACGGTTGAGATGGTTTTGGCAGATGACCACTCGTTGCCGCTTCTGAGTCGGAGTCATTGCATGGGGAATCATCCTTGCAAGATTGCTCTTCTTCCACTCCGTTTCAGGTAGCGATAGACAGTGGTACATGGAGTGTAGGTAACCTTCGATATCACTCTTACGCTCCGCGCAGCTGCCTTCTAACTGCGGCTAGAACAGCACTTTTGTTCGGCCCAATCGGACTTCCAACACGCTTGTTATCCGTGATGTCAAATATTCCTTTCTGAAAGCGCTTGAACCAACTACCAACTTTGGCACGTTGACCTGCAACAGGCACCTTTGCCTAACAAAGGCATGATAGCTTGATAAGCAGTGCAGGCAAACAGACCAGAACGGAAGTAATGAAGAAGCACGTCGAGATAGGTCGATCTCTGCTTCATTTTCAAGAAATCACCGAAACGCAGACAGTGGAGCAAAATAGTCGATCATTATGCCGTTAGGAACTATCATCGAACAACCTCATCATGCCAAGACTCCATCTCGTTTGGATCTTGTATGAGCAAGTTATGGCATGTACAACGTACATGGTCCAAATAGACCATGAAACTTATGGAACACCCTAATACTTTCACCTGATGCAGCCAAAGCATACAGCGGACTCAATCTTAACGGTTTTGACAATTTTGTCAAGTGTCAGCACACGTGTTTCCCGTGCAAAAACTGCCGTGCTGTGGTGCGTCCTCTGCGTCCTTGCCGCTCTGCCGCTTTCCCTATGTTATATGTGGGCGTTAGGTACACAGTGTATTTATCAGGTACATGCTTGAACGTGGCACCATCGATTACTTGTTGCCTCCAACTGATCAATAAGCCCCAATAGCCGAGTACCCTGCTGTAGAGTATGGATAAAACTTAAGACTGAGCATGTTTTCTGCTAATATCAAGTTTTCATTAACCTGTGCTGCACACGATCGGGCTGGGACCCATCACAGGCCTCCTTCATCGATGTCGAGAGTTCGGTTACCGTTGAGAATGCTGCCAATGCTCCAACCTCACCGTCCATTGACATGCTGCGCTCTCTACGTCTCCCTTATATTCTATCATTACTGCACTACCTTGCTGCCAAGTGTGAATGGACGTTTGAGTAAACAGAAAAGGCACGCATTTCTGCGACCAGATCAGCTTTTCGTCATTTTCCAGTAGTTAAATAATAACTAAAATATTAATGCTAAAAGATCTGTGCCTTGCACACACTCCATACTTGCTTAGGAGCATGTCATCTTCTCTTCTCCCTAATACTTGCCCTATCTTTGCTCCCCTTTGATCATAGAAAATATCCAAAGTTAGCTTAAGTTAGCTTGTGTGCATTCTAGAATAGACCAGAGCTATTTTTCTCGTCTAACACAGGCTGCAGCCCTGTGGCAAGCGCGAAAACAAATTTACAACGGAGCTACGCAATCACATACATACTTTAGTTGTACTTTGTTCAAACAACTGCTCCTCTGACGTGACGCTTTACAGTTTCCCAGTTGTCCACGTTTTTTTTTCTCATGGGAAGCGCCTCAACAAAAGGTGCTCCGACATTTGCAAAATTGATTCTCAACATCGTTCTGATGAAACCAACCGGAAGGAAGAAAAGGTTAAATTCTTGTCGAATTTGGGTCACTGAAGCTGTTCTCACCAAGAAAAATTACCAAGAAAATTCATGATGATTTGATAAACGGCCTAAGATTTGAATCTTTAGTCATAGGTCAAGTTTTTCGTATCTTACCAGGTAGAGTTCGCAACCACCTGTTCAATTACGTATTTTTAAACTGATTCTTTTTGTTTAGCATCTCGTTACTGCAAAATGAAATAAACGAAATTGCAGATATCTCTCGGAACCCGAGCTCGTCCTCACTACCGATGAAATGGAAGCAATCAACATTATATTGACGGAGAAACTGACATGGTACGAACACTATAATATTTGGAATCATTTTTGTTGAGCAAAAATTGTGGGAATATAGTGCCCGTGTTCCTTCTTATTCCCGATATGTTGTCAATGACTCACATTATGTTTGTGCACGATGTAGGCCCGAACTGGTACTGTTCTGACGTCCTTCGCAATATAACAGTTTTTGCCTGAAATGCGCTAGCGGAATTGCTATAGTACTGCTCAGCCCAGTACAGAAGATAAAGGTGAAAGATTAAGGTAAACGTGTCGGCGTTAATCTGTCCCTCGAAGGACGCGCCATGCATTCGTGTTCCATTCAAAATCGTAGAGGCATAGCGAATGCGTATTTGGCCTGTACAATGTCTTATGGGGGCTAGCCGTTGTCGAAGGTCAATGCATTCACCTTCCCGGACAAGTCTAGTTCCAATTTATCGACCCCGGAGGGACGGACTGCTTGGTTAGCCCGGGCCGTGATCGATCGTTCGACCGGTCGAGTGTCAATAGCGGCTCTTGCCGCTGTACCACGCTCGCCCAGTGCAGAAAATAGAAAGAGACAGAGAGAAATGAAACACCTGTTCCACTGCACCGATGAAGAAAGGTTTCCAATCCATCCACAAATAATTTTTTCAGCTGCTCATTCGAAGAGAAGAAAGACGCCTGTAACGCTTGCATAGCTGTTCTTGAGAACATCAAGCCTGTGTGAGTCCTCATAAAAATTCTAAAATGCTACAGCTGCGCTATTTTACATGGAATTAAAAATTTCACAAAAATCAGGACAGCGAACACGTTGAGGAAGGCGAAGGGTGATCGTAACCACACTTGTTTCGTACCATCATACCAAACCGTTCCCTTTCTATTATATGCTGCGTGGTTTCCCTTTTCATTTCCAAGATTCCAGAATGAAAATCGGAAGATTTTTATCACCACCATCTTCTTGAGATATCATTCCTTCTTTTGGACATTTACCCATTCACCTATACAGCTTACCGTCAGCTAGACAATGCTCATCCAGAGATAAGAAGATTCAATTGATCACTTTGAAATTCTTCTTTCCCGAGCTTCTCCTCTTTTCCACGTCATCAAGCATCTAGCTGATTTATTTTCCTGTAGAACATCGAAGGAAGGGCACCTCCCACAGTAAATATGAATGTGACTTATAAATTAGAGGGTCCACAAAAAAATCATCGGATTCAAGGCCGTCAAACAATGTTCCAGTCTCCAGGAAAGAGAATTATTCAACTGTCCCAAAAAAATTGAATGAAAAGCCCTTCTCATTGAACTACCAGTTGGAGTTCACATGGCTGTTTACCTACTCTCGGCCAAAAAATGAAAGGAAATTGACGGTCACAATATCTCACAAAATTCTCAATTTGATTAGCCTCTTTTGGAGAAAAGTTGTCAGTATGAGGCGTTATCTATAGTAAATCTACCAAAAAAAGAATTGAAGTATATTACCCTCATAAATCCGAAAAACCTCCGCAAAACGTTTTTCCGTCCTCTACCTCATTTCTACTATCTATTATGCGGTGGTTCTCTTTTACCTGCCCTCTTGACAATATACGAATCCGCGCGACGGTTTCACTCAAATCCTCCACAAAAATGTTCACAGTTTTGAAATTTATTTTTCCGTCCTCTACCTCATTTCTACTATCTATTATGTGGTGGTTCTCTTTTACCTGCTCTCTTGGGAATATATGGTAGTGAATCAAATGCAGCGATACAAACAAATATTGATCCTTCAAACAATAAAACAACAATGAACAATAAACAAATTCCTTCAACCGGTTCTAAAAACTTCCAGCTTTATTTTTCTATTTTCGTTCCAAAAAAAGAACTTATCAAATTATTACCAACTAATGTAGCAGATTTACTTCGTTGGTATGCTGGCATAATGTAAAATCGATTGGTCCCACGCGCCAGACACACGAAAAAGGCGCTGCCGTCAACGTGTTAAGGAACATCAAATTAACCAACTAAAGCACTTCATTGGAGCTTATGTACTTTCCCAAAGTACATTGTTCGCATTTAGGGCCCTCTTCATCATCATTCAACGCATTTGGAACTGTTTCAGTGGGATCTTTCTAAAAACCATCTTAGCTACGTTATAATTAAAGCTTTCTTATAAATCAAGAATCTGGAGCAAGTGTCGGGAAATTTCCTTTGCAACAAGATGACCTTCACTCTAAATTAAATAGCATAACTTGTCGATTATTCGCCCAGTCTCTCACATTTGGTGCCCAGTGATATTTAGAAGGTGTGAACGTTGCAGAACGTTCTTCAAGGTCTAATAGGGTATTAAGAACACAACTTTCTCTTGCTAGTAGTTCTTCGTTTATATTTCGCACGAGAACTTTCTGGTGGTAGTAATTTTAATTAGAAAAAGCGTCGAAGAAAGGTGTAGAGTTAGTAGTTGTAGATAGAAACATAGCTATTTATAATAAAATAGTTATGTGGATTTCTACTACAGGAAAGATGACCGATATCTCACGTTGTACAGCGAATCGATATACGAGACGTTCAGCAGAATGAGCCGATGCGCTCGAGACGAAGAACGTCAACTTGCATGGAATACATTGAAGGTTCGCATAAAAAAATAAATAAAAATAAGAAAAACTGAAAGAAATGACCAGCAAACACCTACCCCTCCTCTAACATCTACGATGAACCCTTCCAACGTGATCCAAGAAGGTTAGAGAGAAACGGACCTCCAGAGTTGCCCAACATTTTTCGTTTGTTTAGTTTCTCATATTCCTCTTAGTTTGATATAAAATACTTCCAGGAGATGATGTACGAACTAACATTGGCAGCAAAGAAGGTTTGGAGAGAGAAAAATGATCCGGAACGTTTGGCGATTTACGTATATTTTGCGAAACTATGCAAGAGCTATTTGGACGTCGCTGATGAGGAATCTTTCAAGGTTTGTCATGTCTTTTATAAATGTTCGCCCCTCTGCCCGCATCAACTCACCTGGTATTATTTATAAGAGCTAAAATCACTCGTCTTTAATTTTTGTTTTGATTCTCCCTGCTTCTATAGCAAGCCTACGAGAAATACGTACAGCAGACGTCAGAAAGGTATGTCACCTTGTATTTTTGAGTACAAATAGCTCAAATCGGGAGAAATTTCAATCCAATCTATGGCTTCAATAATTCCATTTACATCGATCCGTAACGTTTTTGCGCATTTTGGTTTTTTAAAAACATTCTACAGCGACTTTCGAATGCGAATTCCAAACGAAAAAGTATCGAGAACAGCTGAATCTCCGCATAATCTAGGGTGATTTGTCCATTATACACCATTTTCATTTTAAAATGGACACTGATGATAAATATAATCCAAAACATAAAATAAAATATGAAACAACAAAATGAGGCTACAAATAAAAAACTATAGAACAAATTGAACAAATAAGAAACTACAAACAACTTGTAAATACATTACAGCAGATATGATACTTAACAAATTATTGATAAAAATCATTTATTTAACAATTATTTCTTATTGATATAACACGAAACTATTCTGCTATTTGCCGCTTTTTGTTAAGCGGTTTATAGACGAGAATTAGTTGATTGACATAGATATTTGGAGATGCTAGGTTATTCGCAAAACACTGACATCGGACGGGAATGTCTTTCCGTCCGATGTCAGTGTTTTGCGAATAACCTAGCATCTCCAAATATCTATTTTTTATTTTTATAGACGATTTTATTTTGATTAATTATTTAGCGAAAGATTAATAAAAATAAAATCGTCTTGCTTATATTATATTGAAGAACTTTCCAGAAAGAATTCCTGGTCGATTGGAGAACCCCCCACAACGGTCTGGGAAATGTTCGAGAAGAAACTCGTTTTGTGGACCATCTAGTTTAGTTAGGAAGACGCTTCAGAAAGATTCCTTGTTCTAAAAGTCATTCGGCTTGCATTGAATGTTGACGCACGGCAAACGTCCTTTTTGATTTAAATAACGTCCATTTTGGTTTGAAAGGTGTCCACTTTGAAATGAAAATGGTATATAATAGGCTACGAAGGTTAGATTTAGGTTATTGCTTCATGACAGTTTTCGTAGAACAAAACTTTTCATTGTCGAAAATTGGTAAAATTCGTCTCGTCTTAGCAAGAAACTCAGCGGTTCTCGATAGATTTCCGTTTAAAAGTGCGTATGAAAACCACTGTGGAAAATTTTAAGAAATCGCGAATCCGCAACAACTTCATTGATCGATGTGTTTTCAAATAGAGTTATCAAAACAATCAATTGAATTGAAATTTCTTTTGGTTTGAGCTATTTGTACTCAAAAATACAAGGTGACATATCTGTGCATTTGACCACTACAGTATGTGCAGTATGGTTCACGAACGCCACCCAAAACGCGAAATAAACGGAAAGGCCCGTTTTTTGTGCCGCTTTGCAAGAACTTCTTCTAAGGTATTCTTTTATCAACAAAAATTCACATGGTTGAAACTAGATCGCCACCGATCCAACACAAAAAAGTTGGTTACATAGTTAAGCAAGTATCTTGGAGACATGGAAATGATTTCGCATCCAAATAGTCTGCATTGAGCTGAAGGAAAACTGCCTTCTTTTTCTCGAACTTTTTTCTCGAGCGCCTGTTCCAACCCGACTTCAGCTAATAGAATCAAGTGGACCTGATCTGCCGTACCTGAGAGCGTACATGCCGTCATTACACAAAATCCGCCAAAGCCACTCGGGGGCGTGTTACGTTTTCATCGCTTTTGCTATAACTGTCCATAGTGTGATTAGTTTATACTGTGATGTAAAGTTATGAACTCTCAAAAACCTGTGAATAACAAGACAAGTAAATAAAAGAATAAATCAAGATAACAATTTTCGGCACTATTCAACTTAACGGACACCAGTACCCGATTTTTGTTTCAGTCATCGAAATTCGCTGAAACTTTGCCTAGTAGGGTAATTGAGGGCGCTGATCACGAATCTTCTGTCCGTTTTCACGTGACTGGTCTCGGATCACCCAAATCGCTACATCGCTACTTGGGTGGGCCGGCTAGGATCACCGATTCCGCTGAAACTTTGTCTTTGGTGGTTCTCTGGTGCCCTGAACACGATGGTGAAGTCCGTTTTCCAAATGGCGGCCGAGTACGGTAGCTATAGGTAAGCATCACCGGCTAGGATCGGGAGGTACTCACCTATAACTACCGTATTCGGCCGTCATTTGGAAAACGAAATTCACTATCGTCTTCTGAACACCAGAGAACCCCCATAGACAAAGTTTCAGCGGAATCGATGATCTTGAGTAGACCACCCAAGTAGTCGATATGGGTAATCCGAGACCACCCACGTGAAAAACGGACAGCAGATTCGTGTTCTGGACCCCAAATAACCCCCATAGGCGAAGTTTCAGCGAATTTCGACGACTGAAAAAAGTCGAGTACTGGTGTCCGTTAAGTTGAATAGTGCCCAATTTTCTTCAGTGTTGACAAAGTAAGCACTAACTTGCTTGTCTCGTTCCTTCCCATTGACAAGCAATTTACAAAAGAAAATAGGGCCTCCTTAAAACTTACAAAAAATTGAAAGTTTATGGAAAATCCGTTCCGAGATCTTAAAAGACATCGAAAGCTGGTGAGAACTCCGCATCGAAATTTCCTAGAAACATTGACAACGTTATTAACGATGTTCGTTTTAATTTTAATATGTTTTCATTTTAACGAAAAAATTTCGATCTCAGAACATATTAAATTATCTTTTACGTCTAAAAACGTTCTACTTACAATGGTTTGCATAAAAACTGAACCGGAACAAAACAGAAAAGCGTGATATGAAGATGAAGAAATGGATGAAAAGGGACAGATGGTTAGTCGAAGAACTCGAACTCACCCGTTTGCCAAACGCAGGCCATATAGCAGATGTTCCAAGTTAGGAAGGATTCAAAGTAGAAAAAAATACAGCCAAAGATGAGCACAGGATCGTAAATACATGGTCGACTTTTTGAATATTTTAGTAGTCCTCTGTGGAATCAAACTGATTTATCACTGAGCTGAGCTTGGGGTCTGTCGTCCAATCCGAAGCCGAACACTACATTCGAGAATATCAACTCATAATGACTATTGCTCTGTGGAGTTTCAGAAAAATGCGGTAATAAAATGTGCAAAAAAACTTTAAGCAGAAATATGGTGAATCGAGATTTTCACTCTTCCTCACAAAATTCACTGATTGCCCAATTATACATATGTACATAATTTCTCACACATGCGCAGTCGGTTTCCAATATTTCGTTTTTTTTTTCTAGGCGTACAACGTATGAAAAATTACCGCTAGTCGTTTCACCGAGAAGAGTGAGCTGTCTTCGGATGTGCCGAGAAAAAAATCGTACACGATTAGTTTCCATAAAAACATTGATTAACTTCCAATACCTATTATCTTTCCAGAAAACTGGTAACCCAGTGGTAGAACAAGCTTGATCCTACAGAAAATTGAAAAAGCCTAGCAAGACCGTAAAATGTCAACAAGAGAATTAGTAGATAGGTGAATATCTTAAAAAGAAGCTAGAATCCACGGAAAATCGGAAAGCAGAATCTTTTCACTTGAAATACTATAATATTATAGAATACTAGAAGTCTCTGGCCACCAGCTCGTATCAGGATTAGTAGTTGACACTATTTTGTTCACTTTTTAGGTTTGATCTTAGTAACAAAATTGCTGTTAAATATGTCTACACTTAGCAGTTCCATTTATTAACTTAATGTTGTCTTACAAATCCGTAAAAAATAAATTAAATCACTCGAAATTCCTTAGAAAAAATCCAGCATACCATTATCCAACGACGACCGACGAGCGTTTTTTCCTGTCCCCAGCACGTCTGGAATTAATGACGGGTCCACACAGATGCGGGGTATGAATTATATAATTAACGGCACTAATTCTCCTCTCAGCAAACCATAGCATCCTTTGTAGAGCTATTAAGAGACGCTTAATTGCAATAAAATGTTTCCCGAGCCGCATTAAAATTCTCTGACCAACTTTCTGCGTTGAAAAAGTACCCAGGTTTAGATACTTAAAACTTTGTAATATATATGGGATAAAATAAATATAGAACAAAAAGGAACGGAGATTCAAGAAAACATCTAGCTGCACAAAAATTAGATGCAAAGTTTTCACGCAAACAGCCGGGTGACATCGTTTCATCATTGGAGTAATGAAAAGCAACTGCTAGAAAGCAACCGATGAATAAACGGCAGTTTTGTAAGTAAGACAAAACTTAAAAGGTGAACATCACAACAAGAAAGTGTAAGAACCTAATCCTTGGGCAAGCTGGTGGCCACACTTCTAGTTTTCTAGTATTTAGGGTGAGCTGAAGACGATCAGATTTTGCAAAATCGAATTTCCCTTTTAGCTTCTTTTTAGGATATTCAATGAGCTACAATTTTTTTGAATGGTGATAGTTATTGGAATTTAACCAATGTTCTCCTGTGATACTAATAACATGGGCGAATTTTTTTCGGCTTATTCGAAGTCAGCTCACTTTTTTACTGGAAAACAAAGGGATGATCATTTATACCTTGTACGCAAAACGCAAAAGTTCACATAAATTCAGAGGGGCAATACAAATATTGAAGCTGAAAAAGCTGATTAATACCTGCAGACCGTCCCTTGCAATGTTGTCGCGGATGAAAGTGGAGAACATCGGCATTTTTCTGTAGCTATCAGATCCCGTTGAAATTTGGTCAACTGAGTTACCGAATCAGCTGTATTACCGGACATGCCGCTTCGATAAAACGACAAATGCGGCGCTTTTTTCGCGTCGAAAGGGTCGTTTTTAAATACTTTCTGGGAACCCTATAATTTTTGGAACACGACGCATTTGAGGTCAAGGTGCTTCCAGGCCTCTAGGTTCTGTAGAACTGCAACGAAAACGGAAACTTCAGTTTGAAAAAGGGTCCCCAAATTTCCCTGTCTTTTGACTACAAAAGATTTTGACCTAAAAAATCTGTGATTCAGCGCCAATTTATGTTTCCCTTTGAAGCTTGTAGTAATGAATGAATCATGCTCTATCGGAATATGACCTTGCATTGTGTAGAGACTCAGCGGTTTTTGATGTATTAAAATAAAAAAAAACTTTAGAATCAAAATTTTTCAATTAAGTCAAAATTTCACATAAAAATAACCATTTTTCTGAAAAGTCAATAGTTTATGAAAAGGTTATGTATCGATATATCTTCAAGTGAAGCTCTACCAGTTGGATTAATATTCCTTTTGGTTTGAGCTACATAATTGTACTCAAAAATGTGAGCTGAAATATTTTTTGACTGCAACTGTCCATTCCATAGTCGTCAATGTTCGCTCGAATAATCGAACTAGTGTTAGGAGAAGGAAGTATCAGCCGATGTACTCTCCGGTAGGGCTATCACGATGGATTTCAGGCAAAAAATCGAAAAAAAATTTTAAATTTCAGATCAAATCTGAATATGAATGCATTATAGGGTAGATGTCCAGCCGTTGTTTTCAAATATCGATTTGAACCTATGAGCTATAGACCTTCAGAGAAGCCATTGAAAATCGGCGTTTTCGGCACGAAAAGGCGCCCTTTTCGCCGTATCACTGTACTGGCGTGTGCGATACTGTATTGTGAACGATTTCCCACAACGTACTCCGCATCTCTTGTAGTGGGTCAGTTTGGTCGTAATCTGTCAGCTGTACAACGCTGTTCCGATTACAAATTGTCGGTGTCTGTGGCGGTGACCAGTCGATACATCTTTTTCCATCTGAAATGTGATGGCCACATCATCATTTGCCTGCGGCAATCCTGCACATTCTCCTCCGCTTTCTATAACAAAATGTGTTAGCTTTCATATGCTTATAGCCTTCTAGATATGCGACACCATGGCGAAAGAAGCGAAATTTGGCGGCAAAGGAACGCTCAACGACGAACAGTGGAAAGAAGCCAATCAATCAATAGAACAAATCAAAAAAGTGATAGCTGATGCGTTACACGAACGCTCACTTCTCGAGGATGATTCAAATTGATCTGCAGTAATCTCTATGTACTTATTGCTCACCTGTATTTGCTTCTGAACATACATGTTTTGTTTTACATCCATGTAATTAGTCGATAAATATTATGCAGGAATTTGAATAGTACAACTCATATAAGTAATGATTCTACGAACAAGCTATAGACAGTACTTTTTCCTTCATACTCACTCTCATACATGCCGGCACTTCGAATTTGTTTAGATACCTTTTTTCATCACTAAGAAAATGATCGCAAGAAAAGTACATTGTTTCTCGTATCTGAACAGTGTTGCAATTTAACTAAAAAATATTCTCCTTGTTCGGTAGAACATTTATGTTAAAGGAGGATAATGATAATTATACGTAAATAAATAAATAAATAAATAATGAGTGGCTCAAAAACTACCGCTATTCTCGAGAAACCACTAGCAAAAGGAGACCACTATCCCCTCTGGAAAAATAAGTAATTTGCAGGCAGGTCGTTCCGTATGGATCATAGAAGACTGCTGGACTGCAGCCCCCAAGTGGGTTTCGGAACACCGTACCTATACCAAAGTCCATTGCTGCATCCAGTGGCTTTTCCTAAAAAACCAAATTCAAATGGACTCCAAGATTCAACGGCGGTAACTCATGAAATATTGGGTGGCACAATATCTCACTTTCCGGAAGGCTTTCTGTTCAGTTCACTGAAATTTGGAGCAATATTTGCCACACTATTACACAGTCATTCAAACGCTTCATAACAATTTACGTAGAACTCATCATCAGTACGCAGCTCCATTGAAAAAATATCGGGACAAAGTAACATAATATTTGAGTCGTCCTAAGCCCCGCTATTTTACCTTAACCTTTTTACTAGCTGCTTAAGCACAACTAGGCAATTCTTCTAGAATTTAAATCCTAATTCGTCCTCATCTTCGTTTAGTAGACATTTGAGTTGACAACTTTCCAGAATATGTTAAGATACAACACGCACAAAAGTTGTTTTGAGAAAGCGATTTCGTCTTCAGTACTGATAGTGAGGTAGAAGAGCACTATCCAATTGACATCCAGGGTTGTTCACTTGATACAATTTCTTTCCTCCTCCAAATTTGGAACATGGGCTAAACATGTTCTACAGCATAGAAATATATCGGTTAGTTTGACATTTCCTAGGAATTACCCCAAATTCGATCGTTCAGGGATTTGACGAAGAAGTCCGACCAGCGCAAAGGTGGGCGACCTGGTGTTCTTCTGACGTCCCGTGGAATCCAGTCAGTAACGGCTCTCGTCCAACGGTCGTCACGAAATCGCATTACATGTCCGGCCCACCTGATCTTCGACAACTTGGCCCATGCGACTGCGTCTCTGATCTTCGACTGTCGACGTAGCTCGGAGCTCCGTATGCCGTCTCTCGCTTGGACGAAGCGAGTCACTCCGAGCATCCTTCTCTCTATACTTCGTTGCGCGACGCAAATCGCATGTTCATCCTGCTTGCGTAACGCCCAGGATTCTGAAGCGTACGTCAGCGCAGGAAGAACCGTAGAGTCGAAGAGATGGGCGCGGAGTCGGGCGTTCTTCGTCTTCCTCACTACTTCTTCAACACTCTTGAATGCGCCCCAAGCCGCTCGTTTCCTTCTGCCCAGCTCTGGACTCAAGTCGTTGGTCATGTTGACTTCCCGACCCAAGTACACATAGCTGGAGCATTCAGAGATATTCGTTCCGTTGAGCGAAAATGGGGCATCAGAAACGTATCCGTTCTTCATGAACATCGTCTTCGTCAAGTTCAGCTGCAAGCCGATCTTTCCACACGCATGATCGAAGTCGGCCAGCATGCGTTCTGCCTGGGTGATAGATGGTGTTATGAGTACGATATCATCCGCAAAACGAAGATGGTGTAACTGCCGACCGTCGATGAATGGTAACAGCAGTCGAGTGGTCTCGATCAGCCTAGAGATCGTGTGAAGTTGAGGTAAATGTCTTCTGGGGCCATTAGCACAAATAATAGAGTTGACCTTGTACGAGCGTGCATGCCGAAAGCGAACAATAGCGCTAAACAAATGTCGAATAGGAGATACAGTTGCTAAAATGTGGGTGGTCCTGAGGCTTAATTCCGCTAAAGTCACAGAAATCTCGCGAAAAGTGCTCTGAAGGGTACTGGACTATTCGTGCATTTCGAAATAAATGAACACGAGGATGAAAACTGTAGTTGAAAAAAAAAGCATGACTAGCAGCCGTTTCGTCCCCTATACGGAAACTACAACAGGAATTATGGTTCTACAAAACTGATAAGCAACGATTGGAAGACCATATTGAAATAGTAAAAAATAAACAATAAGCCTAATTGGTACCGCTGTATGCTGTTAAAATCTAAAAGTCAATATTCTTCAGTACCCTATACAAAAACAAATCAAACTAGTGACTATGGCGTATTAATTGTGCTCTGATATATTACCCCTCCCTTTCATACAACCATTATTTTCAACATTTTCAAAACTCGTGTCTACGTTTTTAAGAAAGTGACACGCAGGTTCCCATCTATTTGGAGCCAAATTCGGATATATTTGTGGTTTTAATGTAATATTTTGTTTCTCTAACTAATCTCGAAATCTCGTTCAATTGTTCTCGCTGCCATGTTGGAGTTTTTGTGTTGTTGGTTACTGTACTTTTCAACACCACATGTGGAATTACCGCATGTAATAAATTTGAAATTTATTTCATTTATTTTTTGGTTTTTTAATTCCAATACGATCTCATTGAACTGTGAAATCATTACGAGCAACCTTTCGCCTCTTGACTTTGACTTTTGATGTTTATACTACTATTATTATATTATTATCTTTCCCAATAGTCACATGTTGCGTAAGTGTTCTTTTATATTCTGTTTTGAGTTCTGTTGACTGGATAAGCGTGAATAAAGTCCATGATCTTAATATAAGATTCTAAGCCCTATGCAATCTTCCAATTCCACTTCACTTATTAGAGGGCTCCATAGAACCATACACCTAATACATGGTTCACACTGGAAAAATTTTAAAGGCCTGAAGGAATTTTCTAGAGAATTCACTGGCCACCAGATCCACTCTAAGTTCGAGCATTGGTGAATGTTGTTGAGATTATAAACTGGGCGGTTCTTGACAGTTCAGTTGAGCTCATTTTAGTTATTTATAATATTTATCTATAAAAATCCTCCGCTTATTTGATCCGCGTTTCTCACCGAACATAGAAATGTGCTGAGATTGCTCTAATTCATAATTAGAAGAATTTTCCAATGAATAAATTCAATAGTAAAAGGGACTTTGCATTGAATCGCAGTCGGTCGAGCAATGGTTCAGTTTGAAGAACAAAAGAAGAATGATGTAGGTGGAACTCTTCACCGCTGTCATATTCTTCGCTTCATCAGTCAATTGGGCAACAAACAAGTTATATTAAATATTATTTTCTATATTCATTCACATCCTTAATTAGAAACACTTGTTCTGCAGATGTCTCCAGAGACATTACCTAGACCTGTTAGAATAGCGAAAAGCTCAGTCACCTGTACCCAGATATTATTTGTTGAAAGAAAAAAGTAGGGCTTCAAGTCGAAGCAACCATATAGGGATCATTTCAGTGATGGCTTACTCCTTCTGTTCCGGTATTTCCTTTGTATAATTATGTAACTCAACACTCCGTGTCATTAAAGGTGGTGTGGTAAGGTCAAACTGTTTGCACACGACCAGTAAACAACCAGGGAAGATCACCTTTCCACTACAATAGAAGCATTGACGGACACCTCTAGAAGAGCGCAAAAAATGAACGTGCAAACACCTATGCTAGTAAAGTTTTTCAATTTCTTCGATTCCTGTCCACATTCATATGCGGCGTGACAGTTCGTCACCAATTTCTCGCAGGTCACTTTAGCTATTTGAGGCCAAGCCAGCTCGAAGGTGATCTCATGGAAATGACATTGTAATTGAAGGTAAATAATACTGTTTGATTATTTGTATTCACCACAGCTAAGCTCTGAGAATGTCGAAAGAACACCTTCAAGTTATCTTTTCCATTAAACCTCGGCACTGACATTTAAATATTCTGCTGTTACTATGGCCTACGCGCAGTGCCACCACTTTTTCTGTTGTGGGTACCATTAGTTGAATGGTTTGAAACTTTGAAATTATGCGGTCAAGACTTTCTTACCACGCTAGAAATGTTTGTGACCTTAGTGATCAACTCTTCTGCTTTCGAGGTTTACAGGTGCTAAAGTTATCTACCATCAGAACAGTTGATGCTTTAGCGGAGGAATAAATGCCTCTGAAGACGACGAGTAGGTCGAAATGTCAGACGGTTGAATAAATATTCCACCTAGAAACTTCGAAAAGCAGAAAAATCGAATGGCTGGAAGCCGGAATACAGAACATGGGAACGGAAATGGTTCAAAAATCACTAACTTATTGGAATTTCGCCGAAACTGAATCAAAAACGTTTCCTCTCTGCTTTTAAAGGTACCCAAAGAATGCTCCATAGAATGCTCAATAGAACTATACACCTAACACATAGTTCACACTGGAAAAATTTCAAAGGCCTGAAGGAATTTTCTATCAGATCTCCAGATCCGACTCTGTATCGAGCATTGGTGAATGTTGTTGAGATTACAAACTGTGCAGTTTTGACAGTTCAGTTGAGTTCATTTTAGTTATTTATAATATTTATCTATAAAAATCCTCCGACATTTGATCCGCGTTTCTCACCGAACATAGAAATGTGCTGAGATTGCTCTAATTCATAATTATAAGAATTTTTCAATGAGAAATTCAATAGTAAAGGGGTTTTGTTTCCACCAGAATGTGTCTACTATTCTGGTAAAAACGTTCGACGTTTGATGATTAAGATTCTCGGGAGAGAGGCCTTTTATCAGATCGTTTACAATGAAACCAGCAGCGGAAAACAATCTCTCGCACTCCGACGATGTGGCAGGTGTTGAAAAATACTTCATTGCAAGTTTTCTTGGCAGAGTCCACTTCGCTGCGCTGGTTTCATTCTTCTAGAATTCGAATGGAGAACATCGACGTCAGCACAATAACTTCAGTCTCCCTTTTGTTAGCCTGCACAGTGGAGCTCTTCGATTTCTTCTTCCGTTTCCGTGTTCCGCCTAAAAACAAAGCGGAATACGAAACGGAACGGAAGGGTCAAAAACGGCTGGAAACCGGAATGCGGAACACAGAAACGGAACTTCCGCACACCCCCGCCTATCAGGGGTGTGCGGAAATTTTTTTCAAAAAAGCGGAATGCGGAAGACGGAACGGAAATGGCCAAAAATGGCCGGAAACCGGAATGCGGAACACAGAAGCCGGAAATAGTGCAAAAATCACTAAATTACTGGAATTTAGGCAGAAGAGGACCACAAAAAGTTTTCATTTCTGTTTCTAAAGGTACTCACAGAGTCCTCGTTTTCTTTCCACTGGGACGTGTCTACTATTTTGGTGAAGGTGTTCAAAGTTTGGTGATAGCTTCAAAGTAAACGGTGGAAATTCATCTTTATAAACTTCATTAGGGGGCCGAAGACAAGTACGTAGAGAAAGACAGACTTTTCCAGAGTTTGAATGAATAATATCGACGTCAGCACAACAACTTCAGTCTCCCTTGTGTAAGCCTGCACAGTGATGCTCTTCGATTTCTTCTTCCGTTTCCGTGTTTCGCCTCCCCCCCCCAAAAAAAAAGCGGAACACGGAAACGGAACGGAAGGGCCAAAAAACGGCCGGAAATCGGAATTCGGAACACGGAACACGGAAGTTCCACACACCCCTGCCCATAAGTGAGGTTCGTCCGTTCGTGTAGCCTCGCGCGGTCATCCCAAGCTCGTTCGTTGTCGACGACAATCCCGCCCCTTTCCACCATCCTCCATCGTCGGTGTGGGCTATTTGCTCACCACCATTCTCGCCTTGTTATAACATTTCGGCATCCACTTAATCCTTTCTGACCCCACTCAGTCACTCACTCACTCACTGCTAACAATCATCGCCAACAACCTATTTGTTGTCCCAATTCACTAATGAAGAGAAAAATCGGTCAACGATGAAAATTTCCGTCATACTTCTCTTCACCTTCAAACTGAACCACTGCTCAACCGACTGCGATTCTAACGTAAAGTTCTTTTAATTATTGAATTTTCCTTAGAAAAAATGTTAATAAGCATGATTTAGAGCAAACACAGCACGTTTCTGTGGTCGGTGAGAAGCACGGATCAAATTACTAGAGGATTTTTATTCGGTACCATTCATGTACCGTATACGGAAGTGTGGGATCATGGTAATCTTAATCATCGTTGTTTGTTTATTTTGAAATCCAATATCGTAGGAGAGCATCCAAACATTATAACCACCAGATCTGAGCGCAGTTCTAACCAGATACAGTACTTTATGTAGAGAAAATGTGTTCACGCTCACCACTTTCCAGAGGTTCCACCAACTTTCAACCCTCCTAACCCGAAAACATACACGATTTCAACATAATTCCATAATTCGGTTACCGTACCCACTTTAAAAGATCATGAAGTATAAAGACTTTGATTCTTGCTTGGATAGGTGGAGAAAGGAGAAAAAAGAAAAAGAGAGGAGGAAAAAATTAAGTGAAATTCTCTTCACTCGCTCAATGGGCAGATAGCATTTTGCTTCGCTGGCTTTCCACACATATGGAATGGGATCGAGGGACCGATAATGTCAAGGTGATCGAGAACAGCAGATATTTTTGACTGGTTGAATTAATTTAAGCTTTATATTTATGAACGTATTCGCTGAAGTCGTAGAGAATGTACGTGGTAATAATTTATTAGGGTGACCCAAAAGTTCGTGTGCATTTAAGATTTTGACTTCTTTTATTCATAAATCAATAAAAACAAATAAACGACCGTCAAGATATCATGGTTGGGAACAATTCTTTAGCGGATCGACGGCAAGGAAATGTGCTTTACCATTATAACTTATTGGTCATTTACTTATTTTTATTGAGTTATGAATAAAGCAAGTCTGATTCTGGAATGCACACGAACTTTTGGGTCATCCTAATAACTGAATCCGTGTTTATTTGTTTATTTATTCATACGTCAACACAATGCACCTGTGCGCTGAAAGTTAAAGAAACAACAACAAAATCAAAGTTAACCGAGATACATCTGCCTTGTGAACATAGCATCAAGGTATGGAAATCGGTAACCTCGCAAGTATGTTAGAAGGAACAAGCTTGCCACGGCAATTATCCGGTAATTAAAGAGCTTGTTCTAAAGATATCAGGTATTGATTACCCGTATACACTGAAAATCTAAAAAAGGGTTCCGCTACCGTAGTTAGTCCTCTACGCTTCCTAAGCCATTTGAAGACTAAAAGTTGAAGTGAAATTCTCTTCACTCGCTCGATGGGCAGGTGGCATTTTGCTTCGCTGGCTTTGCATGAGCTTTTGTCTGGTGGAATAGGATGGAGGGGCTAAAAGCACATTTTTGAGTAGGCAGTTCGCACCTCGAGCGCTTTGTTCTGCGAAGCTAATTTAGCGTGAAGCGTGGCGTGGAAGCTGCCCCATGGAAGCAGCTCAACTGCCCCCCCCCACCACCACCATCAACACCTATAACCTATAGGATTCAGTGAAACGTGTCGATGAACACATTTCCTGAAGAGGAGGCAACAAGCGTAATAATTACTCTTACTACACATTTAATCGAAACAACATTGCCACCAGTAGTGTTGGTAATTGATTGGGTATATTTAACTATCCATGATTACCATAGTGCAATCAAGGAAGTGTTACTATTATATGGTCCAGCGATATGATATGGATATATGGTTTAATTTTTTTTGCTTCTCTAAATTTTTTGCCTTCTCTATTTTATGCCTCAGTTTTACTTGTTGAGCTGGAGTATTCCTGGCTCTCGATTTTAGCCTCCACCTTACCTCATTGAGAGTTGTTTTGGCTGCTACTTAGGGCTAGATCTTCGGTTTTTGGTTTGATGGCGGGTATACGGCGGTCTCCTAGGGCCTCAGGCACCCATGTCTGACTATATGGTTTTAGAATCGAATTGAAAGTGATTTGACATGAATTTCCTAGAGGTATCAAAATTGTGTCTTGAAATTATGTAAGACTAGCAAATCGAGAGAATCTCGCATTTTCTGGAAGACATTTCAGTCTATTTTAGTTGGTTTCTCTTCACCTTTGCCTTTTATAATCGCCGTGGTTACTCCTACTCTAGATTTATTTCAAACAAAACTGCTATCTATAGTGATGGTAACTGATTGGGTATATTTCCTCTACCTGTAACCTCAAAAGCATCTTAAAGGTCCGCAATAATCAGTTCAAGGGATTATTCACTAAAATTACTGAATTAATATCGTAGACCCGTCTTAAAGGCGTATTAAAAGCGGGCGAATTTCGTACTTTCTGAAAACATTTCTGACATTTTGGTTGATTTCTCTTCACCTTTCCTTTTTAAAAGTGTACTAGCGTAGTCCAGATTCAAATGAAACAAAATTTCCACTAGTAGTGTTGAGAATTGATTGGGTAAATTTGCTCGACTTGGATTCTTTAAGGTCTTTTCAGGGGCCGAAGTTGGACGCGACCAATTATACGCTAAAATGGTCGAATTGATATCGTATACCCTGAAAGCGAGCGAATCACAAACTATCTGGGAAACATTTTCACTCATTTTAGTTTATTTCTGTTCATCTTTGCTTTTTCTAATCGCTGCGTTTACTCCGGCTGCAGATTTATTGTAATTTGAAAAATTGCCACTCATCATAATGGTAATTGACTGGGTACATTTATTTATTCATTATTACCGTACCAAAATCAACGAAACACAAACGCAAAAAATGAAGCGGTGTTAAATGTTATAATTGTGACTAAAGCCGTCGTAAAATAGAAAACAAATCAGAGATAAATTAAAAGGCGACTCGTAAGCATGAATTTACAATTCTGTTTTAATCTCTCATTAAAGCAGCTGTCCCAAGAATTTTCGTCACCCATTTCTGAAGATCTCCCTTTTAGGAAAAATTTTCGCCCAGCTGGGTCAAGAAATTCTTTTCCCACAATCAGTATATGACCTCCAAAAAGGATGTATACACCTTGACAATAAAATGGTTTTCATATTTCTATAAATTCAGGAGGCTTCCCCTTGAGATTGACCTAGGAAGAAGTCAACGTGGAGGATTTAACCTTAAGATATCCTCATCCAGAAAAAATTGCTACTACAGTGCAATTAATGCAAAAGTAATGCGTTATATTAATAATAATATGTTTTGACTTCAGTGTCCGATCGCGTTCGGGAAGCATTTTCGTATTCCGACACCGTCCTATTGGAAATTGATCTTCGAAACGATGAAACTGTGAAAAGATTGGTCAGATGTAAGAATCTCAAGCGTAAACAAACATCAACATCCTATTTACAACCGAAACTTCATCAACAGATCAAGGAATGTGAGTTATTTTCACCTGTTTCAAATCATCATTCTCTTATTTGTATACTATCAAATCCTGATCAAAGCAAAGTACATGTTTAGTTCTGGAAAAATTCCGTCGTTATTTGGTTTCATGCTCACACAAACAACCACAAGTGGCTACCGATTCCTATATACTTGTTGAAGATGTGTTCGAGAGCATAATCGGTAGGTGCGAGTTTTACAAAATCTATCGAAATGTAATGATTGAAAATAACATTACTGTTGAGGAATGTATTAAAATATGATCAAAATAGTTACGAACCTCTTAAACACATTTTTATGCATAAACAATTTTGAAAAAACCAAAATTAACCATCTGTGACAGATATTTTTGGTGTCCATACTTTTTTGGTATTTCTACAGCGTTTCTATAATATTAATATAATTTTCAATAATGTACCATTTTCACTTTGATTTGGACGTTTTTCAAACTGTCCAATCCAATGTGGAAATGGTATACTAGTATTATTATTAAAAATGATCTCAGCACAGTGCACGAGCTGCATATTTGTCCATAAAGCAAGTTTTTTTTTCAAACGATCAACAGAAGAAAGACGTTTTTTTCCAAAAAATGGAAGAAGCTCAAAAAATTAATGCCTTTTTGCATTTTTTCGGTTTTGCCCCGAACAAACATACATAAGGGTTTCCATTCGGGCGGAAAATGCTATGAACAGCTATTTCACCAGCTGTGCGTAAACAATCGACCGTACCAGACCACCTTCGAAGGGGCAGAGGGCAAAATGAATAGCACACTCTACGAAGAAGAGCCAGATCAGAAAAAAAATGTCAGAAAAAGAAAAGAAAAATATATCAGAAAAAGTATACGAAGAGTTCTAAAAAGTCAACAGAGGCGGAAGCCAAAAATATTTGTTTGAGATGATTAATTTTTTTTCAAAACTGTTGTTGCATAAAAAGGTATTAAAGAGATTCAAAGGTTTGCAAAGGTTCGGTACATTGTTTTTACTGAGATCTATACCTTTTCGATCTCACAAAGTTTCATTCGCAGAATCTGAAACGATCAACAGAAGGAAGACGGTTGTTTCCAATAAACATATTTCCATTCGGGCTGTGAACAGTAACCAGCTGTGCGTAAACAATCGACCGTACCAGACCACCTTCGAAGGGGCAGAGGGCAAAATGAATAGCACACTCTACGAAGAAGAGCCAGATCAGAAAAAAGTATACGAAGAGTTCTAAAAAGTCAACAGAGGCGGAGGCCAAAAATATTTGTTTGAGATGATTAATTTTTTTTCAAAACTGTTGTTGCATAAAAAGGTATTAAAGAGATTCAAAGGTTTGCAAAGGTTCGGTACATTGTTTTTACTGAGATCTATACCTTTTCGATCTCACAAAGTTTCATTCGCAGAATCGCACATTTTCATCTATGAAATCTCACAAAATTTATCCTTCCAAAAGTTCTCTCTCCTATTAACCACGAAAATTTTTTGTCTTTCAAGAACGTTAGTTAAATGCGAAGCAGAAAGTCGTAAAAACGACGTAAAGGTAGGACTGTCAGGACGTTATAGATGGAACTATTCTGGAAGTTCCACCATGCACGTCGAGAGGTTGTAGAACAAAATATTGAAGAACAACACTGCTTCTCCTTCACTTTAACACTCTCTGGGTAGCTCTAACCCAGTAATAATACACTTGTAGGAAACTGGGACCGAAAGCGACCCGAATGGCTTCTTTTCGCTCTCTATCAACTATGTGAAGATTTTGTGAATCGGCCAACATCTCCGATGTTGGACGTGTTTCTCGCCAACAAAGCCTATCAAGAGGAGAAGCAAATTCGAGCCATCGAAACAGCCCATGAGCAATGCAATCCGGTGGCTTCACTGTCTCAAGAGGAGGTGATTGAAAAATTACTTTTTTACTCAAAGTCCGACCATTAACCATTTTTGGCATTGTGATACTGTCGAAAAGAAGCCTCTCAAACTGTTTTCCAAAGCTGGTACACAACCTTTTCACTAGACAGACATTTCGGCATTTCTCACGTTTTTCAGAGTCTTAAAAGCGGAAAATATTTTGGGGACTCGCAGAGATGCCATTTCATCCAGCTGAAGTGAACTCTGAAGGCAAAAGGGAGTCAAGAGCGGATGCTGTTAACTTTGTAGAGAAACCTTTTAAGACCTTATATGACTTTATAGCAGATTCGTGATGGTGCGACGAGCAACAATGCTTGACGATGGGTAAAAATCAGGTGGTTGAGCTTGGCTCAGGTGACGCTTGGTCGTCTACCGTCGGCAATTTTACGGGCCTGACCCCCAAGAGCAAAAATCCAAAAATCAACTACAAAAAGGAATTACCTTTCGACGGCATTTGGTTCTATTGACTTTCAAGATTTTGCCGGTTAACCTGGGTTTTACCCACTTCCAGCTATCGTTGCTCAGTTGACCATCTCGGCTTCTCCAAAAGCTTAGCTATACCAAACAAGGCTAATTGCAAGGTCAACTGTATGTTTAAGAATAACCGCTCTCTATACCGTCGTTACTCCATTGTTGATTTAAGCACGACTAAATAGCGTTCGAACAATTAGTCTCCAAAACGTTTTTTGACCTTTTAGGCTCTGACGATGGCGAAAAGTGCTGAAACGCCAGTCTAATAAAAATGATGTATTCCACCCTTGGACAACAGCTTAAGGGGTTTCTATTCAACTGTATCATAAAGCTAGAATTATTACTGCAAACCAACCCAGATATTCTAAGTTCTGAGGAAAGCGATATGCATCGGAGCCTAACTGCAGGAAAGGTGGTGCACAAATCCTGGTCTAAAGCCTAATAATCGTCTATAAAACGAATACTTTTCGAATTTCAAAGCACTCAGTTACGGTAGCAATCGGGGCAGCGCTGAGTGTTAGCTAGTTAAAGGCGTCGCTAGACAATGCATCTGGGCAACGTCAACAATAAGGGGGTCATTGTGCGTGTGTGTTTCCTCTTACAATTCGTCACCTATAACAAAGAGAATCGCGACCGGCCAGTAATAACCCATGGACAATGGGAGCAGCAGCCGAGGTGCTTACTTACTCCCTCCGTTAGGCATGCATTAACTCTGATGATGGCCAATTTAGCAAAACGTCTTCAGTCGCTACTAATGGATTGCACACTATTCAACTTATGACCCTCTACTAGTCGTATTTTTATGCAACTACGACGTGTGAAGCCCATATAAAGGTAAAAGTTAAAAGGCAAAGGTTTCCACATTGATCAGTTTCCTAAGGACGCCCCAAGGCATTCATGCTTAATTTAACACGTTGACGACAGCGCGTGTTTCGCGTGTCTGGCGCGTGTGACCAACCGATTTTCTAGCGCGCCGAAGCTGTGGCATGATGCCGGCATACTACGAATTTTTTTCAAAATGGAAGTGAATAGTAAATCTCGAAGACTACATATACAGTCCTGTAATATCGGGGATTGTGACTATTCCTTTTTTTGCAATGAAAATAGAAAAATAACAGCTGGAAGCTTTCAGAATGTCCTTTTTCCCTATCCAGGTTGAAAGGAAATTGTTATTTGTTTATTGTTCATTATTTGTTTATTCTAATAATCAATATTTGTTTGTATTTATGTGTTTGTTTCAGTAACCAGTATTTGTTTGCATTTATTTGTTTCTTGCAATAACCATTATTTGTTTTTACTTGTAAAGAAAACTAGTGCATAATCAAAAATTCCAATAAATCAGAAGCTATTAGGTTGGTGCAAAAGTCTTGCAACACTTTTGCAACATTCTTCAAAATAACAGCAATTTACTGAAACAAAATCTCAGTCAACGATATAATCATCATTCATATATATGACTCTTCCCCATCTTTCGAGCAACTTCTCAGTTCCTCTCCGCCAGAACTCTAGGAGCTGTGACGAAAAAAATTGGCCGACCTCCATTTCCAGTTCGTCTCGGTTGTCGAATTCTATATCTCGAAGGTGTTGCTCTAAGGACCTGAATAAGTGATAATCTGAAAGAGCAAGGTCTGGAGAATAAGGTGGGTGCGATAGAACTTCCCAGCCTAAATCCTGAATTTTCTCACGAGTTGCTCTTGCGACATGAGGACGAGCGTTATCATTCAAAAGGTGGACTTTTCCCTTTCAGGGCGTTTTTATCGCATGACGGGAAATTCTACCGCACCTACCGTACTCTCCTCACCTTGCTGATTTAGATTATCACTTACTCAGGTCCTTAGAGCAACACCTTCGAGATATGGAATTCGACCACCGAGATGAACTGGAGATAGAGGTCGGCCAATTTTTTTCGTCACACCTGCCGGAGTTCTGGCGGAGAGGAATTGAGAAGTTGCCCGAAAGCTGAGGAAGAGTCATATATCTGAATGGTGATTATATCGTTGACTGAGATTTCGTTTGAATAAATTGCTGTTATTTTGAAAAGTGTTGCAAGACCTTTGCACCAACCTATTAGGAATCATTTTTATGGACCATACTTCCTATAACAATGTGCAAAGGTCTACTAAAAAATGGCACAAAAACATCCTTCGACATTCTGATATGTATCGAGAAAAATTCAATACAAGACTGTGTGTGCCACACTGTCCCACGCGGCCGCTTGAGCGTAGCGCAGCATTGCGCCACACTGTCGTCAACGTGTTAAATCGTAGAGGCATCTCTACCTTACCAGACAAGTCCGTTACCATTTACTCAAGCCTGAGGGATAGCAGGCTTGGTTAGCCCGAGTCGGGATCGATTGCTCTACCGTGCGAGTGTCCGCAGTGCCTCTTACCACTGAACCATGCGCGCCCCAAACCGCACATACGTAATGAAGAATAGTAGAACTCGCGGAACATGCGGCTTACGAACATGTGAAAACTGGGTAAGAAAATGGCGTTTCTAGTAATTACAATCAACAGCAGATCGCTCAGTTACAATTCGAACTAATCGCACCTTAAGAAATGGGAGAGAGGTTGATGTCGTTGTCACAAATTTCCGTCGAGATTTAATTACTTATTTATTTATGAAGACCCCAATCTTGCCCAAACAGATGTTCTTTGTGGTGTTGATCACGTCTCTGGCACCCGTCCTAATTTTTTCGTCTCTTTTTCCCGAAGACCACCCACATTTCTAGCCCTGTTAACACAGGAGCCCAGACGGGATCTCCGACTTGGGCCCAGATTCATCATTGGTGAACCCCCGATAAACCCTGAGATATAGCCTGAACGGCGCCCACCTTTGTCTAATTATCCTAAACTTCCTATGCAAACGCAATCCCTCATCGACTCCGCCTTCTGGTTCTGGCTGCGCCGCGGTTTCGGAGACCGCCTGTCCGTTCATGAATCTGGGACTTGGTTGAAACCTCGTACCATAATTCGGTCCCCACCAGTTGAAATCACGGAATAATGACGTTTTTGAATTCAATGCCTACAGGCGAACCCTCTGCTACTTTCAAAACACTTCGATTTTATAAAGAAGGTATATGTATAGAAGAAGGGTATATCTATGTATGAAAGAAGTGTGTATGAATAGAAAGGTAACTTGGTGTGCAAACGTAACTCCTGTTTTTCAAATTTTGGCCATTCAAATCTCTGGTTCCGTACGAATTCAAGAGAAGATTTTGTCAATTGCTGCAGGAACTACCACTACTCGGAATATGATCGATTTCGACCGAAATCTGAGAAAAAGCAAACCACTGATCAACCAGATTACTGATAAACATCCCCGAGTCTTCCTCAGTTGAAGTTGAAGTGAAATCGCACGAGAAAATTTCCTTCATTTAAACCTATTTCCTCCGTCCAATAGAGCACTAAAAAGTTGAACAAGGCCAAAGATTTCGTCTCACCACCCGTCAATTCCTGACATTTTATGCTCACTTCTACAAGAAGAATGACTTTTTTTCAATTTTTCTATACCTAACAATAAGTTTCTTTTATTACATAGTACATACCTGGGCACAGGGTCTAGTACATCACGGTCATCTCCAACTTTGCAACTTGGAGTGCTCCCAAAGTTGAAAAGTCTGCTACGTGGCTTAAGTTGACCATAGAATGGTTAAAAATTCGTTTTTTTCAGTCGTCCTATTAATCGCCCGATTTCTCGGAATCGTACCTGTGGGCATATCAAATTTTACGAAGAAAATTTAGAAATTTCCGCCTTTTCAGATAGTATTCGCAATCAACTACACCATCAACTACTTGGAATATCTCTATCGTACCAAGCGATTATTTGAAATCAATAGCCATCGATCTCTTGCTACTCTCGTGAGAGACTACCGATGTGGTAACATTGATGAACGACATTTTGAAATTAACGATCTATCAACGGCCGGATTCGAGATGGAACCGAAAGAAAAACAGCGCGCCGAAAAGGTTTGTCGGCTTTTTATTTAAATTTGAATTTATTAAATTCAAAAATTTAGCACTTAAATTGTTTTCTTCCCAGTGTCTCTATTGCTCGCTTCCCAAAAGCACTGCAGCAACCACAACAGGGTTGAATTGCAGTGCTGTCCCCTCCCCCGTTCCTCTGCGTCTCTGCCGTATGCAGCAAACTTTACTGCTCTGCAGCCGCCGAAGTTGCTGCTGAGTATGAGTTGGCCTTCAGACCGCCCCAAGCTCATTCTCACGTTGAAAAAACTCGTTCGACCTTTCCTAATGATGCTAAGGTGTTAGGAAGACGCACACACATAGTCACTGCATCCCAGATGAAGTCGATAAAGCACACCGAATGCCAAACATAGCAAGCAGTAATTTCGCAGCGTAGGGAATCCAACAACAAAGCGATTCGAAAATTGTTACCTCCTTTTTAATTTACTTTTATCACCGAACAGTAAACTTTCAACTTTAGTTTGATCTCCGCTTTTCTAGCTATATAGCTTTCGATGTTGCTTTTTTCTCGTTGCTCAATCACTACACGTAAGATCACTAATTTTATCAGTGTTCTTCTTTCCTTTTCTAGGTTCTGCGCATTTTGCAGCGTATCAAATAAATAAACAAAAATCTTGGGAAAGCTAAGAAACCGGTGGCGGACACTTGGACACCTGAACGAAGGAATTTGAATTCATGGTTGACTTTTCTAGAGCTAACAACGAACATTGCGAATAAATCCGTCCAGTAGTCCCTATCACTGGTGACATCTGGACTTCATCTTTGGTGTTCCAGATTAGTTCAGGTTAAAATTTTAGCAATAGAAGCCTCACCTCAACCTCGATGTTTAATGTAGAAGCTTTCAAGGATTCAAGGTTGCCAGTAGATGGAGAAAAAATTTAGTGTCTCCAAACCACTTGTTTACTTACTCACTCTTGATATTTATCTAGCTTCCTATTAGCTTTTAGCAAATATGGGTTAGAATCTTGAAAAGAATAACCATAATCCGTGAGAAGAAGAACTGTATCACAATAACTTATTAATTTGGAGATGCTAGGTTATAATAACCTAGCATCTCCAAATTAATAAGTCATTCAACTATTTCCCGTCTATAACCCGCAAAACAAAAAGCGGTAATTAGCAGAATAGTTTCGTGTATCTTAATAATAATTATTATAGATTCATCGTCACTTACGCGAAGACATCATTTCGAAACGGAACGAACGGATGGCTCATCGTCTTAACAAGCTGTTTTCATCGAATCCAGGCATTGTCATATTCACAGCAATCGGCACAGGTATACTTTCGATGGTTCCGAGCACGCTTCCTTGAAAAGAAGTGGTTGAGACAAAGATGATCATTTTGGTTTAAGGGCACTTTTTTGGGAATGACAGCGTACTTCATCACTTACACAAGATGGGCTACGTGGTTCAAAGTGTCAAGGAAGACGATGTAATGTAGGTTCTAAATCTTCATCAATTCCATATTTTATTCAAGGGATTCACCATATTTGTGAATCACCGCAATACATTTTACTTCGATTCGATGAACAGCCTTAAGCTGAATGCAGTGAAGCTAACAAATCTCATCAATACCTTACCTTAGCTAATATTTCAAAAGTCTCCTTTAAAAATCCGAATCCGGTTCATATTCTGTAAAAGACAAAAATCGAGAATATGGCTGTTCTATACTAATTGTAACTGCTGGTACTAGTGGGGCGCACGGGATACCATGATTACAGGCGCTACTGACACCCAGACGGTCAAGCGAACGAATCTCACTCAGGTTCACCAAGTCTTTCATTCCTCTGTTGTCGGGAACAATGATGCCACAGTTGTCTGGGAAGATGAAGACGTTGGTGTGATCAACGACTGATCCCTGCAAGTTACTGTATAGATCTAATATGCATTCACCATTGCTATTCACCATTGGAAGACGAGAGCATGGCGCATCTTTATACTTGGATCAACACTTCAAATGGTAAAGGCAAAGCAGTTGGCGCAGATCAGTCTTCTAAGGAGGTGCTGCTGCATTTGCGTTCCATTCAGAATCGAAGACGGAGAGTGAATGCTTAATTTACCTATAAAATGACTTGCGGTGGCCAGCCGCTATATCAAGTCAATATCTTTACCTTCTCAGACAAACCTGGGCCCACATTCATCATTGGTAAACCCCGATAAACCCCGAGATATAGCCTGTGAACGGCGCGCACTTTTCTCTACTTATCCTCAACTTCCTATGTTAAACGCAATCTCTCATCGACTCTGCCGTCTGGCTCTGGCTGCGCCGCGGTTTCGGAGACCGCTGGTCCGTTCGTGAATGTGGGCCCTGGTTCCAACTTACCCGATCCCGGAGAGATGGAGGGATTGGTTAGCCCGGACGGGATCGATCCCTCGACCATAAGGGTGTCAGTAGCGCTTCTTAACATTATAGCACGAGCGTTCTGTCAACACTTTACCTCCACCTTTCACCTTTCCGTTCACGCCAATCAGTTTCATTTCAGAATCCCACCACGGAACCGGGATCGAACCTACACATTCAACTCGTTATGGTTACGCGACAACTCGTCCATGTCGGGCTTGTCCGTTGAAGTTGTTCACATTCACTCCTCAGCACCCAGCATTCCCTACATGACTATTGGAACTGCGCTATCACTCCCGCTCTATTCGATGCTCAATTCAATGTCACAATTTTTATAGAGCCTAAGGGATGACCTCTTTCTCTGGATGACGGGTTAGGACAGTTTTACTCGGTGGAAATCAGAGAATTTGCGGGCAAAGCAGGACGTTGGCGTCAAAAAACGAGGATATGAATGGATGGAGGCCGAAAAATGAAGCTTGATATGATGTTCAACTCAAGAAGTGGATACATATAAGCAAATACTCACGAGACTAACCTGCGCTCAGTATCGCGGATGCGTGGAGGTGAATCTCTTTTGTAAAAAAAAATGGTATGGGTCACTGTACGTGTTTATAAAAATAAACAAAATACATGATATTATCCTGCCATACATACGACTGCCTAGTGTTTATATAGGTTTCGAAGAAAATGAGAAAAAGGAAAGGGAGGAAAGTACCTTTCATTGATGTAGCCACAACTCTGTGGTCACCGTTCGTGGCGAAGCTGTCTGTTGTTGCTGTGGTCATTTTTTGTGAGGATCTCAATTGTTATAATGATAAATTTTGCCAATGAAGTTGCCGTATTATTCTTTTGTTGTCGTTTTATCTCCCAAACGTAGATTCTCTTCAAGAAATCGAGATGAATGCAACTGCTGGAATATATGTAAGTCAAGCTTTCTTGTCCGGTCGTGTAATACATAGTTAAACTCTTGCATTTTTGCTTCAGCGGAACAAAATTGAATATCGAAATTGTTCTATTCTAATTGAATTCTATATCATCGTAGCATAATTTCAGCGATTTCTGCCCCTCAAATTTTCGCATTGCTTCAAAAAACTGTGAATGAGCCACGGTAAAATTGTAAAATTGTTTACTATTATAACAAACAAATCATGCTCTATCAGGTTTGGGGTGCACGGAAACGCCGCGGTTGTTGATATACTTCTGTTTGAAATTGCATGTAAAAGTCATTGTGGAACGTTTTTAAAAAATCCGAAATTTGCAAAAGGTCATACAGCGATGTATTTTTGAGTGAAGTCATCGAAACTGTCAACTGGATCAAGATTTCTTTCGTTTTGAGAAATTTGTACTCCACATTGCAAGGTAACATATGATTGTGACCGCCACTGCATGAAAGGCCTTTTGAAATAGAAAAGAAAATAGAAAACCCTGGGTGTTCAATCGTACTTTAAGTTCCAGACAAAGCGTCTTCGGTGTGCGCGCGATTCCAGAAGTTTACTAGCCCCATCTACTTTCATTGTATTTCGCCTGAAAAGAGTTCCCTTATCCATAGAAAAAAGAGTTCCCTTATCCAAAGAGTTCTTACCTTATTGATCATTGATTTTTTTCCTTTCAGCTATGTATGTATGTATGTTTATTACATGGATGTCCATGTGGGTATACAGACCTCAACACATAACCAACAGAACCATAAACACCAGGCAACGAATTTGCCGATTACATGCTAAAATTTTAAGAGAAAAACCGTAATAAATACAGAAACAATTAAGAGAGTGGAACCTGAAAATGGACCAAACACCTAAAGTGAGGTAGGGAACTGGAAGTAACAATCAAACGTAAAAATAGTAAAACATAAGAGGCGATATGAACCGAGAACTAGGTGGTGAGCTAAAAGTTATAGTGCGCTAATTCAACTGCAAACGTTTATTGATAACCTAACGCTTCAAGTAGCTATCCAGCAGTTTTCTATGGAGCCGCGGTGGAATGTGATACTTTTTGCTGGATTTGTCAAATTCCGTACTTGCTCTATTCGCAAAGAAGAACTTCCTTAGGTTTTTTTGGCCCTAGATACTGCTAGCTTCATTGTGCCCCCATGCGTGCGCGAAGGTCTTAAGCTAAATAGCTCGCCTGTACCTGGACCTGTCAAGCCGAATATGATTTTGTACACCATCAGCAAGTCATTTTTCTGTCTTCTTTTAGCTAATGACTGTAGGCCGAAGTTAAGATTACGCGTCTCACCGTCGGGGATTTGCTCGTAGGTGAACTCTAAAGACCTTATCATTAACTTTCGTGTAAAGCTGTTCTGGACTCTCTCTAATAGGGCAATCGACTTTTTCTTATAGGGGGAAAATACTACCGTACAGTATTCCAGAACTGGGCGGACATAGGTTTTGTACGCTTGAAGGAGTATTTCATGCTTATTGGTTGAGAGTGCTCGAAAGATTGCACAAATCAGTCGACTCGCTTTGGCAGCAATGCATTCACAGTGGCTATCGAAACTCAGATCTTCGGTCACTAAAAACCCGAGATCTTTAACACTAGCCGTTGCGGTTATAGGCATCCCGCCGATATTATAACGAAAACGTGCATTCCGTGGGCCTAAATGTAGAATATTGGATTTTTCTTCTGACAAGGGTAGATTCCATCTCATCGACCATGAATGGACCGTGTCAATCCCGTTTTGCAATACTTCATAGGAAGTTGCATTGGACACTACATGGTACAGTTTCAGATCATCGGCAAACATGCAACATTTCACTCCAGCCTCACACGCTAATCCGGAAAGGTCGAATGTGAATATAATGAACAGTATCGGTGAAAGCACACATCCCTGCGGGACTCCACTGCATACCGGCCTTGGGCGGGAAAAACACGAGTTTACTCGCACTTGGAATGTACGATTTTCGATAAAGTCTGCGATCCAGGCTATAATTCTTGGATGAATCCCAACTTCTTGCATTCTACCTAAGAGTAGTTTGTGGCTAACACGATCGAAGGCCCTTTCAAAATCCAAATACACTACATCTACTGCCTGACCATCATCTATTGAAGAAGTCCAGCTGTCAAGACACTGTAACATTGCCGTGACTGTTGACCTTCCTTCTTGGAAACCGTGTTGATTGACCGAAATGATGCCTTCTTTGTTTAAATGTTTTACAATTGCTTTCTTTACGAGTTTTTCAAACAATCTAGACAGGACAGACGTTATGCTCACGGGTCTAAAGTTCCAGGGACAATCATACGGCGGCTTCTTCGGTAACGGGGTAACATACGACATCTTCCACCTTCGTGGCACACTAGCATACATAAAACTGAGATTAAAGAGAAACTCAAGGGATGACGATATTACACCTGCTACAGCCTGAAAGAAAGAGAGCGGAATGTGGTCAGGCGTAACAGAGGTGGACTTTGGCCATTTACTAAGCAGGTCGAAAATTTCCTCTCTTCTGCACCAAAACGAATCTACCATAACCGGATGGCACCGTGATGGCTGTTCTCACTTGAAATAGCGAAAGTACTTTCAAACGTATCTGCTAGCACCTCTGCTTTTTCTTCGTCCGTTTTTGCTACATAACCATCAGCGCCAGAAAGAACGCCTATTTTCGGTTTGACTTGCAATCTCCCATTCAAAAACTTAAAAAACTTCCTCTTGTTGCCGCTGTCGACCATTTTCCTCTCCACAGAACTACTATATTTTCTCAGTTGGTTTTCGAATTTCTTGCTAATCCTCTGAAACACTTCCCACAACTCTGGGGCGTCATTATCACCAGAAGAATTTGCAGCCGTCCATGCCCGTGACTTTTGCCTCTGAAGAGCAACGAGGTGGCGCGGAAGACTCGCTTTTCCCAGCCTAACCTTAACGTTGGGCACAAAGAGCTCAATGCTATGCTGTAAAATGGCTAGAAAAAGTTCGTATTTGTCATCTATACTCTCCACACTGGCAACTGATCCATACCAGTCCACACTACTAAGGTAACATTGAATCATGCTGTAGTCGGCAACCTTGAAATTTCTTCTATAGACAAATTCATTTTGGACTGGTATCTTGAAAACCGTTTCGAACTTCACCGACCCGTGGTCGCTTGTGCCGATGGGTGCCTCAACTGCAACGCTAAGGATTGCGTCTTCGACGTTAGTGAGAACTAGGTCCAAAGTGTTACCGCCTAATGTTGGCCATAGAACTAGCTGTTTCAAGCGATAATCGTTGCATAAATCAAGAAATTTTTTAGATGATGACGAAATATGGGCAGACCTTATGTTAGCGGTTGTCTCATCCCATTTAATATCTCCCATATTGAAATCGCCGCACACTACGCACGGGTGATTACACGAGAGTAGGTCTCCTAAAGCCTTTAAAAGCTGGTCCGAACCCGAAGCAGGGCACGAAGGGAAACGATAAACTACTACCCAACGAACTGTAGCATTCTCCAATACTGTCTCAACACATAAAAGTTCATGGCATTCAACCACCTATTCCATAAAAACTTGACGAGGACATAAATTTCTGCGAACGAAGAGGGCTACACCACCTCCTTTTTTAACTTCGCGATCACATCTGAACACGTCATAGACTTTGTACCGGTCACCCAAAAGAGAACACAGATAAAGGGTGGGTTTTAGCCAGGTTTCGGTTAGAGCAAGTACAGCAACATTTGACTGATTCAGCAAAAACAGTACACCATTTATGTTTTTTGAAATAGAACGAACGTTGGCTGAATAGCATACTGTGTTAAATTCTCGGGCGCGAAATTTTCGATTACGACCACCTAGTTTCCCGCGTGCGACATCGAAGTATCAGCTTGAACATGCGTACTGTCATTAACAACGTGAGAACTGACAACCTGAGTAGACACTGTATTTAGATTGACTAACAAGGGCTTACCCTGACTGAAGCTCCTCTCTCCTGGAGGCATAGGGGGCCTAATGTAGACCCCTCTCTGAGAGAAAAACCTCAGCCTGGGTTTACGCTTGAGAACCAAAGTTTGGAATTGACTTGATGGTAGAACTATTTTGATTAACCTAGGAGCATTAGACTTAGGCCTACAAATACGGTAGAGAGTCTTCGGAAAGCACGAAACATAAAGAAAATTAAGCAACGACATGACACAATCCCAATCGTAATTGATGCTATCGTAAGCAATACGAGAACGACATTCAGGAATTCCTTTTACAACAATGGTACGTTTGAAATCAGGGTCGCTAGTTATGGAATCCATTGCATCAGCGTTAGAAGAGACCGTGTGAGAAGGCAAATTGGGAGAGGGATTTTGAGAATCTTTTGTGCGAGACAATAATTCATCAATTCGTAATTTGAGTAAAGAATTCTCCGCCCTGAGTTTTCTGTTTTCCTCCAATATCGCATCGCTCCTTCGAATCACTTCCACAAGTTCTCGTTTGGTTTCGAGCAGCTCTTTTAGGGTCGTGCACAGTCGACGACCAATGCGACACGACAATGATAAGAGATAGCGGCCGGTGTCGCATTGGTCGTGTCGCGCTTGTCGTATACGACAAGTGCGACAAGGCAGTTGCGTTGCCGAAGTTGCCGTATGCGACGAGTACGACACCGCGTGTGCGGCGTCGTGTCGTACAGGGTTGTGTGGAATTGCGTGCGAGAAAGACGCGCTTTTGCACCAATCCTTTTTTTCTTTTTTCCTCGCTAGAAAATAGTATTTGTTATTTTCTACGTTGTTTCACCCTTTTTTTAATCATCTTGAATTACTTGCTTTTGTTTGCGTGTTTCAGAGCATTTCGACGTAGTCTTTGCTACTTTCCCGCTGTTTCAAGCTTCCTAATAGATTTTTGTCTCAGGAAAAAGAACCTAACCTAACAGAAAAGTATCTAACATCAAAAGTATGGCACTATGAACATAGAAACTAACCACAACAACGAAGTTGGAACAAAATTTAACATTAGGAGGAAATTAAAATTGCAATTGATTCAAAAAATACGTTTGAAAAAAGAAAAACAACGACAGGGACGCCTATTCTATACCAAACATCTTCTAGGGTACCTGTTGGAAAAATGGCACACGTCATACGAGAAACAACGACGAATAACAAGAAAAAACGAGAAAATAGCTAAAAAAAATTGGCAGGGGTGTTCTCAAAACAGCTGACTGCCCGCCTATCGGGTGCAGCGTACGCAATTTGCGGCCGCCGCAGCACACTTTACGCTCATTCGCGCGCGGCGAACAGTGCGGCGATTTGTCGTGTCGCATTGGTCGTCGACTGTGCACGACCCTTTTCTCGTTTCGGTCAATGCGTCTATCATGACCTGCACGTACTGTGGCACCTCCTTTGTCGAAACCATACTCAGCAGCTCCATCGCCGATCCTTGGCCATGTGCCACACTCGGGGATGATGAGACTCGTGAGCGCTTTGCTGGTGCTGAAGATGAGCGAGAAGGAGACGAAAGCATCATCAGTAACGGTTAAGTGCGCCGCAATCAATAGGCAGGTAACGACAACGTGACCTATCGAACGGCACAACACTGCGACAGGTGAAAAGAAAAAGTACCGGAGATGGTGGCGCGACGACCTCACGGTTAGTACCAATGAATTTCACTCCACGCCACAAGGAGTGGACGCTCGGCCCGTCGGATGACGCAAGGAGTATCGGGAATACGGAAAAACTTCAAAAGCGCCTTCTTGGAATAGCAGTCTATGAATAAAGGAATTCAGGATCTGAAATGCACACAAACTTTTGAGTCATCCTGATAAATATGTAGGAGTCGCAGATGTGTGCTCACCATTGATTGTTGTTCTGATTGCACTTTTATTATTGCACTGCGCAATTTCAGCCTACGTCTTGACAGAAATAATAAAATAAATACCTCCCACCTTTTTAGCGCATGCTTCCCCTCTTCAACTAAATTATCAATGTCGTTCACAGTCGTAGCGACTTCTGGTGGTCTTCAGATGACCCATATTGGTTGAAAAATAGATTTTTACCTGAAGCAAACCAAAGGGAATGAGGAGTTCGTCAACACACGCACACAATCCCGACGTATTTTTGGTTTCTTGAAGATTCTACATGCCTAGCAAATGCATGAGGTACAATGCCGTCTCTAATTTTCCGCCAAAGCGCGGTTGGCGACGGATAAAATTGTACAAGTGTCGCTTCGCCATAACTCCTTTCAAACCTGTCCATTTCAGATGTAAAATACATGGTCAGAACCAGAACAGCACGATCTAGGCTGTGGTCAACAAGACACTTGGAAATTTTGGAAATTTTGAAATCGAGTTTAGCGTTCTTTGACCTCTCTGCGACGACGAGTTAATAAGGTCGACCTCGTTATCTCGCCCTAGCTAATAGCACCGATTACATGTAATCTGAACTGAATAGTAACAAAACTTTCCAATACTTTAATTGAATCGAATTTGAACAGCATAGTTGAAGAGTGAAGCTGAAGACGATCATTTCAACACCAAACACGACCAGGAAAATTGTAAAGATAGAATAACCTTATTTTGCCGCTTATTGCATTTCATAGTTTGACCTGTTTTATCATTAACTAGTGATTTCGCTTTGTATTTTTTATATCTGTCTGAACTCTCAGGATGCTCTTTTGTTCTTCGGTGCGATGATGATACTGTCACAATTATTGCCTTACATGTGATTATATCGCATGTCTTAATAAATAAATAAATAAAAGATGCATTTGACTGCAACAGGAAAATAATGAGGAGGCTTTTCACGATGTGTCGAAGCAAGTAATTTAATAGTTTAAAATAATTTAATAGTTGTGGTATCAAGGACGGTAGCATCAGATACTAAGACAAGAACGCTTCCGTAGCTTCTATCAAGCAGAAGCCTAGACTACAAGTTTCAATGAATTTTCCCATCTCCGAAAATGCAACTCATTACATATGTACGAGAATAAATTGAAGATTTTGGGACTTCAGCAGCATGAAATCACACAATTAAGTTGCGCAAATTGGGTAAAGTGGCGAAAAAAGTATCCATCACACTTGAAGTTTGGGATGTTTGTCATAATCGGAGGGAAAATGACTCGAACTGCGAAAATTTTCACTCTGAAAAGTTAGTTTCATGATTTTATCGTGAAAAATGAAATAGAGCCAAAATTGCTGTACTTCTGTACACATTTCAGGTACAAGGTCAAGAAGTGATTGGCTGCGAAAATGATGCCCTACATGACCCCAGAGGTGAGAACGCCACCTATGTTTTCGTATGCTCTAGGCAGCCCCAAAAATCATGAGGCCACGTAGCGCTCACAGCGCCTCGAAGTATGGGCGCCAGCCCTAGAAATGCTCTCCTCACCTCTTATGCTAATGTTTATTCCAATATTGATTACAAACCATCAAGCACTACTATTACTATTACTATATCCTATTAAATACATGCAATCAAACAGATGCTAATAAATATCTGAATATTTAATATTTAAATTTACATATGATTTTACTTAGTCGACTTCTGCCATCATATTTTGCCGAATTGGTTTGACGGCAGCTGAATTATGGGTTCCCCTTCTCAAAGACATGTTCAGACGTCGTACCCAGAATTTGAAGCGCATCCAACCCCGCGCATTTTATTATAGAATCTCGGATTTCTTTGGTGCAAGATAGCTTTGAAGGCGCACTGCAATGGCGATTATTCATTTTGAAGTGTTTCCGGCTTGTTTCACTTGGCAAAGATACTCACTTCTCTTATAAAGTTCATCTTAGTAGAGGTCTCTACCCTGTCTTGAATTCTAACGTAAATCTCATCATGCTTGTCAGCGTATTCTTCTTTTTCTATTTATGTTGCCTCCAGCTAGCCTTCGCAGAGCTTCTACGCGTTCCTTGTCCACATATTCGTATTGTACAGCACCTAAGGCTCCTTCTTTACTTTCAATATTAATGAATATTATGCGTCATTCATGAATAAAAGTTCACCTCTTTCAGGAAATATTAAGTTAAATATTAAATATTTAGATATTTATTAGCATCTGTTTGATTGCAGGTATTTAATAGGATATAGTAATAGTAATAGTAGTGTTTGATGGTTTGTAGTCAATATTGGAATAAACATTAGCATAAGAGGTGAGGAGAGCATTTCTAGGGCAGGCGCCCATACTTCGAGGCGACCCTGTGAGCGCTGCGTGGAATCATGATTATTCGGGCTGCCAGGAGCATAGGAGAACATAGGCGGCGTTCTCACCTCTGGGGTCGTGTAGGGCATCTCTTCAGAAGCCAAGCACTTCTTGACCTTGTATCTGAGATGTGTGCAGAAGTACAGCAATTTTGGCTCCATTTCATTTTTCACGATAAAATTATGAAACTAACTTTTCAGACTGAAAATTTTCGCAGTTCGAGTCATTTTCCCCCATTATGATAAACATCCCATGACATCCTCCTCGAGTTGGTTCGAACGGTATGTGGTATGTGATACGGCTGATGAGGAACGGTATTTGATAAGACAGATGCTGTTTGATCCGGCGTGATACTGCCGCGGATGCACAAGGGAGGCAAATTCTTGGGAATTGACGATGTGAAAATATCAGCATTAACTGTAAAAAATAGTAAATTCGGATTCTATTCGTCGAGTTGGTTTGCTCAAAAGAGCAAATCATTCTCTTTCGATGCTGTGTAATACTATGCAAAAGCTTTCGAACTGGACTTACAACAGTCGTTTGAATAAAAAAACGGGGGGAACTTTCTTACCAACCTTATATTTTCACTTTCTTGAGTCAATAAGTTGTTGTTTCGTAATAAACGACCACTAACAAGTTGAACTTTATGAGGCATCGTTTCAATAGACAACGTAACAACTACGAAAACGAAGAGACTAGCATCCATTATATCCTACAGAAATACTTCCTTGAACACAACTGTATCCGTTTCATTCGAAGTTAGGCACGAATATCTGTTTCCCATTTGTGTTCAATCCAGTCGAACTTCCACTCATCAGGATGTCCGACATGCTTCACTTTGTCTTTCTGAAAACGGAACGGATTAGTTTTCTTTTCGTTTTTTTAAATGAAAATTGTTACATACAAAATCGAATGTGCTCCATTTGAACGCGGGTACTTTTCCCCATGTGGGTCCACCTTGAGCACGGAATTCCAGCTTCTTCATCATGCTGACATTCGTACCCTGAACAACACAATTATCCTAAGCTTTGCTCCTGGAAACGCTTCTTTTACGTTACCTTGTAATCGAGTGCGCCATGATTGACGTGTCCTTGACCGGGGAATTCATAGGTGCCGTTGGCCGGATTCAAATCGCCTCGGGCAGAAATTGCTGCTTCAGCGGAATACGGCGGATTGCAGTTGCAACGTGAGAATTCGTCTTTGGTGTAGTCGTTGTAGCTGAAGTTCTTGCATTAGAACAAAAACTTTTGACTCTACTCTCATCTTTCTACCCACCGCATCAGTGATGTGAGTGAGTCCAGATCGGTTACAGTGTGGTGATCTCTGTCGAAGATTTTGGCACGTGGTGACTTGCCCCAAACGAACCAGTTGCCCAGCTTTTTGCCCTGAGATATATCAATTCAGTTGAACCACATATGGTCACATAAGCCTGTCATTATTCTTCTTTAAGAGAAACTTTTGAAGAAAGAAATCTAAGAGGGATGCGTAAGTGCCGTCTTAACGTCATCACCCTTCTGAACGATGTACGTTTGAACTACAAAGCTACAGAAATTATTGTCGTCCTTTTCATAGAGTTGACGAGCTGCAATAACTTCTGGCGTTCTACATTTGACCTGTGGGTTAGCGGAGACGAGCTTGAGGCCTTATAATCCGTCCAAATGTCTCGGCAAAATTTCTCGAGCAGAGTGCTCCGAATCCAGAACGTGAAAGAACAGAACAGAAAGACGGATGGTTCTGATAAACACTATTGGAATTTTGTATTTTAGTGGAGAGACGACGATTTTAAGGATGCCAACACCCTTCCAAGCCGGCGTTTTGTTCACATAAATTGTTAACTTTTTACAAATTCGTTAAATTATGGGCGATTTCGAATGAGCAGGAAGCGTCCGATTCGAGACGGGCAAAAACGACTTGTGGGAATTGGAAGAGGATAGCCAATGCGGACCACATTTTTAGCTAGTTTTTTTTGCAGTTTGATTGAAAAGCAATCTAGGAAAAGGAGAAGTGGAGTAGCTACACTTTTAAAATTGTTAGTCCCTTGCCGAATTCTCTTATCCACTACCAAATGTCGAAGGATATGAGCAAGACCAACCTGGTTGATGAATCCACTCAGCTGTGTAATCTTTTTGAAATACGGAATATTGTACGATGGGAAGTAGGAGTACTTCGAAAGGAACCACGTGAGATCCTCGTATACAATGGTGCCTCTGGAATTGACGTTCTCAGACGAGTAATTGTGATGGACACATTGAGTTGAAGAGCTTGCATAAGGTCCAAGAAAATGTCAAATTTCTGGCTTCCAACTGTCACGGTCCTACCAAGAGTTTCAAGTTATGCACAGCGATACAACGAAAAACTATCAGGTTGTGAACCTTCCGATTGAACATTTTAACACTTTAATTTTCAAATTGATTTCCTTTCAGCAGAACGCAGTTGTCAAATGCACCTTCCTCCACTAAACTTCGAAATTTCGGGTCTGCACTCTGCCGCTCCATAACTTTCAGAAGAGCTCTAGCTATTCACTTGAATGTTATCGGAGAAGAAATACAGACGCTTCTTCAAAGTTTCGCTGACTCAATAAGAATATTTATTTGGACGTTTTGCAACCTAACAATTCCCTAGTCAATAGCCTCATCGTGAGTGAATGAAATGGTTTGTTATTTTACACGGTTATGTCCGTTGGTTGTCTTTTGTCTTGAATTTTCGTTGATTTTATCGACTATCTTTGATGTAGGGTTCTTCTGTCATCCTCATTAAATCATACCGATGTAAGCAGTATACGGTAAAATGAAAAAAGTAAACTCATACTTACGGCATTTGTTCGAGTACGTAGAAGAGACCATGCTCAGGCAGTGCTTTGTTTGGCGTGAATTTGTTGTAGTCTAGGACGGCCCTAGAAACCACTGCTATGAATACGATAGAGATTTTCAATTCTCTATCTTTTTTCGTCAACATCCGTCATCGAACACAGATATACTCATTTCAGCCGTTCTCAAAAACAGCGTTATTTCTTCTATTCGCCCTCATTCAATGTTCGAACGTGGATTAGGTAAGCCATCTGTTTCCTGAACAATACTTGAGCACTAGCAGCACCCACTTGGCTGAAATTTTGTTTAGGGTGTTATTTTGCAGGCTGATGAAGATTCCGTCATTTGTCTCTCGAATTTCGGCCGAGGACCACTCATATCGTTAAATTTGGTGGTCACGTCAAAATCACCGATTTGGCTAGGTACGTTATTTTCGATGCTTATAAGCGGTCTCTTATCTCCTTGTCTTTTTCTCAGATCGGGCGATAATCGATTAGCAAGTGTCATCATTCGTAATCAGCACGCAAAAAAAACTACCTGGACGCAATTTGAGTCGAATCTGAAATTTTGATTTAACCGCACAAATTCACAATATGGCTGGTCCTCGCCCAAAATTCGGAAGCCGACATCCGAGATCCACGATCAGCACCCAAATAACCCCCGAGGCGAATTTTCCACGAAAATTAGCTTTTCGACTCAGACCCGATCTGTGAAGTAGGAACTTTAATTACTGCCAATTCTTCTTGCTGAGAATACCTACCACTGGTTGTTGTACGTTCCTGAATTGTATTTTGAGTACAAATGGCACCATTCTCTTGCATCTCTGGCCATCATGTTTGATACAATAGCTCGGATCCATGTTGGTAGCTAAAAATTGAAGAGTTATTGAAAAGAAACTTCACTAAACAATAATCAGTGGCGAGCAGGAGTAAGTAACGTCCACTCAATGTTTCCAGATGAATGTCAAAATATCCTTGTACGTAATTCGTTTCTCACAAATAGTGGGTGGTTTATAAGGAACATTCAAATTAATGAGGATTCGACCCACCTGACCAACTGGCTTCGTATTGTTGAACAAGGTGAGATCGAACACGCTTATCGTTGTCTCGATGACTGCCTGAATTCCTGCATTTTATGAAACTTTCGATAATTTTTGAGTGTTGTCAGGATTGTAAAACCTTTCCTAGTTTATATGTAGAAAGTTGCAGATATTTTTACTCTTAGTGGTTAAACAACCAGCTCCAGAAACTAGCGGAAACTGTGTGAGAAAAGGGCTGAAACGATCTAGGATCTAGTTACTCCAGATGTATAATGAAAAAGAACGTGATGCGGCTCGTAGCTTTCTTATCACGTTGATATTAACATACCAATCCAGATGACATCAGTGCAAAGTCGTCAGAAGAGTACAGCAGTCCAGGGTACGACGCCATCGATGTAGCGTATCCAGGGAAAAATTCACGATCTAGGTAAGTGTGATTACATAGAACATGAATTTTAAGCTAGAAGAGGTTTGCATTTTCTATGGTTCTAAAGAGACTAAATGTGAGCAGTAAGTATCCGATGATTCGAAGATGTCTCGAAAGAGGGGTGGGTTACCCAGACCGTGGAAGCTGACAAGATCGGCATCTTGAGAGTTTCCGATAAGAAAATCCAAAAATAGGATTGTTAGATGGCGATATTGGAGTAACACAAAATGACGCTTTGGTTAGCCTTCCATTTCATCCTCCTTATGCCATGGACCATTCATTTTTCGCCTCATAGCCCATCATATTCTTGTTGTTCATCAGTTTATCCCTTACCATTTCTACTTTTTCGGAGATTTCCCCCATCTAAGCTCCATTCTTCACAACTTATTCTTAATATCTCCGAATATTGATGGCAACAATCACTGAATGCCCATTCATACACGGCAGCAAAGCTGCGCCGCAACTGGATGGGTTTTCCGAAAAATAACTACATTTCATCAAGTCTGGATTTCATATTTTCCCTGCGGTACACTCTTATTTAAAGCAGGGCTCATTACATCCCATTGCCAAATTTTTCGTTATCGCCTAAAGAACATCAATAGTATAAGTCTCGATGCCTACTGCTACGCTGCATTCTCTGCGTCTCGGCCCTATTCTCTCTCATTGTTGCGCTGTTTTGCTGCTAAGTATGAGCGGGCCTTTGCCATTGCAATCGTTCTGAAAGGATTTGTGGGCACGTGAAGTATGTGAAGTCCGAACTCCCCCACACAAGCATACATGTTTTTTAAATAATCATAATCGAAGTCTAAAAATAATTTACCATAGGCGAATTTGTAGAGTTTGAGAACACGGAGCATGTTTTGGAAGCCACTCATCGTCACTTGCGAGATGAAGAGATCAGCATTGTTTGGTGCTACCTTAAGGAGTATGACTGAGTACTGACAGAGACGAACAGGTAGGAAAATTATTTATTTAACCATTTACCTTTATCAAGCCAGAGCAACGTCCTCCAATCTGGTCCTGCACTGGATCGCGGGTTTTGTTCAGCTTCTTCTCCAAATCGTAGAAGTCACCATTCCAGTTCATCAGTCTTAATAATTGTCATGCTAGGGAATGTTCTCCACATGAATTTCTTAGAATAAATAGGATTATGTATCCAGGTAGTTTTTGGAAGCGAAAGAGTCGCTGCACGGATCTCCTTTGAATTAGACTTTCACACCTCGCATGCCTAACTGGTTTCCGACCCTCTGGATCTTACCATTGAGATCTCCTCAGGGGATATTGTCATCACGACCCGAGAAGTTACAAACTCTTAACTTTTCTCATTGCAGTAGACTTAGGAATCTCAGTACCAATATTTTGGTACCCAATATGCATTCTATAAATTATTTCGAGAATTTTCGAACGCGAGATCACTGCTTCGAGCGACTAGTCACATTTCATATGAAAATTCAGTGACTGTTGTTTATGTATTCGGTTGGAAACTGATTTCGTGGACTCTCACGCACCTTCATCAAAAGTGCTAATTACCAAATAAAGAAATAATCCAGAAATGAACCATCGCAGATATGAAGATGTTTTGTTTTTGAAAGGAATAGCATAGGTGCATTTTGACTTCGTGATCGTCTTTGCCAATGCAGAAAAAACAAAACAGGTGTTATTCATAAAGTCTCACACATCACAAAAATCGCAAGAATACGTGAAATTTTCAACCACATTTTTTGAACGCGAGATCACTCGGCCTGGATAGAGGACGTATGTATTTATTTCAAAAATTGACGGACTAGTCTGACATTTCATATGAAGCATTGTTGTTTCTGTTGTTCTACTGCATAACTATGAAAAAATAATATGGCAGAATGGCAAACTGCGTGTTTAGTTCACAATGTTGCCCTTGAAGGAGATGTCCCAATTCTGTTCGTTCTTTCTTCTACCTTCATCTATAAGAACAAAGCCCAGATCACTCACAGAATTGGGTGAATTTCGTATGTAACTCCAGGGGCGATTGGTCGACCTTCGTAACCGTCGATGAGACCGGTTAGCTGATGGTATGTGCGATTCACCTAAATTTGAAGCAATGTACACTTGTGAACTTTCCATAATGTTCATATTGATATGACAGAAACTTCAATTCGGCTCAACAGTCAGCAATTCCTCTCGGTTTTTTTTCAAATCTTGGCATTGCTACTATGTAGTGTTCTTGATGTTTTCTTCTGACTTGTATGGGGGACGCTTTGCTTGATTGAATATCCTAGACGAACTTCAACTCTACCGCCTGAAGCCAGACTAGTCACCGTTTCTAGCGATACAAGGCAGCTTCATTCGAATTTTCCTTGGTGAAAAACTATTGTGAATGATTCCCGTATAAGTAGAAAAAATAAAACCAACCAACAACCTCGAGAAGCAAAAGTAAAAAGAAAATGTTCAAACAGAATTAGGCTTAGGATCGTTTTTGCCTTTAACCCTTTGTTGTTTTTTTTGCTTTTCTGAGCCGCGTCCAAATTCATGAACGGAGCTGCGTTAACCTCCATCCACAATCATCATGGTATGTTTTGTTATTTCTGGGGTATTTGTTTATACATCTCAGCAGCCTCATCAACCACTTTTGCGAACATAAAGAAAGTTCTATTTTATTTTAGCGTTCCTCTGGGGAAAACTGTTTTGAAAAATTTCCATGTAACAGTAGTTGAAAAAGAACTATCCAACACCTCTCATAACCAGAATAAGAACGGTAAAAAAACTATTGTATTTGGGTTGTTTTCTAATGACTCATCCTGGTAATTTCTATGTAACCAGTTGAAATAGAACCACCTAATTCCTTTCAGAGATATATTTAAAAGAATTTGTTAATATTTAATGTGAACTGAACTTTTGTTTTGCTGGATTTTACTTCGCTGATTACTCTTTTATTCGTATCTCCATCTTCAGACGTCATAGTTTGTTTTGTTATTTCCGGGAAATTGGTCTATAAATTTCAGCAACCATTTTTTTTATTGCTACTGTTCTTCTGAACCCCTACTTACCGCTGACCAGTACATGTCATCTCTGGAAGTTGAGTTGAGCTTCTGCTTGATGTACTCCTGGTTTTGTCCAACGAATTCCGTCATTCGTTTACAGTACTGAGTGAAATTTGTACAGTAATCCTCGGCCGCATTCTGTATGTGATAGTGTAGCACAGTTCGAGACAGTACACCTAAAATAGAACTTTCTCGGGTAGAATTCTCCGAGGTGGACGTTTCACTAACCCTCAAGGTATCCGGCTGCATACGCTTGGAGCTCTGGCTCGAATTGTGCTCGAGTTTCAACCTCTAGAAACGTCCATCTGAAAATGGGAACGACACGAATTCCAAAGAAGGAGCTGGCATTTCCAGTTGTTGGGGTGTAAAAAACTGAGGGTCTATCAAAAGACCTACCCTGAGGCGTTCACCGAGTTCTGCCATTTTGCCGCTGCCACTTGTTCACGACAATCAAATCCTGCAATTTACAGCAGATGCTCGCCGGCACATGTGTCAGATTTGCTGCTCTATACCAATCATCATGTTGCCTTCAGTCTACTTTCTATCATTTTTCCGTCATTCTTTTGTTCATTTAACTTCTAACTTCGTATTCATTTGTCTGGTAAAATTGAGGAAAATTTTCCAGTTCAACAAAAAGAACTTTCCAGCTCAAAAAAGGTCACGTTTTAAAGTCTCTCTTCCGAAAAGATTGCGTTAATTACGATCTACGATCTCTCTGAGCAACTGAATGCAAAGGTTGAAATCCACTCTCAAATAGTGAAAAAAAGTTCCAATGGCGTTTGGGATTACCCTGATCGCACGTTGTCTTTAGTCTACTTCAAGCTCTTATTTTCTTTTTTCATGCAATTTCTCACCTCGAATGCATATGACTGGTGGAATTCTTGAAGTCTTTCAAGTATAAAAAGTCTCCTTTGGCGCCTTCTTTTTTTTTTCAAAAAATACAAAGACAGCATTAATTACGGGTTACGATTTTGTCAAACGAACTGAATATAATTGACAAACCAAAAAGATCGCTTTATGATGGTTTACGATTTTCCAAGTAATTGGCTACAAGGGATAAAATCCACCTCAAAGGGTAAAAAAGTTTCAACGGCGGTCTAGGTTACCCTAATCACACGTTGTCTTCAGTCTATTTCTGGATATCATTCTCTTCTTTCTTCAAATTTCTGTTTTCGAATTCATGTGTGACAGAATTCTGGAAATATTTCAGTTCTAGCAGGACTTTTTCTAACGTCTTTTCTCCGAAAATATTGCTTAATTACAGGATGATTTTATCTAAGCAGCTGAAGGCCAGTGATAAAGTGCACCTGATAGTGTAAAAAAGTTTCATTGGGTTAGCCTAATCCTTTTCTGTAAGTAACCAGTGTTCCAATTGTTCTAAAGGCCTACTTTGTTATATTCTGTACTTTTTAAAGCAAATCTGTGAGCTAAAACACACAAAAAATCACTCTGATGTGATTCTCAGAACACCAATCTTGAACTGATGTAGGTTAGATATTTCCACCGATCATTTTCTTGTTAACAAATCGACGATCTCTGAAAAGTACTAGTGACCCGTTGATAAGGACACCACGGAAGATTGATAAGAAAAATGGTGTGGTCGTAGCGATTGGAGGTAGCTGGGTGACAAGAGGAAAAAGCTGAATCGTAAATCTATTTCGGAAAAAACTTTTGATATTCCCAAGCTCATAAGAATAACGCTGTACTTCAGTAGAGAAAACAATCGTAATGGTGGTAAAATTTGGGAAATGCTTTCAAGGGAAGAGATACATCGATTCAGATCTTTCAAACTTTACTTTTTACAAATTCTTTAAGCTTTAGGTAGTTAATGCTCACCATGAAGAACAGTTAGCTTTCCGTCTACGACACACATTTGACTATATGTGTATCGTTCATCCTTTCCTTCGGGTGTGGCCTGCCCTGTCACCAAACCTTAAAATGTAACAGGAGAATATTGTTTCAGCTTTAGCTGTCAGGTGTTGGTTTTGAGAAAATTATTGCTATCACAAAAAAAACTAATCACGCTCACCCAAATGAAGTAATACGGTAGCTAAAAAGGTGACCAGCATAGTGGCTGGAAATGAATGGCAACCTCCTTATCACTGCACCTTCGCGTTTCGTTGTGTCTTATCAAGTAACAGCTTCTCATCTTTCAACGAGTGCAATAGACTTCAGACTTCGGCTAGTAGTCTCGGCCTGGGAGAATTTCAAAAACCAAACAACAATTTTTTCATGGACAAAGATCACCATATATTCTTGGTATTAGGTTGACTCCAATAGATGAGCAGATCAGTAGAGTAGTGGGATGAAAAGGTGGTTAGAAGGTAATTTTCGTACTGTTTTCTACAATCTACCGGTTTGAAGGCATCGCGGTCTAGAGTTACTTTTGGGATAGTCATCGCTGATATGAAGCCTATCAAAATAGTTCTCCGAAACTGATTATGAACGGTGCAGTCCGAAAAGTAAAACTGACTGGTGAAAAATTGGAGAAGTTGACATAACGGTTTCTTTGTGACGAATAGGGATCATAGCATAATCTCTTTAGCATAATACTGAATACTATAAAAGAAATCGATATATGTATGTAGTAGAATGAAAAACAGTTGGAAAAGTGACTTTTTGGTACTGTTTTCTACAATCTACTGGCTAAAAGGCATGGGCTCTAGAGCTATACAGCTAACATTAATATTTACAGTTAAGTAGGTACTAATTTATTGCTGATTCAACGTTCACAGCGAGGCGAATTTGCGCCAGAACGACGAGGACGTGAGGTGGGTATTCGCATACCTTTCGGCCAATCCTTGATCATTACTGTCATTTTGCTGGGGTCGCGTGGTTTTGTGGTAAGGGACGCTACTGACACCCACACGATCGGGCGATCGATACCCGCCCAAGCCAGCCAAGATTTCCATATCTCCGCGACTCTGTATCGGTACCAGACTTATTTGGAAAGGTAAAGGCATTGGGTTGATATAGCGGTTGACCCCACAAATCATTGTATAGGCCAAATACGCATTCACTACGCCTCTACGATTCTGAATTGAACACGAATGCGGCGGCTCCTCGTCAATGGTCTGATCAACGTCGACATCTTCATCTTTACCCTTTTCTTGTTTTCTGTTCCAACCTGCCAGTAATACACCCCGTGCAAAATTATAGGTTCACCCCGCGATTTGTCCATAAGTGTTCAAAGAACCTATTGAGGGGATCTAGCAACATTACTGTCATATTCCTCACCATCGAAAACTTGGATATAAAAATTCTGGGCGGGATGTCTTGGCATTGTAAGATGCTACAATTTTTTATTGAAAAATCAGAGATAATGAACGGTGCAAAATTATAGGTTCACTTCATTAAAAAACTTTCTGTTTTTTAAAAATATAAACATCCAAGTCAAATTTAGTACTTTGTTACATTACCTTTGCTATAAACAACATTCAACATTCTATGTGGCATACTTCGAATAAGATTATCAAGAACAGTTTGCTCTACATGAGACCAAGCATCAAGAATGGCGTTCTTCAGATCAGAAATCGAGGTGTAAGTGGTGCCGTTTTTGTAAACATTGTGAACAAGAATGCCCACACAAATTTTCCATCGGGTTCAGATCTGAAGAACAACTGGGCCACGCTAAAAGTTGGATTCTGTTGGAATCGAACCAACTCGTAGTTGACCTCGACACGTGTATGGGAGCATTGTCTTGTTGGAAGATAAGATTGTGTCTACGAAATCTTCTCAAATAAGGGAGAAGGTGTTCTTTTAGCACATCCTGATAATTTTCGGTGTCCATATTATATGAGACAAACTCCAAAGCAACAACTCCATATCCGGGAAATGCAGCCCAGACCATAACAATTCCACCGCCAATGTTGCGTATAGAGAATACTCTTTTCTCCTTTCTCATACCTCTTCGGTACGTGCTTGCAGCCGTCGGGCCCACCGAGGTTCCACTTTTTGTCATCGGAAAATATTACCAAAAAAGGTACTTATCAAGAACTGCTGTGCCCTCCAGTGGGCGGAGCCAAGGGGGCGGAACCATGGCCACCTATCAATACAACGTCATGACGTGGCACCGACAACATTCGTCACCGTTAAAACTTGTCCTACTTTTTGTCGTCGGAAAATATAAGTACCCCAAAAAAACTAGAGATGCTTTTCTACGCCCAAGACTTATTGAGAGATCGCGGGGTGAACCTATAATTTTGCACGGCGGTGTATGTGAATAAGCCCTAGGCGTCCGAGGTGAACAAGCTGCTGGTTCAGTTTGAAAGAATTGCTGTAGCCAATCCACCAAGCGTGCGTTTAGTGGTGTCAGCAGTCGGAATGTCGTCGACAAGACGATGACTTATCTTCATTTGTTTCAAGCGGTAGGCCAACAGTCAGCTGCTCACGATGAGGTAGGTACATGCTTATGGCGGCAGTGACGGATGAGCACTTGCATAGCCTGAGGGGAGGGGTGGGGGGGGGGTTGGCAGATGATGTGATGATGTGCATGACACACGTACGTACCTCTCAACGCACCCTTAATTACTGTCTCGAACACCTTGACCAGGTGTGCACCACATTGTCGTAAGAAAGCCGTCACATTTAACAGATAGCTACAGAGCCAAATCCCCGCCAACGAACATTTCGTGGCTGGATGTCGGGCTTTCGAATGTCATCATCACCATCATTCTGCCCCATTTTCTTCAGAAAACTATTCTATTCAATCTTCATCACAATCGTTGTCATACGCTCATTCCAGATCCGTTTTACTCGTCATCTCTTTACTCGAATGTTTTCCGCCCTTGTATTTACAGAACCTAGCGCTCACTACTTCACTGAAGCTCTTACGTGTTCATGTGCGCCTTTGACTATTAACTTTACTTTCCACAATTCCTATGTTACAAAAATAAATTTTGTACTTTTTGTTCTTACCTCTAATCATCAGCACGGATTTTGGGACCTCACACTGTGTTTTTGAACGAGCTATCTCCCTTTGCTACTATTGCCGACTATTTCAGAAGACAAGAATGTTAGAGAGGACTTAAGTTTTATGCTACGTTTCATGTATTGTGTGAGAGGATGTGAACTGGAAATGTCACGGTCCGATCCGAAGACTCCCTTGTAGCACAATTATAAATGTTCTTATTGACGCTGTATTTAAACCATTCATCTTAGGAAAGACATTGTTAACTCTCTGTTGATCATAGTTTACTTTAAGTATCACAAAAGCTGATGGCTTTCACAGCTGAAATCTGAAAATTAACTGCGTTCGACAACGTCCTTTTTGTTATTTTCATTACCATCATGTCAGTAGAAATCTTTTGTATGATCGTGGCGCAATCGTTGAGTTCTTTGTTGGAAGGAACTCGTTTTCCGCCATCCGTCAGAACAGTTTTTCAATCAGCCGCATATTTTAAGAATTGCTCGTTAGACAACTTCTTCTAAATGATTTTGATGAGATCATTTTTCGCTTCAGCTTATTCTCGTTAATGAGTGACTAGAACCTGTGCACAATTTCGTATTCTTTGTTTGTAGTGTATGTTAAAGTCAATTCTCGAATCGCTCCACTGCACTCGCAAATGAGCATGGAATGTTCTTTGGTTGAAATTTGAAGATGGTTGAGCAGGGTTGAATAGCAGCATACTATAATATACACGTGGGGTCAAAAAGACATATTTAGTCTTGTAATTTCAACTGCAAATGCCTCAAATCGAAAAGAATCCAGATCCAATCGCTAGTTATGAAAACTCCACTCGAAAATATGTAGTATATGCAGTTCCAACGTCCACTTGTTCGATTCAAAAGTTTAGTGGTATGGCCAAATGCGAAATGCTTATTTTGTGCTGCTGGTTTGGTTCCTCGCTTTCTTTTTCTGTTTGTTTTTCTTCTCTGATATTGATCTTGAATCCACATAAAGAATTGAAATGACTGAGATGAAAATAATTGTCGTAACAACTTTTACTTTGTTATGGCGGACGAGGTTAGTAGTTGTATTCTGTATTTATTGTGGCCTGACGTTTCGACCTTTTTTGTCATCTTCAGAGGCCTGAAGAGTGACCCAAATTTCCTTCACCTTACATCTACCCGAAGATGCTGAAAAGCGATTCGGAATTACTTGACAATAGATCTCAAGAGGGCTTCATATTCCGTTTTCCGAAAGAAACTCAGGTGATGGGCCTTTCGCAAAATATGACATTGGCTGCACTTGAAGCTCATCTGCAGCTGCTACTTCTGCTGCTGGTGGTGCTCTCGACTGATGTTCTTGCTTCGTTATTTTCACTTGTCGGATCTCCACAACGCCTGTCGCTTTACAATCAAACACAATCGATCGCCATCCACCTCAGTGCTCCTTGCGTTATCGTGTTCATGTGAAGCATGATGCCCATGGGCATCGTAATTTTGCCCACCAGCTTTTCTCTGTTTCACTTTTCATCCATCTGCTCTTCTTCTTCATTTAGACTGACTACTAAAATCTCGTTTATTTGCGCTCATATCGAGTAAGATTTCCTTGTTGACAAGTCGTTGGGCATTTTGAATCTGTATGTTTCTCTGAATGTTTCACAGAAATTTTGGAGTCGGGGAAAATACCCTGAAGCAAAGGAAAACCCTTTATATGTATTGAAAATATTTTGTTATCATCTTTGCATTGTAAGGATCGTGTATCGGTGGAACACGTCTGAATGGCTTCTGAATAGTACCAGTCATTCAACGGCCTACCGGCCGACAAACGGCTGCTAAATACATAATAAATAAAAACAAAAACTAACCACTAATGGACCGAAATAAAGATTTGAAATTAAAGAAAAAAGTTTCAAAATAAAACGATGATCAAATAGCAAAAGACGGACGAACTGAACTGATGAAATGAGTCGCTGGGAGTACGGTAACGGGCAATCGCGGCGGGACCAATATGAGCCACCCATTACAAAACTCGCGGTTTCGCCTATTATATAGTAGGATCGCGGTTTCGCTTATTATATAGTAGTATTGTTTTGCTACGGTAAACCGGTGGAGTCATCTAAGAGCAATCGTTTCCGTTTTTGAAAGTTTGGAAATTTGAGAGTTACTTTACCTTACTTTATAAATATGTAGATTCTTCGTGAGAACAAACGACGCAAACTAACCGGTAGAATAAAACTAAAAAGCTAAATTAGAACTCTGGATTTGGAGAATAGTGCTCCAAAACGCATGATTGTACGAAGAGAGGATAGAGAGCGAGAGCATACGTAGAACAACCCATTAGCAGGAGACAATGAAGAAATGTTTGAAGTTGTAACTTGCTATTTGTGATCTGCAATTGATGTAGCCGTTGACCGAGCAGCTTTTTGAGTCGATCCGTTGGTATTTATTTATTTTTATTTATTCCAGCCGTGAGGACGTGATCACATTCAATTATTTAGGATAAAACACAAACAGGCCTTCATGCCATTGAAAATCATTAGAAATCGCTATTAAATTTCTTGTACAGCACCATGATGAAGTAGAGGAACAGCCGAATGTTCTGTGGGATAAGAAATCAAAAAGTGGAATAGATTCCGAGTGTTTTACATCTCCTTTTGTTTCCCTAGTCTGATTAGGTATGTAAAGGGAAAAGTCTGGAAGCTAAACTCCAGCTATGCCTCTGAGGATTTTGGGTACCATAACGATATCATTTTTTTCTCTTATTGAGCACTGAGCTATGCCTGTAAGTTGTACAAAATAGTACAGTTTGGAACATTCGATCGTCATTTGCTTGTGAAACTATTTTGCTTATTCTTATTCGAATCAATAGCTTTGTTTCTAGGGTGGTACACCAAACCAATAAAATCTGGTGGAGGTGCATACTAGAATAAGGTGCAATACCGCTCTTATTAATACCTTGTATTCCAGAAAGCGTTCGGTAAAACCCTCCAGACGCTTTTTTTGCGTTTTTGCTTTCACAATAGATTAACTGAGGGTTTGAACAAATCACTCGATTCGTCAGTTTGCGTTGAGTTCAGAAATGACATTTTTCGTTATTTCATTATTGGATGATCCATTTATGGGGGATTTTTTGGAGTAGCGCTAAATGCCTTACGACCCTTCAGTATTGCATGCACGTTTCAGCGGGTTAGTTTCTCCGGAAGCACTACCGTCACGTTTTCAAATCGTCAATCGTCTAATTACTTCAGAAGCAATTTCCAGCTCTGTGGGAATGAGTTCCACACTTGCTTTGCACGGAAATCAATGGCGACAGATTAGCGGCTGCTTGTATCTTTTCAATTACACTTTTACAGAGCTGCAATGGCCATAGAATAGGTCTCAACGCAACCAATGAATTCAGGTGGTTCCTCTACAACGTTGGAAATATGTATGAATGAGATCTCCGTGTCACTCCTGTTTTTATATATACTACGAACTAGAAGGCCGTGATTTTCTTCCCATTTGTTTACTTCTATGTTGGCTTCCGTTTATTAGTTTCAAAATCTGATTACTTGCTTTCAGAGTTTTCTAATTGCCCAAGGGAATGTGGTTCCAGAAGCTTGTCGTGCAGATAGGCATACTTTATGAATTGAAACGCGCTAAAAATGCGGTTGCATCCCTTGAAACATTATTGTCAAGTTTTGGTGCGGACATTGTTTGTAAGAATCAACGTTTCGAGCTGTTTAGACACTTGAGGCAAAATTCGTGAAGGACAAAAAGGACCCACAAAAGGTTGTTGTCAATGAGGAAGTTTTGGTAGTAGGATGTGGTCTAACCCGATCGGACGAGTATTTTAGGTGAATTTGTACAGCTCCTGCGCTCCTGAACAACCATTGAAATCGATCTGTTCGGATCGGCAAGAAAGGTCGGTGTAATGAATGGTGGGAACAGAAGTATCGAAAATTTCGGATTTTTGCGTTATGGGCAGAAACAACTTCGATCTCTCAAGAACAAGATGTGCTCTTTCGAACTCTTTCGAACAGTGCTTGAATAAAGAAAAACGGTTCGCTCCGAGCTGCGTTATGAAGTCTTGAAAAGAAGTTGCAGAAAAGGACAAAACATTCTTTGCAATCAAATAAAATTGAGCGAAGCACAAAAAGAAAGTTGTCGAGTTCTTTTAGGAAATCAGACCTTGTCACATCTCTAGCCGGACACGGTACCTTCAGACTACCACTTTCACCTTCAGTTAGCATGATCTGTTCGAAAAATATTTCAAAAATGCCGAATAGGCCGGAATTTGACTGTACCATTTCTCCTTCTTCCGAGCTGATCTCTCTTCCCGTAATATTTATTCCTTGTATGTTCGATAGTGGAAGACCGTTTGTAATTGCCGACAAGATATGATAGACAAGAGCTGATCCTCTCTTGTACTGTGGTCCATTCAGAAATAGGTCGAATGTCTCATTCACATCTTCCTAACATTCTGCGAGTTTTCGGAAGTTTTCCAGTGGAGTGGATCACCCGGCGAAATCGGGCGCTGTGCCATTGGGCTCAAATCAAAGTTTGCTTCCGAAGAACGGCACAGTTTTTGGAATTTTTCAACGGACTCACTATGTGAAACGGGCACTAACCAGGCTGTATACAATCGAACAAAACAAGGTATAAAAGGGTATAACTGCAGGTAGCATAATTCTGAGAGAATCTGCAGCTGGACTATTTTTGGAAACCAAGAAAATGGTCAAAGACCAGGCTGAAGAAAAAGGCTTCTGCGACAGAGTAAGTACTTGAAAATCAAACTATTCAAATCACAGGTTCAGTCAGCATTATACTATCCATAGTTTTCAAGCCCTGAAGAAAGCTCTGAAGCTCTGAAGAAGCTCTCAAGCATCCAAAACTATTGTCTTCTTTGAGATACCCCACTTTGACGCGCTGTAAGTAGGTAAACAAAAACCAAGGAAAACCAAAACAAACTGTATACCGTTTTATAGAGAAATTCGACTTTTAGACGGTATAAAATTTTTGCAGTCTCTCATCGAAGCAGGGAAAATTCACTGTCGGTGGGGTCAATTTTTCTCATTTTTGATTTCAACTTCACTGGTCAAAAAGTTATGAAAATTTCAAAGTTCCGTTAATAGCAGATACTCGGAAGCTTTTATACTAGGCGCCCAACAGAAGCTTGAAAAAGACGGCAAATAAGTAGTTAACAACCTAATATATGGATGACGTGTCGAAACGACACACCTCGTCTATCGGTGTTGATGGCGCAGATCGTGGAATATTTGCTTAAATAGAGCACGTTGAGTGTCCGCGGCTCCTCAGCTCTGTGACATCTCTGCTGTCCTCCATTCGCCATTGAACACAACTTTCCCGACCTAGTCTGCCAATAATACCCCTCACTTGAGTTTTTTTTCGCTTAAAATGACGTCGTACTCATCGAAATGTTTCCGTTTCGTTTATATCCATCAGCCGATTCTTCTTGGGAAAACGCTCACGGATATTAGCCTCATTCTAGCAGTTATTAGCTTATTCAATGATGATGTCCTTTCGAGATCTAGCGCTCCATCGCTTCGAATGAAGCGACGAGCCTAAATCACTTTGCATGTGATTAATTGCGATTTTTCTCAATTTGACGTTTGACGACTAGGTGGGTGATGTTACGTGGGTACGTCCTACGTCAACTTGTCATATTTTTACTCTTCGCTTATCCAATATTCTCATCCTACTTCCGATGTTACGGTAATTTAGCTTCATTCCGATGTCTTCCTTCGCTATTAGCTTAGTTACAAATGGCTGCGCTTCTGCTTGTTTGTGTCATGCCTTTTGTGCCTGCCAGTTGCTGAAGGATGCGTCCTTTATCATCTTATTTACTCTTGAGAGTTTCTTCCTAAACTATCAGTCATTCACGCATTTTCATCTATCGATTGATAGAAATTGAGAATCTAAGATTACGGAGCACCTACAACGGCGAAGGTTTTTTTCTTTATTTTGAATTTCAGTCGACTTGGTTAAAATCCACCTGATACTTCTTAACGTGACAAAAAATTTCGACGCTCAACTAGGTTAATTTCATTTGAATCAATCAGAACTCTCATACTTTTTCTCTTACTTATTCAAACAGAAAGATTCGGATATTACTCCTAATTTGTTTTGAATAACGGTTTTTCTTGACGGACGACGCATTTCAAGAACAGATATTATTCAGCATTACAGATACGAATAATCGGTTTGGTTTTTCTGAAAGTGTAGCCCTCAGCTTGTGTTTGCTCATGGATTTCCTTTGAAGAAGATTTTTTGAAATACATCTAGCGTACGACAAGAAACAATACAGTACCGGACATAGCTTTTGATCACTTCTCGGAAAAGCCGCTTAGGAGCGTTCCAAAGCGGCTTTTTTCAATAACTCTGTTGAAACTCAATTATTTATAAAAATATACATATATTTGAGCTCAGCAGCTCGAGCTCTATCGACTGGTATTCAAAGATCGATACAGATGCAAAATATTGCCCCTTTTGCCGAACCCTCAAATCTCGTCTAGTCGGCCCCTGAGGGACCGACCATCCCCAGAGGGACCGACCAGGCGAGATTTGAGGGGTCGACAAAAGGGAAATATTTTGCATTTGTACCGATCTTTGAATACCAGTCGATAGAGCTCGTGCTGCTGGGCTCGAGTATATGTATATTTTTACAAATAATTGAGTTTCAACAAAGTTATTGAAAAAAGCCGCTTTGGAACGCTCCTAAGCGGCTTTTCCGGTAAGTGATCAAAAGCTGTATGTCCGGTACTGTAATTAGTTTCGCCCGCTCCCTAAAGCGTGCATCGTGCTCAGCTTCTTCGAAACTAATGTGTTGATCTGAGAAAGCCCCTTTATTGATGAAAAACTGTTCTGAGAGCTGTCTCTGTGTCCTCCATAAATTATAGATTTTTCTGCAATGCTTTTATGCCCGAACACTACGTGAATATTGAAGAAACTGGTCCTACCAGATGTCATCTGACGCTATTAGTTTGGCTCTTATGTACGTGCGAACTCCCAAATTTCCTGGTTAACGAGGCTGTCTACCTTTTGTTCCGCTATTCCTCTGCCTGATTTACAGTGTTGTTTGAAATCACTCGCTCCAAGTGCAGAGTTCAATAGCAACTAATGGCGTGTTTGGATTCCATAAAAAACTGTCGGCAACTGTTCTCGGGTGAAAATTCCTGGAAGAAAGTGCTGTGCTCACTTCTCGCTGCAGTTGGAAAATTCAATTGAAGAAATTTTCTAGGAGCTTCATCATCCATAAACAACTTCTTTAAGCTGTAGTTGTGAAGCCCATCAAGTGCTTTGTGTTTTTGAGGAGCTATACAGTGTGAAAGCTGAGAATAGTAATAATAATTGTCTCTCTGTGTTTTTACGTTTTCTTGTAGATGAATTTACAGGAAAGATATTCAAGGACTAAAAACAAAAAAATCGAAGCGTTAGGTCGCTCAATAACGTTAGGTTATTATATTTTTATTATATTTTTCAGAAACGTAGATCGTTCCATCTAAGAACCTCATGAGAAAGAAGAAATTAATACTGTAAATTAATTACATTGATGCCCAGCGTAAATGACAAAGGCGTATGGACCCTGTTCTCGTAGATTCGTCGTTTAGCCTAAAATTAGCGAGAAACGAATAATATTTTCTGCGTAGAAACCTGAGTTTTGTAATCTTTGCAGCTTGGCGAAGAGAAAGTTTCATTTAGTTTCATCTGACGTTCAACATGTTTTATTCTGACGTGGGTTGTCAAAGGAAAAGATCTGAGAAACAATTTCTCATTCGTTGTTGGGACGTTGAGATGATGGCGTCTATTACTCGCTTTTTTCGGTATTTTCCAGCATCGATTTTGGATTTTAGCCCTTTGACGGGGCAATGAGATCGGATCCTATTTTATAAATGTGTGCACCGCTTTTAATTACTGCTGTGGTCGGTTTTTAATACATTGAAATTAATGCGAATACTTTTTTCAATGTAGCTGTGGATGCATAAGGATGTTGATACCATTCAAACCTTCATTCGAAGGGGATGAATGAAGAAGTTGGTAGAATTTTGTACGCGTTATACGTCACCTAAATTTTTAGGTTGGAAACTAATATCGTGGATTGTTTTGCAGTCATTATATCTAGCAAACACAACTTACTTGAATGTTCACCTATTTCATTGCTCTCATGACCATTTGAGAGCGCATATCAAGTAGTTTTCAAAACCATTCATAAATCCTGTTACTTTTGTTTGCTGGCAATGCCTTTCCGCTTGAAATGGAAATATCCAAAACCAGCCTTTGCCAAGGCCTTCTTCATGAGTACCTGTTTAACCACTAGGTTGGTGGAGCGTTACAACTTCCGTGTGCAGAATGTAGGGATGATGTCCTAAAACGATTGAAGAGATTGTGAGCAAGCAGTTCCAAACGAAAAGAAAAGTGCACTTCGGATCACTTACGGAGCTCTGCAGCCCACAAGAAACCAGAGCTCGGCAACACCTACATATGTTCACGCTAGAAGTCAAGTGCTAAAATAGCTCAACAGATAGGGTTCTGCAGTATTTTAGTTTTTCTGTAAAACTTGCCAATAGGTGCCTTGCGATTTGACCCATCGCGGAAGAGGGTGGGGCGGATGCTGCAAGCGAACTTCCAGCTTGCCTTAAAAACGAATCACCAGTTCACAAAGTGGAAGCGTGCGATAGGGTGTGGACATTACTCGATAATCGCTGGCTTGCTAGCCGGCCACCCAAATCAAAATGAAGGTCGCTGTAGATCCTCAAATTCACCTCCTCACAAGAAGCTGATGATCTTAGTTCGGAGGTTCTGTGAAGGTGCCATCTTCCGACAATTCATCGATGATAGTGTCGGCAGTCACCTAGAGCCCTACTGTCTTTAGCCTGACTGTATATAGGCTGAACTACGCCGTAGTCTGTAAGCAAGCCTAAGCAGCCACCACCCATCAGGACACCGCCAAACATCACGTTGCGTTTCGATCGCTCCAAAATTCCGAAGATGTAAACTGAGAGACTCTTGTTTATGCAGGTTGTAATATAGATAGAGCACTTTATGACCAATACCTATTCAGGTTTTTCGTGCATTCTCTGGGGCAAAGACATGAGCTGTCGGTGAAAATGCACCTATGAGAATAACTCTCTTCAAAAAACTCAGCATTTCTTAGGAAGTGGAATGAAGCAGCTACCTGAGAGTGGGAAATTACATGGTCGTTTTGATGGTTCATATTTCGTTTCGGTACCGTTTTTCTTTATTTGGTAACTAATGCTTTTGTTGAAGGTGCGTGAGAGTCCACGAAATTAAATAATAAAAATAATTAAATATTAGCATACGAAATGCGAAAGCCTACGAAATATTGGCATACGATTTTAGCAACGTAACTGTAATCGAGTCAAATATTAGGAATCTTTTTCAATTTGATCCGAAACTTCGACGTTTGGAACAGCGAATCCTGTATCCCATTTTCTTGCCGTTTGACATTCACTCACTACAATGGAATAATTTTTTGAAAAATTGAAAATTGCATAGTGTTGGCTGACGTGGTTGACAAAAACGATTAGTGTAGTAGGAATGTTTTAGAGCGAAACGAAGCGGCTATCAATGAAGTGCTTGATCGGATAGTGCTTTTACAATCTGTTATGGAACTTTGACATTTTGAACAGCGGATTCTGCATCCCATTTTTTCATGTTTGAATTTCGTACGAGTTTCTTAGATCTTCTGAGGGAGCGCAACAGCAAATTTTGAACCTAAAAATTTTCCGGGATGCGTTTCCGTTCGTTTTATTATATTGAGCCAGCAACCGATCACTTTGCCAATAGATTTCCCAACGTACATATCTGATGAACTCTTGTTGGTTTTTCTTCAATGAAATGCACTGTGAGAAACGTACTTAACAACACGATTTCGTCGTTGTCGTGTTGGTTTCGCACGGAAAGTGTAAAGTACGCAAGACGAGAGCCAGAGGAAAGCCGCCGTTGGTGTTCTTCTTTCGCTCGGCCGCTCGCCCTTTTCCAACCGTCATATATTTCGGGTAAATATTGCGGCTAACTTGAAACTCCAAGAGTGCTTATTCGACTAGGAGTTATGTGCTTAGAGACTACATTTCATATGGCTAATGTTGTGAAGATAAATGCTTCTCGTCGGAATCCAGCACGACTGCGAAAGCCTTCCGAACTAAGCCCCGTTTTCTTAGTATTTCGAGTGTGCTTCTGTCAAACCTCACAAGTAATACCGTACATTTGGTAATTATACGCCAACCGTGCTTCAGCTCAACCCTTTATCGCTTGAACTCGTGTTTTTCGAGTTTTTTCTCGGATACCAATTTTCATTACCATGAAAATGAAGCTCCTTTTACGAAGATCGACTAAATTTGGTTGCTACGTTTATCTCCGAGATTTTTCACTGAACCAGAGTTTGGACTGCTTTTTGAGCTTTTTATAAATAAAAAAACTGTGAAATCAATTGATTTCCTATGTCGTACATAGCCTCGGTTATGTTGCTAGCTTGGCGAACTGTGCTGTTGTGTCCGCCATGCAACTTATTCATTTGTTCCATATATTTTTTTGAAAAAACGTGGCGTGGTGATTTTTTGTGAGCTCGACTTGTTTTAATTAACTTTTCTGCTAGTATTCCTCAAATTTTTACGAGAGTATTGAGTCTGTGTCTTTGACAAATTGCAGCAAAGTGCTAGACGATTTTCACCGTGAGTGCCGGTGTCGCAAGAAATCAACACCACGCCTTTTTAAGATTTGGTTCATTGTATTTGGCTCAGAAAACTTTGAAGAAGAAAGCTAAATGACTGTTTTTCTCTCATTCAAGAATAAGCGAAGCCGGACTGTTTAAGAACGTTTTTATACTTGTTTCGCCTAACAATATCTGAATCTCGATCTCTCCTTTGCTTCTTACATCACTCCTTCGAACTGTGGGCTCTATCGTCTTTAGAATTGTTAATCTCAGAGAGTGTGAGGACCTTTCGTCCACCATTTTGTTTCCATAAATATTTGTATTTTTCACGAATCGTAGACTTTGAAAGTAGTTGTAGTCAAACGGCGGTTTTTTGCGTAAAAAGCGTCGCATTCGCCGGAACCTTCCCAGTGTCGTAGAGGATTCTTTGCGTTGTGACTACCGATCACACCTCACTGCCACTGTGCCCTACATCCATAAAGTTCTTGCAGCACATGTGGGTACGTGTCTTTGGGGAGTTGTCGAGTGCTAGATTGCCTCAATGAGAGCATGATGGACACTGAGACCACACACATAGACTCACGGGGAACGTCAGCTGCAGCTCGAGCCTGAGCTGAGAAACTCAGCTCTCACACTCACACTGCCCTCATCCTAATCTCACACCATTTGCATGTTCTCACGAGCACATTGACGGCAAATATAAGAGGAAATGCCTGTCGTCGAAGTGCCGAACAATCGAAATCCTCCATGAATACTTTTTTGAGGTCTCGTTTGCTTTGAAGTGCGCTATGCTCCGATTTCTATGAGTCTTCGAATCTTTGGATGCCCAGCGATTTTCACAAAATTCAGGACTTAGGAAGGTGTAGCTATAGAACTGGACCTTTGCTTAAAATTGGTAGATATTATATGATGATGTTTGTGAACCCCATTCAGTCATTACCCGGCGTAGACGATCCATTGCCTTCCGCCTGGTAGTTGCGTTTCAAATCCAGAACGTAGCGGTGGGAGGCCGTTGAAAAGTTGAATTTTTAAAGAATTAGTCAGCTATAAAGGCAGTTTAGCAGATAATTTTACATTTAGCAGATAACACTAACAACCATATAGTCATAGTGTTCATCAGTATTCCAGTTGTAGCTTTTGAGAGTGTTGGGGTGGACATCCAATCAAGAAAGAGAGGAAAAATGTTGAGTAGTGCTATTATCAATACCGTGGGTGAAAGGATGGGAAACTATAAAAAACAAAAAAGTCAGAAACCTTAGCTCAAAAACGTAGAGATCAAGCCGATGAGCCTCCTTGTACGAGGAAAAGTCTGTCAAATCATCAGATACTGTCGAGTACACTTCGATCACGTGGCCGAAAAATGCCTGCAGCACTTTTCATGAGCGTAGCCTGTCTCCTACTTTGGATTGGTAGAAATTTGAAGTCACCCAGAATTTCATATTTTCCCTCGGATCCTTCTAGAATTTCATCTTCCATCGAGAACATCGTGAACCTTCGCCTCCACAAGGGAGGAGCTCCACTCTCCTCTGATACGTCACGGATACATTCGTCGTCTCGAAGGGAGGTCTCCTTGTAGATATTTTCTAGATTATTTTAATCAGTAGGATTTCACATCTGTTAGTTTTGCTGGCAAGGTATTTGCTTTCAATATTTCCCGTGTTTCTGTTAAGCATGTATCAATACTGCTTCTTCCGCTTTCTCTCGAGGCTGGGTCGACGTCTCCTTGTGCTGTTCGATATGCTCACTGTTACCTTAGCCCGGTTCCTGCTAACCTGTGGTACAGTGGGGTGAAAATTTTACCTGGACTTCTGCCACGTTTCCGACACCCTTGCTGTCCTTTTCCTGATCATTTGTAAAAGAAAGCATTGAATGGCTGTTACGCGCATGTACAGTACCGGACGTGTCTTTTGATCAAAAGCCGAAAAAGCCGGCAAAAACCGCTCTAAAGCGCCTTTTTCTTGAATAATCTTGTTGAAACTCAATAATTTTTGAAAAATATACGCATATTTGAGCTCAGTAGCTCGAGCTCCATCATTTGGTGTATAAATTATCCACACCTGAACATTTTTTTCAAAATATCGATTTTTTGCATATCTCTCGTATCCATCGGGGGCCGTCAACGACGAGGCCAACGGGAGGCCCCGCGTGGTAGCTTCTTTGAGCCACCCCGTGGAGGCTCCCATTCCTGGCTCGGTGCAGCAAGCGCAGCATATTTATAGGCGGAGAGGAGGAGGCGGAGCTTAGTCGGTGGTGAGTCACCAAGCGAGGGACCGAAGCGGCAACGCAATCCGAAAATCGAGGGGTCAAAAAAATCGACTGAAAACGAGTTTCACGAATTTGGGAAAAGTGTATATGGATGGATAGAGCTCCAGCTCCTGAGCTCAAACATATGTTTATTTTTACGAATAATTGAGTTTCAACAACGTTATTTAAAAAAGCCGCTTTGAAGCGGTTTTTGCCGCCATTTCGGCTTTTCATCAAAAGACACGTCCGGTACTGTATCTCCTTTAGTTTCTAACCAAGAGTTTCTATCCTCTGTTCAGAAGTGATTTACACCTTTAACCAAGTCCTCTTCTCGTTCGTGGTAAATTGGTACCAGACTTGTCCGGAAAGGTAAACACAACGACTTGAACAACGGTTGGTCCTGGGTAGTCATTATTATGGCCATATCCACCATGCCTGCACAATTCTGAGTGGGAGACGACTGCATGGCGCGTCCTGAGGGGACTATTCAACGCCAACCTTGGCTTTGTTCACAGATCTCCACTTTCTCAATATGTTCCTTTTGCGCCAGAAAACGCTAGATGAAAAGGTCTTGCTATTTTGGACTTATTTTGAGCTTAATGCTCTCAGTGGTTCACATCTAAGCACATTCTATCCATACCCTTGCTATGAACTTATTTTTTCCTCTTCTATTTAGCTGACGATTCCCAAGCGCAAAATCTAAATATGGTACTCATTCATTAAAACGCGTACTAAAAAGTCGCCTAATACCACGCCATAAATACAACGCTGTCAAAATTGGCTTTTCTTTCGTTCCCACCCATTCACAGCCTCGTTTCTGCAGCAATATTGCCTTTTCTTCTTACGTGAGAACTGCGTTAAGTTTCTGGCGAATCAAGTGGTTCTGCTATATGGCAATTCAGGGCTTTTCACACCTCGTTCTTCCAATGTGTGAAAGGGGAGCGGAGGTAAATAGCCAACCCCTGTTTATAAATATTAGCCGAAGGATTTGCAGTTTCGAGGTTTTGTTTCAATTGTTCCAATGAAAACCATTCAGAGATTCCTTGTTTTTATTGCTAATCAGATGAAAAGTTTTCTTGATCTCGGAGCAGTTGGACAGCCAATGCTTTTCGTGGAGCTCGAATTCGTGCTACCTTTTTTCATAGAATTTTTCCATTATTATATGCAGAAGGATGAATGATGGTTGAACGGCTATACCAAAGTTCTAGTTCCACTATAAGAGCTGAGGTTAGGAGTATTTTTGGTCTTCTAATCCTACGATCCTTTCCCTTTTTTGAATGAATTGTGAACTTCAGTCTTGCCCCAGTGTTTTTGCCAAAATCAAGAGGACTATTCTGTGTTGGTAAGTACGTCTGAACAGAGAACTGTGAAGGATATCATTGACGTATTTTAAATAATACACCATGCACTAAAGCTAGTGTGCAAACCTTACCCTTGATTGGAGACCGTTTCAGAGGAAAAAAGCGATGTGATGAGATTTGTTTCGATTTTGTCGGGAGTGAACATTTCTTTCAGTCAGTTTAGTGGCTCAAGGGCCTCGGTTTACCGCACCTAGCCAAAGCGGGCGAAGCCGCGCTTTGGCTGGGTTTTAGTGGAGTTGGTGGTGAATTTTCACTGCGATTTTCTGTGGTAGGGAAAGGAGGAAATTTTGTTGGTCAGCAGAGTCCAAACTAAGCGCTTCAAAAGAGAACGGACACATTTAGTGGCTCAAGGGCCTGGTTTACCGCGCTTTGGCTGGGTTCTAGTGGAGTTGGTGGTGAATTTTCACTGCGATTTTCTGTGGTAGGGAATCCCCCACCCTATATTCGAGCAAGCCCTTCGCGCACTAACCGTTCTACACGCTATTTCCCGTCGCTCTAACCGTGGACCTCCTCAACGGGGAAGCACACCGCTGCCGCGATCACTGCTATTTACGCTGACTCAGGCTCTCCTCCTAGACAATGCTATCTCGCTGGAGTCCGTCGTCGTCTAACCTCAGCAGTTGTCAGCAACGTGATCGGGTTCGTACCGTTACAAATAAAATCAGACAGTCGCGGAAAAAAATCGGTAGCTAGCGAAACTAACGGGAGATACTGAACAAAGTTCTAGTTCCACTATAAGAGCTGAGGTTAGGAGTATTTTTGGTCTTCTAATCCTACGATCCTTTCCCTTTTTTGAATGAATTGTGAACTTCAGTCTTGCCCCAGTGTTTTTGCCAAAATCAAGAGGACTATTCTGTGTTGGTAAGTACGTCTGAACAGAGAACTGTGAAGGATATCATTGACGTATTTTAAATAATACACCATGCACTAAAGCTAGTGTGCAAACCTTACCCTTGATTGGAGACCGTTTCAGAGGAAAAAAGCGATGTGATGAGATTTGTTTCGATTTTGTCGGGAGTGAACATTTCTTTCAGTCAGTTGTTCCAAATTTATACGTGCACTTGGCATCCTACAGATTTTCCATTACGATTGATTCTCCTCGATGACATCTATTCGTCTCTGAGCTTCTTCCTTGCTCTTCTGTGTGGTCTTCTAACGTTCTCAACATGAGACTCCCCTACCTGGTCTTTACCTGAAATGCTGTTGATTTCTCTCTTGTTCTAACAGTCTCCTTCAAAATATACTAGCCAATATTATTATTGTAAGCCATTTTCTGGTTCATCTCTTAGCATGAAGGGACGTTCACTCATAGCAAGTATTGTTATCTTTTTTTATAAAGCGGAAATATTATAATAAACTTTTTCGCCGAATGCGAAATTATGTGGTGATTTATTGGCGAAAAAGGTGGAACAGCGAACTGAATTTCAACTCGCTAGATGGTGATGAGATAGTAGTTGTGAAATTCCTGTCGATGCCAGGAAACCACAAAACTTTTATTGGATAGTGGACGGTGAAGAGGGTACCGTTTCAATGCTTCGAAATAATCGTTGACATTCATCTTAAAGTCAGCTCCCAGGAACAAAAAAACCGAATATATTATTCACACACGACCTTATTCTCTTATTTGTTTATTTATTTGGTATTCTCGTTGGAAAATAGCTGATCTTTGACCACTTATGTTCCCATTTGAAGTCTTCCGACTCTTGCGAGTTTATCGCAGCGTGGGTGTGCTTTCCCTTATTGAATAATAAATTCGGTTTTTTTTTTGTTCTTGGGTGCTGACTTTAAGATGAATGTTTCGATTGGAGTGCTTATGACTCTGTTGCTTTTTGGGTGGAGTTCTGATTTGAAAAGTGTTTTAGCAACAAAATAATGATAAAAACTTTATTTTTTATATTATTTTTTATATTATTTTTTTATTTTCAAGCGATAACACTAATGCTTTAAAACTTTTAAACCTGTGACCTCCTTCCGCAAGAGTGTCACTACATAGGGGTAGCTTTCTTTGTAGAATATAGCAGTAAGTTTTTTGTCCGTGAATGCTGACTGCACTAAATTCTCCCAACAAGGGCATTTATGTGTGCGTTGCTCTCGGGTAGGAGTTTTGATTTTAAAGGAGCGCGAACTTAGGACAGAAAAAACTTATTGCTGTAAACTAATAAACGTCAGTAAAAACCTACTTCTCAAAATTGCTTCACCCTCAGAAAGTTGCTATTTTCCGATGGTAGTTGAAGAAATTCCACAAGATCGACTCTATCTGTCAGTTTTTTTCATTCACAAAATGCGATTGTATCTCTTGTCCTACACATGTTCTGAAGTATTCTAATAATTAGTGAACATTTCCATACACTTTCGATCATGCTGGGTATTTCTGTATCCGTCGCGTTTCTGTGTAAGTGCAATAAAGGTTGAAACGGAGATTATAACTATGAACAAAGGAGCTAAATGCGCTGTGATGGATCTATATAACGCTGATTAGTTCCATTATTTCGTCGTAAACGTCGTCGTGTAGAATCTTGCAGAGATGATAAGCATGAAATTAGATTCATTAGACGTTCCTCGATGTCTACTAGAAGTAAGGAGTGCATTTCTCTGTTTTCCGAGCAGACTTACACACTTTTCTTGAAGAAACGTCAGTTTGCTTCGAGGAAAGTTCACAAATTTTGCCCTTTTTGATATATTTTAGCAATAATCCAAATCTCACTGTTCTATTAGAACATGACCTCAGATTCCATGGAGACTTAGCGTTCTGTTCTTCATTGAATTTCCGTATATTATAATAAAATCGGTGAAATTTTTCAGAATCATAAGTTCGCAACAAGGCTGTGGGTAGACATACACGGTGCGCCAGCTAAATCCGTACAAATTTCAATTCAAATCTCCCGCCATACCGTAACTTCGTCAGAGGTCCCGATTGGTACAGAGTAAGTAAAAACCCTCTAGTTTGTAGTGATACCCTCATAACTGCATAAATGTTTCCTATAACTGAGTAGTACAACAGAAGAGCCGCAATCATCGAAAGGGTTTGCGCAGAGCCGGAATCATTCGATTCTTCGGATAGACGAGATCGACGGCTTACGATGTTCTGGCAAGGTACAAGTCTTCCGAAGAGGGTTGTGCAACTCAGGCGAGGAGAACCCATTCGCGAGAACAAGAACCGCAGAAGCTGTAGAACGTGCTCAGGAGCCGATCTTGAAGTACCCGATACAACCGCTGAGGAGGTTGGCGACAGTGTTGGAGTTAGCGATAGTTCAGTGACTGTAGTAGAGCCCTGGATAGCGGCTGTGTCTTCAGGAAGGCCATATGTCTTTTAAGAAGACGGCACATGAGCCATTTGGTTCAAATCTGGCTGTCCGATAACTTGGACATGCTTTGGTCCACGGTGTTCTGGTCCCAGAAAAACCCGGATTTGAACCCCATGAGCTACTACGTTTGGAGCGTTGTTGAGAGGGTTGCTAACGAGACGAGGCACCCTAACGTCACATTTCTGCGAACCGCCAGTAAAGCAGTATTTGCAAATTTGGACCGAGCTTTTTTGAAGAGGGCTTGCGAACGTTTCAGGTCGAGGATGGAGGCGATTATTTCTGCTAACAGAGTCTACATCAAGCCATTGTAATAATAATACACCCTTCTACTAATGTGCAAAAGATTTCTGGATTTGAATTGTATTTGGCGTTCGTAAGGTTGATTGAAAAATCCGAGTCGCAGTTGTCCGGATTTAGCTGGCGCACCCTGTACAGTAGCGGTCAAAAAGATATGTCACTTTTCATTTTTATGCACATATAGTTCTAATCGAAATCGAAACATACTGTTGTTACGAATTCTGTATTTTTTGAAATATTTTATATTGATTTTCGGGTGCTAGGGCTCATCGTGGACACGCACCCGCCCCTACTGTCAGCCGGCCAATAGCGTGGTTCCCTCGCCCACCCCCTCCCCCTACCCCCTATCGATAATCGTTATTGGCACGCCATTGGCATGCGTCTATGCTATGGACCGATGGGGGATAGGGGGGGGGGTGAGTGGGCGAGCCACGCAGGGGCGGGCGCGTGTCCACGATGAGTCCTAGCACCGATTTTCGTATGCTATTTTAAACGAAAATGTCTCAAAAATTGCTGAACGAAGGTTCAATCTGAGATGATGTTCTTATAGAGCATAGTCTAGTTATTATAACGACTTGTTGCAAATATTTGATGCAGGTCGCCGCTAAATTATAGATTTTTCTTCGCAAACATTTTGATGGTTAAAAATTGGTCAAATTTTAGGACAATGTTTTAAATGAAATTCTATATCCTCATAACTTTTGAATAAAATTACACCAAATTTGACCAAATTGTAGGAAATGGCTTTCTCTTCGACGCTATTGTTTTTGCTGCAAGTCTTGCTTCTCATTTTGTGAGAAAATTGCTTTTAATCTCGAGATTACGTTAAATGTTATATTCAAAAAAAAATTTGGAAGGAATCGACTCCATTTTTTCTCAGTTCATAGTACATTTATGGGTTTTCCATAGTCTACGTGAAAACAAAGTCCTTCATATCATATTGACTAAAATACGCTGCAGGTGCCGCCATTACCAATACAGTGTCCGGTGGCGGGTGATGGGCGGCACATAGCACATGCAGCGCGTCTTATTAAAAAACAATAATTTTTTATAAAGGAGTTGAATTTATTTCAGCGCACGCTTATTTTGAGAAGAACTATAAATCTACTATGAGCTGAGAAAAAACAGAATTCATTAATTTCAAAGCTTTCGGAATATACCAGTTCATGCAATCTCAATTTAGAAAGCATTTTCTCATGAATTGTAGAACCTGCCTCAAAATTAGAACACGCGTTACAAAGAGAAAATCCATTTCTATGAGAAGCTTCAGTTTGTTACATTTTGTTCGCGAAGGGGACAGAGATATAGAATTTTATTCGAAACATGGCCTTATAAGTTCACCAGTTTTTGAGCACCAAAATATTTGCTCAGAAAAAAACTATAATTTGTCGGGATCTGAGACAAACATTTGTAGTTTTTTATACTTAATGGATCATGCTCTATCAGAATATCGCCTCTGATTGGATCGTCGCTCAGCGATTTTTGAGATACTTTTAGCAAAAATCGCATATGAAAATCACTAAATCATAATTTTAAAAAATCTAGAATTTGTAGCAAGAGTAAGTTTGATGTATTTCGAAGTGAAGTTATCAGAACTACCGAGCGGATTAAGATTCGTTCCGATTTGAGCTATCTGTACTTAAAAATGTAAGGTGACATATATTTTTGACCGCCACTGTGTGTATCTCTCGAAACCATCAAATGAATTGTGATTTCTTTCGGTCTGAGCTATTCCTACTGAAAAGTACAAGGTGAACTGCAAGGCTACCATAGTCTCTCTCATATGCACGTGTTTTATAGAGATCTTTTTTCACGGTGAATATTCGCATAGGAAACGTTCTGCCGAAATTTTGATGATTTTGGCGAGTTGATGAAATGAAAGAGGTGTTGAGTAGCCATTCGAACCCAGTGCCGTTTCTTTTTCGACTAATCTCAAAGGATAGACGAAGCCCGTCCACTTTGGGCCCGCTTTCCACTCGGTGCCTGAATTCGCTAACCTCTAAATTCGATTACGTTTCCTTTCAAAGAGCCCGTTGAAAGCCATTCAAACGCTAATGTAGTCGGCGACTCTCTGAAGTTTTCTCGGAATTGTATGCTTAGCTCCGGCTCTAGAATATAGCAAAAAAGTATTTAGTTTTTTTTCATATATCGTCATCTTCTCTCAGGATCGACAATCAACATTCGACAAAATTGAAATAGAAATAAATGAAAATAATAACATGAAATAGAAATGATTCTCGTTCCTTCTTGTCTAATGACGTTTTTCATAGTCGTAATGAATTGATTGATTGATTGATTGATTGAAAATTGTAAAGTCGATTCTCAACCGCACAAACTTTCCACATCCTCTGCTGCACTTATTAGATTGTCGGTAAAATTCTCAGCTATTGATATTTTTCTTTAGCCACCTTTATCTAAATTGGACCTCCTTTGTGTTTTAATACCACACTCTGTAGCAAACGTCTTAACTAATGGTTCATTTGTTGTTCTAGAGTTAAATGTCTTCCTTCTGTAATAGGACTGTCTGAGGTCCTGTTCTAGGGATAAACCTGATTGCCCTAGTAATCTAGTTATTTCGAAGATACTTTACGGCTTTTTTCGCTCTCTCATCTTACTGCAAATGTCTAGGAGATTAAAAGAGTTTTGTCCTCATTTACATTCACATAACTATCGAACAATTGTGCACAATTTCTTGATAGTTTCATGTTATTGTGAAATTTTAGTTTAATTTAGCCCGCATCGGCTCTTTTTAGGTTGTATAAGTTTTGAATGGTAATGAATTGGTGCACGAAACCGCATACGTTTCTTTCAAAGTCACCCACTGATTCCGAAAACAACCTAGCGGTTCGTGTAATCAGTTTTTTTCGGTGTTAAGCTCCTCCTCCTCCTCCTCCTCCTCCTACTCTTCCGAGAGAGGGAGCTGATGTGGCTGCGGCAGTCAGGCTGCATGTGTTATGTCATCGTATGAGTATGTGTGTCGTTTCTTGTCTGAAGGATTACCACGAAATTCCTCATTATCGTCAGCTCTCACATCATCATCAGTGTTTCTGGTGTCTGTCTGATGTACCACCACCACCACCAGTTGACGAGTATTCGTTTCTGGTTCGCTCCCCCCACCCGTCGGTATTCTCCCTCGGGCATTGCCTGCTCACGAGCTTTTCGCCTCCAACGTCACCGTGTATCGTCTGTCTATTCGTTCGTTAATTCGGACGTCTATTCTCCTCTCTACGTGTTCCGACGTCAATTTGTTCCGCCTATTCAGCTTAGTTCACTGCCATAATTCACCAGAAATTAGCCCACTTACCATTCCATTGTGGAGTCTTGAATTTTGTCCTCATACACACTGTAGGATTCACATACATACACATAAGCAGCGCACAACAATAGTGCATAGTTTCATTTTAGTTTATTGCTCATGATGCGCCCGACACCGAGGTTCGAACCTCGCCTAAGCCACGATTTTTGCCAGCACCATTACAGTATCGATGTACATCTAGTAGTGCAGAACTTTTACTTCACTTTGTTGAGTCGTGGACACTTAGTTCCATGCAAAAGCAAGGCAAACTAGCCAATTGGAAAGGGCAACTATAACAAAATTCAAATGGCCAAAGTTAGAAAAATACAACAAATTAGCAATAATAAGAAACGAATCAAAAAAACAACAGCAATCGATTAGCGTTCTGCTAAAGAGGTACAAGATGAAAATATGTTGGAAAAAGGAAGGTAGAACTTCGAAATCTATAGTTGTGGCCCAGAAACTCTCCATAACAGTGCAGAGTTTTTTACTAATTTGGTTTTTATATCATCGGCTGTGGCCAAATTAAATCCAGGACCTTCGTGGTTTATATACTCGTTGTAGTCTTGAGCCGTATACCCTGACTAACAAGAAAACCCTTACTCATATGTACGAGTTAAGTTTATCTGCTGGTACAGCAAGGTATGAAAGACCTCGATATTCATGGATCGGACATTAAAGGGCTTGTTAACCTCCAGATCTCCATAACCCCTTCATTCCGTTTATGATTTTGGTCCTAGCTCTAGTTATTTTATTCATTTACTTATTTATCACTCCATACACATAGATGTGCAGTACAACAAAATTTACTAACAAAATTGGAAAGAAAAGCTACAAGAGCTTAGGGAAGACGTAGTGGAAGCATCCTCAAAAACTAATCTAGCAAAACAGACTACTCATTGTAACGATCAAAGGACTTCTTGTTAGCCCCAATGTTCAATTTTACGAAGTTTTTAGTCACGTTGTTAGGTATAAAGTATGCTAACGGGAAGACATACACTGCCCATAACTAGGTCATTTGAATTGAAAAAACAAGACTGACTACATTTTTGAAGTCAGGGCAAGAAGAGGAGTCTACCAATATTTTCCAGTTATCAGATAACACAACATTCGTAAAAAACGTTCTGGGCCCAGATTCATGAACGGACGAGCGGTCTCCGAAACCGCAGCGCAGCTAGAACCAGACGCCAGAGTCGATGAGAGACCGCGTTTAACATAGGACGTTTTGTATAAGTAGACAAAGGTGCGCGCCGTTCGGGGTATATCTCGCGGTTTATCGGGGAGTTACCAATGATGAATCTGGGCCCTGGAGCGATCAGAATGTTTTTGGGACACGAGTTGTGAGCGGTATTGTATATTGCGTCAAGCTTGCGAATCTTATAAAATCCTCATTTTGACAAGCGAATATAACAACTATAAGCTTCCCTCAGGCATTCGAACAACTTATCCATGCAAAGGACAAGTTGTACAGGCGACACACGCGTGTCACCAGTCATTCTAGTCGGAAAGACGTCTGTGGCAAAAAGACGAAAAGAAAGAGAGGAACATTCGACGAAAGAACTGCTTAACGCACGCAAATGTTCCACACCTGTTCCTCACATGAAGATTTGACTTCATTTTCGAATATGCTTGTTCTTTGGATCTCTGCGCCACATTTTAAATAAGCACGATGTCACAAGAGTGCCTGAGATGTTTTTTTTCTGCCGGCAATTCTGGAGATGTTACACATATTTCTCCGTCATTTTTCAAACAGCTTATATCCTCTGAAATATGAATTTAATGAAAAATGGTTCATATTGGTGCATGTTTTGAGCCAACATTTGACTCAATGTATTTATCTTCATGAAAATCAGCAAAAAAAAACTATAAAACAGTATTTGTCCTCACTATCTGATATAGGAGGTCCTTGCTCGAGAAACATTTCCATGTCACTGGGATTGCTATGTTAATTAGGGGGGCGCGTGATGCAGTGGTAAGAAGCGCTACTGCCACCTACACTGTCGAGCGATCGATCCCCGCGCGGGCTAACCTGGCCTTTAATCCCTCTGTGGTCGAGTAAATTGGCGTCAGACTTGTTTGGAAAGGTAAAGACAGTGAGTTGGTATAACGGCTGGACCCCTCAAGGCATTGTATAGGCTGGTCTTTATCTTTACCCTCATCTTTATATTATTAAGGTTTTTTTGCAATGGAATTTCTATCCATGCTGGCCAGATGGTTCTGCCATGTAGTTCTCTTCTAAACCACAGAGCGCAGTATGGATCCGTTTCCTCATGTTTTCTTTCCAACCGCTACATCTCTCAAACATTCTCTATTTGTCATCTTTTTCATGTTTTTCTTTTTCTTACGTGAGCGGACTTCCTTAGTTCTCTATGACGCTGTCCGATCGAAGATCTGTGAAGTTTTTCGAAAACGATGGGTGCTGACTTTGGATATCTTTATTGAGAATGTAGAGAAAAGTAGAGGACTCGCTTAGGACTGTTGTTTGGAAGGTCACTGTGGTGTAAGGATGACGGGCTTGTTTTTCTCCTTCGAGCATACATCATATATCGGTGATGAAATCTGACTGCTCTCACTGACAGAACAGCAACGGACGGTGATTGGTCCGCATATGCTTCTCAGCAGGGTGAATAGGCATTTCGCTGCCTTCCGCCAAGTTTGTTCTGATTCATCAACAGAATGAGTAGTTACGGGTATCCTATGAGTTCATTTTACATTTCCGTCTTGCTACACTCGAGAGGGAAACTAAAGTTCTGAATTAATAAGACAAATATTTAGGTTCTCTCCGTATCTTCTCATATATGTAGGATCTTGGTTGTTCCTTGGCAAATTCCTACAATAAAGGCTGAAGACGAAGAGTTTTCATTTGTTAAAAAATGCTTCTTTTCTTCGGTAGCAGCACTGAACTGCGCAAAAGTGCCCACTGAAATCTAAACATTTTTAACTACATCATCACATCGCATTTCAGGTGTTCTCCTCTCTCTTTCTTCCTTTCCTTTTTTTTATAACTCTTCCCTTCCTTTTTTCGTAGCCTTGCTCATCAATGTTCAGTAGTGATGTCCCTGAATATCAAGCCGTCCCTAAATCGCAAAGTCCTGAGCCGAATGCCTTCAGTTGCTGCAGAGAAGCTCACCTATTGTCATCGTTGTCGATGTCGTCAATTTGCTGTCGCGATTTTGCTTGCTTGCCTGTGAGACTGACAAATCAAGCAAGAGCCTTCAAGGCTTCCTAGCAAATGTAATTTGACATTTTCAAGCATTCTGGCTGTGCTATAGACCTTTGTTCTGAGGAACTCTAAGGATTAGGGGCAGAAATTCCATGGATTCACGACCATCATTCAGACAACGTTATTGTATGCCAGAAAATTACAAGAAGCTAGAAAATGAATTTATCTAGAGGGAAACGGAACGTTGACGCTTTCCCTGAGGGCAGAATGCATTCGACCTCGTGCACGGTCAATGCCCTTTAGGACTACGATGGGTAGCGTAGGAGCTTGTTCGGACATATTTCCCGATGCAATTTCTGATACAAAATTCAGCAGGAGCTCAGTTTTTGTTTTCTGGTGGCGGAATGGGCAGTGGGCTTCAGTCAGGCGGGGACTATGTATCGTGATTTTTCGAAAATTGGGGAGAGCTCTCAGTTTTCTGGGACAAATTTGATAAAGGGTGAATGTGGTCCATCAAGGGCGCGCGTGATACAGTGACAAGAGTCGCCACTGGCACCGGCATGATCGAGCGATTGATCCCCACTCGGGCTAAACCTTCCATCCCTTCGTGGTTGAACAAATTGGTACTGGATTTGTCCGTGAAGGTAAAGACACTGACTTAATGTAGCGGCTGGGCCGAATATGGCCCAGATTCATCATTGATAAACCCCCAATAAACCCCGAGATATACCCTGAACGGCGCCCACCTTTGTCTACTTATCTTAAACTTCCTATGTTAAACGCAATCTCTCATCGACTCTGCCGTCTGGTTCTGGATGCGCCACGGTTTCGGAGACCGCTCGTCCGTTCGTGAATCTGGGCCATGGTTTCACCATGCCTTTACGATTCTGAGTGGAACACGAGTGCGGCGGAGCATCCTCAGGGGACTGATCAACGCCGATACCGTTACTACGTTTATAGTTACTTTTATACCTTTACCGTTATGGTTCATCAACGATAGATCTACGCCTGACCGTGCTTCCTGCTGTTTAGATAAGTCCACCGTAGAGAAATTGTGTTCGCCTGTGTCAGTGCTATGTGACGTGTGTCGTGTGTATGTGTGCTGCTTCTGTCTCTGTGCCTCCCAGCTGCTTACATCTCTTTGCCATCCGGACGAATTTGCATAAGTGAGCGCCACGATTGACTTATCGGTCTGAGCGACGAAGAAGGGGACGTCCCCCATTGCCTCAGTCTCATAATGCAACAACTTTGCTTCAATTTTCGACAATTGACAAAAACAATCTGTCGTCTCTGGCGCAGGAAATCCACGGAAGTGCAGCAGCGTCTGCAGCGTGACTTCAGGGCGTTGTCTAACCTAGGCTTCTACGATGTGGACGGAAATCTTGTTCCGTCTTCAACAGAGGAGCTGTGATGATGAAGCTGAGCTCTATGAAAAAATTTCTCGTCAGATCGTTCTGTCACTTGAATGGGGCGGATATGTTTTTGTGGGGCAGGTCTTTTTCTGCGGCAAACCTAAGAAAGAGATAGATTCGCGAGCGAATGCGTTCAGATGTATTGTTTTATCCTTTTTTCTTATAATTCCAATCTTTTGCTGCTTGGGGCTGAGGGTTCTTAATGAATTTTTCAGTCGTCACTGGAGCAATTGAACAGAAAGGGAACAAAATCCTGAACTGGGGAGATTTTTTGTGTGCGGCAGCTTTTTTGAAAAAAAAACTTACGGTGGGAAATATAAAGTGTCTAGGGGGTGTTTTCAGCTGTATTGCCTTAGGCGTTTTTCGAGGGTTTGTTGGCGCTGCACTTCTGCTCTTCCGAACTATTTAGCAAAAGCTTCCAGACTGAAAGTCTTTTTTTTGAATATGATTATTGAATCCTATCAAATAATTTATGACGATGTTCATTTCCTCAGTGAGAACTGAGATATTGATCGGCAGTAGATCCGAATTCGTCTGATGAATAGACGATATTGGTGTACTGTAGGCAACAGCACGGACTTTTTTGGGGAGTGCTTGTCGACTCTCTACAGGAAGAATGTGTCCAACAAGGTCTCACAAAGAATCCGCGCACTAACCTCGTTCGAGACTTTTACATTAAGATCATATCTAAACTAAGCACACTCGATTTACCTTTAGATTTCAGATCAAAATTTGTTCCCTCTTTACAGATTTGTCGTCGTGGAGCAGCTCATGAATATTTTCGGCAGAAAATCCAAGATGTTTCGATAGAAAGAATTTTAATGTGGTGTAGTAATTGCTGATTTCTACCCAATCATCGATGACGACGTTCGTCACCTCACAATCAGTCGGCTATGAGCATTGTGATGTTGATAAGATAAGACTTCGTTAATAAATGAAATGACTTCTGCAGCTGATCCGAATTCGTTTGATAAACAGACGACGCTGGTGTTCTATACGCGACAACACAATTTCGGGGTGTTCTTGTCAACCGTCGACAGATACAGTAGCGGCCAAAAAGATATGTCACTTTTCATTTTCACTCAAAAATAGCTCAAATCGAAAAGAACCCGATACCAGTTGATAGTTCTGACATCTCTATTTAAAAATATATCGAAACATACCGCTTTTACGAATTCGTTGTATTTAAAAATATTTTATAGTGATTTTCACATGCTATTTTGAACAAAAATATCTCAAAAATCGCTGAAAGTAGGATCAATCTAAGACAATATTCTGATAGAGCATGTTCTAGTTATTATAATGCGCTACGAATATTCGATTAAAATCGCCTATAAAATATAGATTTTCTTGAGCAAACATTTTGGTGGTCAAAAACCGGTCGAATTTTAGGACCATGTTTTAAACGAAATTTTATATCTTCCTAACTTTTTGAAAAAAATATACCAAATTTTGACATCTTGTAGAGGATGATTTTCTCTTTGGGATAATTGTTTTGTTTCAAAACTGGTTTCTTATTTTGGGAGAAAATTCATTTTAAAATTGCGATTGCGTAAACCGTTATATCCAAAAAAGTTCAGGAGGAACCAACTCCATTTCTTCCCAGGTTCATAGTAAATTTGTGGTTCTTTCGATACCACACGTAAGCTAGAATAAATCAAAGTTTTTCATAAAAATATACAACGGTTGTGTGCGCGCCTTTGCCCGCGCCGTGCACTGTACTGGTTGTGACAACAGCGTGTGTCAGTCAAAGCGGTATATTTTTATGAAGAACTTTGATTTATTTTAGCTTACGTGTGGTATTGAAAGAACCACAAATGTACTATAAACCTATAAAAAATGGAGTCGGTTCCTACTGAAGTTTTTTGGATATAACAGCTTACGCAATCTCAACTTTGAAAGGAATTTTCTTCCAAAATAAGAAACTAAACTCGTAAAACCTGTAAAACAAAAGCAATTATCTCAAAGAAAAAATTTTCCTCTACAAGATGTCAAAATTTGGTATAATTTCTTCAAAAAATTAGGAAGACATAAATTTTTGTTTAAACATGGTCCTAAAATTTGACCGGTTTTTGACCACCGAAATGTTTGCTCAAGAAAAACCTATATTTTATAGGCGATTTGAATCAAATATTTCTAGCACATTATGATAACTAGAACATGCTCTATCAGAATATCGTCTCAGATTGATCCTACACTCAGCGATTTTGGAGATATTCTTGTTCAAAATAGCATATGAAAATCACTATGAAATATTTTTAAAAAACACAGAATTCGTAAAAGTGGTATGTTTTGACGTATTTTTAAATACAGTTGTTAGAACTATCAATTGGCACCAGGTTCTTTTCAATTTGAGCTATTTTTGAATGAAAATGAAAAGTGACATATCCTTTTGACCACTACTGTATATATAAGTATCCCACATGGTTTTCTGCAGATCGTGAACGCTGGTTAATTCTAAAAAATCATCTAAGTACCGTTCATAGCTATTGACTCACTAGGCTGCCCTACTAAAAGCGCTTCCATCCGTTAGACAAGCTCAAAATAATCGCAAACTAAAAAAGAGAGAACTTCAATTTCAATTTCAATTTCAATTTATTACATGCGCGAAGCATGCAGAGGCAGTGGTTAATATAAAAAAATAAATAAATAGAACATGAACACATTCAGAACTAACACAACAAAAAAGAAACAACACAACATCACTAGATAAAAGCACTACAACAATTAGTCTATCATACGATGAAACGTGGAAGAGGGCGATTGAGAGCGAGCTGAAGTTTAACAAGTTGAATATAATAATTATCATTAAGCTGCTCTATCCACTCAGTTGTTTCTTGACAAGAATTCTAAATTTGTGAAAACTTGTAGGAATTTCCATTTTTTTGCTCAGTTTGACAAACTCCATACCTGCTCTATGTGCAAAACGGTGACGTCCTAGTGAGGTTGTTGGGCCTTGCAAGTTAAGCGTAAATCGCCATCCTCGTATTGAGGAACCAATTAGTTTAAAAAAAATCAGAGCATCTCAATAAAACAAGTCCAACTATAATCTTATAGACCATCAAAAGATCATTCTTTCTCCTTCTCAGCTTCAATGACTCAATATTGAGCATGTTTCTTCTTATTAGACCTCGAGGAATACTTTGATAAGTAAAGCCAAGGGCTCTTATGAACACTTTCCTGGTAAAACTGCTCTGGACTTTTTCAAGTATGTTCTCAATGAATTTCTTTTTAGGGAAAAAGATACTAGTGCCATATTCCATTATTGGTCTAACGTATACCTTGTAGGCCCTAATTAGAAGACTTGGATCCTTGGAGTAGATCGTCCTAAATAAGAGGAAAAGTCTTTGTTGAGCTCTACGAGCTATGTCCCGAGCATGATCTTCGAATGTTAGCTTGTTGTCAACTAAAAAGCCTAGATCTTTCACTTTGTCTACTTCCTGAAGTCTGGAATTGTCAATAAAATAAGCAAAGTTGGGATTTGAACGACCCACATGAAGAACTTTGGTTTTGCCAATAGACAACGGCAGACACCATTCTTTCGACCAACTGACCACGGCATCAATTGCTATTTGTAACCTAGTACAACCTTGAACTTGGATATCGTTGAACGATATGTCGCCACAATATTTCTCTTTTCTCACGTCTAATCCGGGATGCAATGTCGGCGAAAAGTCGCCGAAATGAGTTGGCTTCCGTACAGACCAGCTGGAAATGGTGGTCCAAATTACGAATCCGGCCCCACCGAATGAGGAGGGTGTAGCCGAATCGGCGGCGGCGGCACATTTCGTGCAGCAGCAGGTTGACGCGAGCTGATGGGACATGGTCAATTGGGACTTCCTACGTGAAGATGTCATTATGCATGACGGAGAAGAGCGGAGACATGCCGAAATGTGGTGAGGGGGAGATGGCAGCACCGCTACGACGGTCACCGCTTCCGTGGCAGCTCGCTCGACAGATGGCTGGTTTTCCATTTCCTTTTTCCTTTTTCTTTTGTTCTCGAATGTTGTGACATTCTAGTTATGTTACCGCGTTTTTCGCTGGTTACTACTATGTTAACTAGAAGTGGATGTTGTAGTTGTGGTGCACAGATCACTTCAAAAATCGTGGCTCAGATGGGATTCGAGCCCGCCTCTTGGACCTATCCGGTACACCGCGATGTTAGGCCACTACACCACCGACGACTCTTTTCCCCAACTGCGATCGTCATTTGCACTCCCAAACCCGAAAGGATTTTTACTCAAAGCACTCATCCGTAATGACGATTGAAGCCAGCGGACCGGATTCGGCACTGTACCTGTTAAGCGGAAAGCATTTTTGCTATTTTCGTTAAATTCTAGTTTTTTTTGCGTCTTTTTACAATCACGTATGTCCTAATATACTCTGATTCCCCTGCTGGGCCAAACTTTATATCGGATACCCGGCAGCATTAACCCAACACTGCTAATTTACACACGAGTCAGCGTTGTGCCAGGATTCATCGGCCTATCGCTGGGTATCGTGACCATGATGAATCAGAAATAGCGACGAAATCGTATCTGGAAATGGGTTTCGTCAACCTCCGGGTATACGAAACCTTTCGTTCTGTGATTCCCAAGCCCTCTCTTCCCTGAATCTTGACATTATTGCAGAATTCGTTCTATAAATTGTTCTGTCTTTGCTAGATAGAGCTTTTATTGACAACCTGACGTTTCAACCTGTTCGTCGTCTTCAGAGGCCTGAAGATAGCTCGTAGTTAGTGAATTGTTAGGTACCAAAGGCCTTATCTACTGTAGCATTTCTGTTGAATTGCAGCACTCACCAAATGAAAATTCATTCGACGGGAAACTGGTCTTGTTTACGAATCTGAGATCTGTTGTACGCCCCAGCTGCTTTTGGTACTCAGGGTGTCGTCGAAACTGAAAACGATAATTTTTCGCTTGTCGACACGATCGTTGATTGGCCGACAATGCGAACGCTGTTCGGCGCTGGCAGCGAAAGCTCCGGACGAGGCAGGTGGTCCTCATTCTTTTCACGCAACACAATAAACGACCTCTCGTTATACGCCGGAGGGGATGTGCTGGTGTTGGCTGGCCGACCAACGAGATGCATCACCACTAGATCAGTCCATTGCTCACTTGTCCTTCTCATTTGTCCTTTTCTCTGCTGTGTGCATGTCCATCATGATTTTGCACTCCCTATGTATTTCCCCTCGGCGTTGTTCGAGATTAGGCCCATGTTGCTTATGGTAATGATCCGGAGGCCAGCAGTTCCCCCTCGCCCCATTCTCACTGTGTAGTCCCACGAGAGATACCAGCCTCTCGACTACTCATTCTCTAATTATGTTGTTTACCCTCTTCGAACAGCCCACAATCAGCCCATACCTTTGTCCACCCATTTCTCGTCAAGAGCTTATTTTTGCAGTAAATCTCTTACTCACAACTCGTTCCTGAAATTTGGCATTCAAACGATCCTCTTCGTTACCAGTCCATTTCATCATTTCGACAAGCTTTTCTCACTCATTCTTATAACTCTGCTCTTCTGCTGACATTATGACTGACATTTCTTTCAATGCTTTTTACATTTTACCCAGAAATTTAAGAACGAATGAGGCCCCTGATGGGTCAATATTGTGAGTCACCAATTTCGAACAAAGTTCAGGCTTCAAGAGACGGTAGATGGTGAAAACGTTAGGCCGGAAATCCACTTCTAATTTCACAATTTCAACAATTTTTTAACGGTTCAGAATCACGAAACTAGCGCTGACCGCTGAAAGAGAAACCTCGGCAAGTTTCCGATGACTAACCGCTTCTTTACACGCTTTTTTACATTTTGCCAGAAGTACCGAGAGGAGTGAGGCCTTTGATGGGCCTGTCTTTCCTTTTTTCTTCATTACACCAATTCATCGTGTGACGTCACAACAAATAACAATGAGCCATGAAAAAATAACCAACAAATACATGCAACGTATGAGTTATAGATTTACGATAAGACGAAAATCTAGCCGTGATTTTTAGCGTGATGAGAGATGGAGAGATAAGAGTGCTCAATTCAAATTATGTGCAGGCCTCTGAAAGTGACGGTGGGGTGAAAGCCCTAAGTCCTCGAATAAAATCCACTTGTTATTCTTGAAATTATGGACGGCGTTTTCAAGCGTTTTTCGTCATTTTCAAAAATTTCTGTTTGGCCTCCTTATGAACATTTGCTGACTCTTTTAATACTTTCGAAGGCTTATCAGAATCAGAATGGAATAAGGTTTTTAGTGAGCCAGTCAGGCAAACCACTAACCTCGAACTACTGCCTTCAGGATTTAGAAGGCGATTGGGGAGTGAAAAACCTGTTTTTTTGCTTCTAGAATTCCGTTTTTTGAGTATTCCTAATTTCGTAGGGTAACACCTCTACTTTAAAAAAATTGTTCATCTCTGGGTGTTTTTTTCAATTCAATAAGTTTCTCTGTTCTTCACCAATCCACTATTAGCATCTGAAAAATGTTGGCACGTTTCTTCTACCTGGAAAATAAAAATCAATTAATTGTTGGCATCGTCGTTGCAGTGCTCTAGTAACAGTGGAGGATTTCTTTCATAGTCGTACCATTTTTAGGTGCTTAATGATCGGCTCACTTTACATCTACCGTCGCGATTCTTCGTGTCAATCCTTTTCAATATCTTTGTTCGAGTCTGAAGAAGAATATGAAGAAAATCTTGGTCCTGAATAGCCTAAATGTGTTTCTATTTTCAAACTGGCTCTTCACGAATTTTTGTACATAAAGGAATAATCAAGCTTTCGGATTTACACTACCCTGTTTACTTAATGAAGTCCTTGACGAGGCTGTGAGGAATTCTGTAGCAGAGCTGTTATCTTTGGACGAGTTCGTGCTTCTTTTCTAGACTTGCATTCGAAAAGTTCATTCGATTCCTTTTTTCCTTCAATTCTTGAAATTCCTATTATCGGATTATTATCGTCGTTGAATAGCATCGTTAGGGCAGCGAATAGACGTGACGCTGTCAACACACTGCTCCTTAACGATTGTTCCTCACCTGAAATATGCGAATTTTTTCGTTCAATTTCGTCTTTCGAACGGCGAAAAGCTCTTTTTGTACAGGTCAAAGTTTTCGCTAACTTTCAAGATGTATGTCAAAAATTTTCACCTGATTTATATTTTAACATTTGCATTCCAAATCTCAATATTCCGCTACACATACAGTAGCGGTTAAAAGGTATGTCACCTCTCATTTTTGTGTAGGAATAGCTGCAATAACTAAAATCAATTCTAATCCAACTGATGGTTTCGAGAGTTTCTCTCAGCAATGCACCGATCCATAGCCATATTCTTGATTTTTAGAAATATTCTACTGTTTTTCACATGCAATTTCAACAGAATATATGTATTTCTGGAACTGCTGAGTCCCCAAGCAGTCCAAGACATATTCCAACACAGCGCGATTAATTCATTATAAGCGACTATAAAAATTAAATTTGCATTGGTGGTAAGGTATAGTTTCCAAAGCAAAGTTTTTGGCTGTCAAAAATTATGAAAGTTGGAGGCCATGTTGCGAATGAAAAATTTTGTATTGGTTCCGGTTTACAACAAAAAGCTAACTTCTGAATTTTATAGAGCAAGGTTTTGTTTTACAATACATATATTATGATGAATATCGGTCAACTGGTTACGGGAAAAATGCTTTCAAATTCAAGGCTACAAAACTGTCATATGAAAAAAGTCTGCGAAGGAATCGATCCCGATTTCTCTCACAATGTAAATAGTAGACTAATGGTCCTTCAAACTACAAATCTGTGTCGGAAATATTTTTCATCACAAATTAATATATAAAAATTGTTGTAGAATGTTGTTAAAAAATAACGTATCTTTTTGTCCGCTACTGCATCATATGCGATACCATAGCTGTTGGAAGACAAATGTGTCAATAGCGTTTTTGGGCTTCATGCGTTTTACTGAATCCGCCCAGGCGATTTCATTTAAACATTAATATTTTCTGTTTTTCAGCCAACAACAGGAAGTTATCATGGACATTGTAATCTAATTTAGTATTCTGATTTATTAATTCAATAATTTCCTGGATTCTTTACCTAGCCGGAACTCCTGACGCGAGGTCTACGATTGTTTTTCCGAAAAGTGCAGGCAAATTTTTCATAGGCCTTCTTCATAAACGCACTTTGCATATTCAATTTTTCTTTGGATTCCTCCTGCGCCAGTATATTGTATCGCTCTCCTTCCATCAGTAAGAATCCACATAGCGTTATTTACTCTCATTTACTTCTCAAATAATGTCCGACCCTCGTTTTCGCTTCAGAGCAAATCACCAATTTCAAGTGACACTTCAAGAATTACCCACGTCATTCCTTCACTGAAGATCATTGTCAGCATTGGTGGATGGTGTTTTACAATCGATTCGCATTCATAGTTCTTCGCATTTTTTGATTTCGGTTCCTCACCTGATCAACACTATTTTCCAGGTGAATAGGTAGACAGATAATGGGAATGTGATGAGATCATTCACCCACAGACTGGTGCGGGTTTTGCTCAGGGTCATCACTCTATTCACCGCAGTCAAGTAAGTGCTCTAACAACGAATCTTCTGCACTTTTTTACATTTTACAACGCATCTAAACTTCTTTTTTCAGGTGTTATGAGGTGCGCTCTATCAACACAGCATGGGGTGTTGTGAAAGGAGAACTGGTACATCCCGATGGAGGCGATTTAGCCCCCGTTACTCAGTTCTTAGGAGTGCCGTACGGTGTTGCTCCGTCTGGACAGGTTGGTGACGCTGCACCCCTAACCAAACGATGGTGTCTGCAACATGGGGTTCACGAGATTGAGTCGCGATCAGTGAAATGGAGTTACCAACTGTGATAAACCGCTGAAAGCATCGATAAAACAGCACCAATGCTCTTCTCCTCAACCAAAACTGTTTCATTGTCCTACTGTGGATATCTAACTACAGTAAAACCGCTCAAGGCAGTGATAAAACACATTCTGCTGACTGAACATTGACTTACATCCTGGGCTTTAACTTCCACAGCACCCCAGCTCCTCCACCCCTGTCGATTATCTATATTACCCATCTGAAACGGGAATTTCTAACTGGCTTGGTTGGCTTTGGCTAGGTTTTGGGTGGAATCGGCGGTGAATCTTCACTGCGATTTTTTGTGGTAGGAAAAGGACGCGATTTTTGGTCAGGATACTCCAAATTAAGCACTCCAAAAAAGAACTGAGACATTCAGTGGCTCGAGGGCCTCGGTCACCGACACGGTCTTCTAGATCCAGCTCCATCAGGCCTCTCAACTTGTCTTTGTTCTCCATGATGTAGTCGCCAATTCTGAATTTCGAGAACCAAGAGTAGACGGTGCTTCGAGCACTTTCCGTATAAACCTCGTTCGAGCGTTGAAAGGATTGGTTACTATTGTGGCTAGATAGCGATGGAAAAAAGCATGACATTGTAAATACGCAATTCAGACGGATTGAATTCTGGAGCCACTGTAACATCCAGAAACTTACCAAAGTGAATTTAGTGAATCATTTTGTGGGGTTTGTCTCCCTCTAACAACTTTAAGCTTTTCCGTTTTGAACGGGGAGTTCATTGATAGGAAATTCGTTCTTGAATCCGAACACCTGCAAATGTCGCATTACCTATGACTCAATCTAATATTATGCGGTATGAGACACTCTTGAGGCAGAAATCAAGATAACAAGAGATTAAGAGGTGATAGTGGGAACGCAATAGTGGGGTAATTTTCAATAATTTTTCTCAGTTCTTAGAAGGCACCGTACGGCGTTGCTCCGTCTGACCAGGTTACTGTAGCCGTAGAAGGGGCGCGTTTATACTTTTGTCACCACTTGAAATTGTCGCTTGCTCGCGCCTAATAATCGATTTCGCTTGTACAGATCATGGAGAAGCATCCAATCTGCCAATAAAAACGACCCAGTCAAGCGCACCAGGCGCAACCTAAATCTTTTCTCAGCTGTAGGCTTGAAGTAGCCAATAAGTAAGGAAGCTTGTGGAAAGTTACGTCTACCAACCTGTAAGCTTTAGGCAAGAGGTAGCTGCTCTGCTTGCGAATAGGAAGGCTGTGAGAACTGTTCTTTTCAAATTTTTGAATAAATTCATATTTGTCATTATTTATTTAGTACGTTAGCATGGACCCATGTGAGAATACATAAGTCAAACAAACTCCAAGTCGAGTTCGACCAAGAAGCAAGAAGGCATTTCGAAATGCAGCGATGAAAAAATATTAGGTTGGTGCAAAAGTCTTGCAACACTTTTGCAACATTCTTCAAAATAACAGCAATTTACCCCATCTTTCCGGCAACTTCTCAGTTTCTCTCCGCCAGAACTCTAGGAGCTGTGACGAAAAAAATTGGCCGACCTCCATTTCCAGTTCGTCTCGGTTGTCGAATTCCATATCTCGAAGGTGTTGCTCTAAGGACCTGAATAAGTGATAATCTGAAAGAGCAAGGTCTGGAGAATAAGGTGGGTGCGATAGAACTTCCCAGCCTAAATCCTGAATTTTCTCACGAGTCGCTCTTGCAGCTTGAGGACGAGCATTGTCGTGCAAGAGGTAGACTTTTCCCTTTCAGAGCGTTTTTATCGCATGACGGGAAATTCTACCGCACCTACCGTACTCTCCTCACCTTGTTGCTTTAGATTATCACTTACTCTGGTTCTTAAAGCAACACCTTCGAGATATGGAATTCGACCACCGAGATGAACTGGAAATAGAGGTCGGCCAATTTTTTTTTCGTCACAGCTGCCGGAGTTCTGGAGGAGAGGAATTGAGAAGTTGCCCGAAAGATGGGGAGGAGTCATATATATGAATGGTGATTATATCGTTGACTGAGATTTCGTTTGAATAAATTGCTGTTGTTTTGAAAAGTGTTGCAAGACTTTTGCACCAACCTATTACCCTAGTACAGTGTAAGAAAACACGACCCAGTGATTGCGGTGTTTGAAAAGCGCATTCTTTTTCCATCGTACATTATTCTTACTTGATCTATTCTTGGAAGACTTCGTCAGACAACTACAACGACATCGTACTACTCTTTAGTATATCGCTGAACTCTCTTACTCTATCACCATGTCACACCGTCGTATTTTCAGAAAATCAGTGATTGTTGCCGAATTTGAATTCGTTGCTCGTTTGAATGGTATCGTTTTCAGTTTCGGTTTAATATGGCGATATCGGCGGCGAAGTGGACGCATTTGCCGAAAGAAGCTCGACGACTGGCTCCAGCTTGTATTCAGACACAGCTTCCCGAACTCAGCGAGACAAGGTCATTACTAGTAATTACGGGGAACGTCGCTAGCAATTTTCCAACATGCACATTGCAACGTGTGGCCAACGGCCGGCCAAAACTTCCTCCTTTAACATAACCACCTTACGCAGAATCAAGTATGGAGTTCGTTGGGACTTCACACTACAGTTAACCTACCCCGTTTATCCAGTTTTAATTAGATAGAAATTCGTTTTGCAGACCAGATGGTCCGCTGTCGGCGGGTATGGCAGCGCTCACAATAACAATTTGCTTTAAATGTCCTAGTTGTAGGTCCTACATAGAATGTTTTTTGGTGGTGAACTCGTCCACTTCACACATTTCGAACGTTACGATCGTAAATTTCACCATTGTAACGAACAAGTAACCTCGTGAAACGATGAGAAACTCGGACCTCACGGGGATGAGAGCAACGTGTTACACTGAACCACATATCAGGTTACGAGACTCAAGTCCTCAAATTTTTTAGGGCATTCAAACAGATGTCAGCTCAAAGATTTGACTATGTTCATCGATTGCTTCCAAAGCTGAAAAATCAGTCCGAAGACTGCTTGTATATGAACATTTTCGTACCGGAGCGCCTAGGTAAGTTGAAGTGTAGCACAATTTTCTTCATTTATTTTTTTCCAATCGCAATCCAACCAACAGACCACAATCACAAAAAAGAATCTATACCGCTGGCAATTGTTGAACATAAAGTTGTACACCAAAAAATAGCAAGTTGAAAGGTGACTAGTAAGAATAATGAATAGCTATGTAAATTTACGTTAAACTACCGGTGAATAAAGAGAAGCGGTAGTCTGAATCTAATTCTCCGCTGTTCAGTGATAGATGTGACAAGGTTTGGCATCATCAGTAAGAGCAACAACCTCGTAAGAAATAAATCTACTATAATAAAAACGTCACCGCAAAAATTTTGGCCAATAGTGGATTCGAGCGCTCTTCTTATTGCTAATCAATCGGACTACTCCGCCGAAACACGTTGCTTCGGGAATACCTCAGAAACACTAAAAAAATCCCATTTTTAGTGGCTCTAAAGTACTCACGAAACACTCAGCAAACAATTGCATAGAACTGACTCATTATTCTGAGCAAGTTTGTGATAAACAGTAGAAAACAATGATCCAGCGAAGTTTTGCTGAAGAGCGCATAAAGGGACTCTGTCAACTGATTTCTTCGCTCTCGTTTTCTGTCTTTCCCTAGTCATGAGTAATTTCTCGTAATGAGAATGATGTGACCTAAATGACGTATCAAGTCCTTATTTATTTATTTACTCTGTTAATCTTTATCGTATCAAAAACAACGAGAAAGTTCTGGACATCCACAACCAGCACGCAAATCCAGCAAGCAAACCGTTAGTCAAAGAATGATTTAGAGAAAAGTCTCTCCTTGGTGCCAAACAGTAGCAAAGCATAGAAGAACAAATCTGTGCTCGTAAGTAAATTCTTGAAAAAAAAAACCATGATGCAAGTATTTACTACTGTATCTGCTTTCGGATGCTACACACTGGCGTTCTCATTTTTGAATTCTTACAAGAAAATCGTTTTCACCTTCGATTTTGGTCTTTTCTGTTTACTATGAAAAAATGGAAATCACCCGTTGTCATATTCAATAAATATATGTCTCTCCGCGCAGCTCATCAAGCGATCAAATTTGGATTCGACATCCAGTAGTTCGAGCAATCGGATAGATTTTTCCGAAGCTTTTCTAAAATCTTATCGCGTTTTCAACAAAAAAAATCTATCAAATTTATTAAATAAATAACTAAATAAGCAAGCATCATAACGTTGAGATTCTGAAAATGAAATTTTTACTATTATTGTTGTGACAAATAAAAATAAATAAATAAATGTACAGAGAGCTCGCAGCGAGACTCACCGCTTCCGGTGTTGGTGGTGGTTCACGGTGACGAATACGGTTGGAATGCTGGCAGTCCATATAACGGAACAATACTCGCATCTCATGGACAAATTGTCGTCGTCACTCTCAACTATCGACTGGGAGTTTTTGGTCAGTTGACGCTTATGTTTTGAACTTTTTTCAAGATTTTTCAATAGGAGGCAAGTAATTGTAGGTTAGAGTGGAGGGGCAGCGCTTTTATTCCATATTCCTTTTTATTTCTTTCTTTTATTCCCGTTCTTTGCATTCACATTCTTACGAGTCTCCGCTTCTCGGTCATCTGATAACGGTTGACCATTTTTGTTCATTTATTTGATTGAAATGCACCAAAGTGCGCGCAATCCCAAAAAAGACAAAGGCTAAACCTTGGTAGGAATTACAGTGTCAGCTGTGAATACAACGAGGCAAGAAAGTCATATCAAAATATAATTCGGTAAGGAAAACCGTAACTCAAACCGAGATGTGAAATAGGTTTGCAGGATTTCTCGGTCGCTGTGAGTCGTCGTCATGTTCCGGTAATAGCGGTATATCGGACCTGGTTTCTGCTTTAACCATGCTCAATGTTGTTTTGCCGCCATTTGGTGGTGATCCGAAAGCTGTCACGCTGTTAGGTGAGCTGATTTTTCTTCCATCTGTTTCGCCCTCCGTAAATCTCTTCCGCTTCATTTATACTTGTACAGCTTTGCGAAGCAAACTCGTTCAAAAGAGAAAACCAAGCAAAAGTTCATCACGCGTGGTTACTGACATATCTTTCAATGTTTTGTTATGCTACATTTTACAATACTCTTTAAGAAACATTTCTGCATCATCTTTGTCGAGTTCGCATGGCAGCTAACACGAAAATATTTTGTACTTTTGCCTACCATCAACACTTAGTGACTTGGCAACCCGTCATGGGGTGACCTTCGCCTAACTAATCTCTAGAAATCAATTCATACTTGGCAGCAAATCATTGCCGCACATGAAGTTCTGGTCAGATGAAACCTTGTTCTCTCGAATGAAGGCTTCCTGTAATACAGAGTGCAGAACCATGGTGGGATTCTCCGTCATGAAACGTTTGAATGTTTCATCGATAGCGCCATTGCTGTGCCGCTTCCCCTGCGTCTCTGCCCTAAAGTTAACCACTGCTGTATTGTCTGCTGCGACGTATGAACTACTCTCAAAAAATTTTTTTGCGCGGCACCTATGTCGATATGCAGTGAGTCGCTGCATGGTAGCAGTGTCGTGGAATACCTAAATTTCGCTATTTCGCGGGAAACTCGCCCAAAAGTACTGCTTCGCTGCCAAGAATGAACGGGTTTCAAGCAAAGCATTTTTCTTCGTTTGTTGGAAGACAATGAGAAGACAGTGAACAATGGTAAACTGGAGAAAAACAGAAGCCGTCGTAGAAAGAGTTAAGCTATTGAAGCACACTGCTCAGCGTAAAAAAATAGAAATATTTTTTAGCTAAGGTCTTATGTTGACATGAACCGTATTCAATATTTAGTATTTCCGGAGTTTCTAGTGCAATATCACTGAGAAATTTCAGTTCACCGTCAGACTTCGGAGATTTTTTGGCACTTTCATCCGAAACCGTAAATTCGACCATAGAATAAGAAGCTGAGAACATTTTTGTAGAAGTATTATGTTAAATTTTTCACAGGATGGGGCTCCGGAGCGTCGTTAGTTTCGCTATTAATGGCCTCACCACTGACACAGCCTGGACGACGACTGTTTCGTCGAGCGATTTTGCTTGATGGTACTGCTCTTGCACCGTGGGCAATGGCACACAATCCGCAGCAGTACTTCGCACAAGTCGCCGAGAATCTCGGGGTAAATTTTCTTTATTGAGAAGTAGATCACTACAGTACCGCGCGTGTCTTTTGATCAAAAGCCGAAAAAGCCGGCAAAAACCCCTCCAAAGCGGCTTTTTCGAATAACATTCTCATAATTCAACTATTTGTGAAATCACGCCTAGATTAGAGCTCAGCAGCTCGAGCTCTATCCATCCATATACACTTTTTCCAAATTCGTGAAACTTGCTTTCAGTCGATTTTTTTGACCCCTCGATTATCGGATCCCGTTGCCGCTTCGGTCCCTCATTGCACCGTGCCAGCGGTGGGAGTCCCACGGGGTGGCTCGAAGAGGCTACCACGCGGGGCCTCTCGTTGGCCTCGTCGTTGACGGGGTCCCTGTTGGGACGACGAGGCGATCGATGGATATGAGGGGCACGCAAAAAAATGGATATTTTGTAAAAACTCTCAGGTGTGGGTAATGTATACACCAAACGATAGGGCTTGTGCTGCAGAGTTCAAATGTAGGCCTAATTTCACAAATAGTTGAATTATAAGAAAGTTATTCGAAAACGCCGCGTTGGAGCGGTTTCTGCCGGCTTTTTCGGCTTTTGATCAAAAGACACGTCCGTTACTGTAGTGGATAACTAGCTGTCTTTTCAAGTGCTTGTCACGGAACCGATCGTCGACATTCAACGACAACGCTGACACGACGCTGCGGTGTATGCAGGATCATCCGGCTGATAATGTGACAAAAGCGGTGCAAGCTATCAGTATGCCAACATTTCTCAGCGGTTTTGCCCCGATAGTTGATGGACAGGTACGTACAATTTTTAATGATAATTTACTTAGCTTCATACGTTATGATAGTAGACTTTTTACGGCACTCTTCCAAATTTTGGGCTCCAGAGGTCGAAAAAAAATTTCGCTGAAACTTTGCGTAGGGGGGTTTTTTGGGGTCCTAAACACGATGGTGCTATCCGTTTTTCGATTGGCCGCCGGATACTGTAGTTACAGGTAGGTCCTCGGTGGCACTGACTCCGCCCACTTTACATGTCAGGACCTACCTGTAACTACAGTGTCCGGCGGCCAATCGAAAAACGGATTGCACCATCGTGTTCAGGACCCCAAAAAACCCTCCTATGCAAAGTTTCAGCGAAATTTTTTTTCGACCTCTGGAGCCCAAAATTTGGAACAGTGCCCTTTTTACAAGAGCAACATGTATTCTTTCACATTTTGCGCAACTCTAGGGCACACTGCTTCGACAAAACGGCAAATGGGCGCTTTTTTGCACTTTAAACCGCCGTTTTTCCAATAATTATCATGGAAGTTCTTATTCTTCCGTACATTATCATCTCGCTCACACACGAAGAAAAATATACCCCAAATATTATCTTCTTTATTCAAGATGGGGACAAACACCGACCATTTCAAACCTTCGAGGTGAGAACTATATTTTTCGAAATGAATTTGAAACTTCGAAAACATTTACATTTATATTTTGTAGTATGAACTGGTGTTTGGGCGAGTAGTTTTTCAAATATATTCGACCTTCCAGGCTCCGACGAAGGTGACATCGCCGAAACTTTAGCCGAATAAAGTCTCTTAACAATCTCGGTCCTCTGCTCAGCAAAAAACGAGATATCATGGAAGGCTACAATTTGCAGAAAGAAAACAGTCGTTTGGGCTCAGTAACTCATGTGGTATCGTTCCACACGAGTGGTTTTCTGAGAAACTATCACATAAAAATGTGACCAAGACAACATGTAGAAGTGCAAATAGAACTCAAACTTTCGAACCGAATATCCTTTGATTTTTATAAACTGTAGATTTTTTGAGGATTATTCAAAAAAGGCTGTTTTGGAGCGAAAAGCTTTGCATTCCTGATACCTAGTGTTCTAAGCAGCAACTCACAGAGATTAGCGTTTCCTAGAAACGATAATAATACTGAGGTGGAAAAATTAATAGGTGGACTACTCAGCTGCCTTCTACTTTGCATTTCTTCCGATGTGTTAAGGCAAAGTCTTAAATTGTGATCTAGGATTGCATGTTCACAGACATGTTATGTGAATCATGCGTCCGTTTTCGAAGTTTCAAATTCATTTCGGAAAATTAGTTCTCACTTCGAAGGTTTGGAATGGTCTGTGTTTGTCCCCAATTTGAATAAAGAAGATAATGTTTGGGGTATATTTTTCTTCGTGTGTGAGCGAAATGAGAATGTACGGAAGAATAAGAATGCCTAACTTGGGATTGAATAAACATTGACGCTGATCTTCTTCGAATCCTATACTAAGAGACGGAAATCGTTTGATTCAACATCTATTAAAACAGAGACGATCGATTAATTATTAAAGTGACAAGGGTGTAGTTGTAACATTCACGAGTTCACGAAGAACAGTAGTTTACGTATGAATAAACTAATGATACGATAATAACTATGCTAGTTCACCTATTTATCGAGCGAATAGCCCTCACTTTCCATGCTGATAAAGTTTGTATCCTAGAAATAACCCTGAAAAAAGTCGCTTTCGACAAAAGTGGGGACCAAAATAGCCTGTTTTACATAAATATGAAGTTCAGAGCTGAGTGAGCAGATTCTGCTATTTTTTATTCGAGAGGAATTAGTTAGTTGGTAAAGTTGCACATATTCGCAACCCAACATACAGTTCCGGACGTGCCGCAACGATGAAACGACGGAAGCGGCGCTTTTTTGCGCCGAAAGGTGCCGTTTTTCGGATCCACACGTGGTGACCCGGACAGAGTCTATCTCAATTCATTTACGCCGTATGCCCAAGGGGGTGCCCGCGTGGTAGTCGGACCGAAGGCGGAGCCTCGAGCGAACAGTTATAGAGAAAATAAAGAAAAACGGCGGTTTCTGCACTAGAAAGCGCTTCTGGCGCCGTTTTACTGTGGCGGCACGTTCGGTACTGCATTTTTGCGATTTTGCGTTCCTTATTTAATCAAGAAAGTTAAGGTTCATTGAGTTGTGATTCGTTTTGAGTTATATAAGGTTGTTAAGTTGCCTGTATTATATTATAATGGTGCGCCGCAACTGAATGTTTAATTTCTTCATTGTATTGATTTCCCATTTTCAGCTGATTCCAAATTCTCCGAGAATTTCGTTCTCCTCTCAGTACGGTTCGCTTTTTCGAGAAATCGATCTGCTTGTCGGTTTCTCGTCAAATCCTGCCCACTATTTGCTGTCCAATGAAGATCTGAAGTCTGGGTTGTCGAAAGAAAGGCGCCAGAAAATATTTAGGTATGCACGACTATCATTTATTGCAAGGAAATTTCAAGAAATGAACGTTCATCCTTTTTTTCAAAATCAAAAAACCGGGACGCAAAGTAGCGGATTTGCAACGATTACTACCGCAATGTAGTTCCGTATAGTTAATCGTATCCAACAGACAAAATATCGAACGGTGCTATTTGAAGTCCCATAAATATCTAGCCTTTCAGGACACTTGTAAGAAATCTCTACGATTATCATCGTTCCGAACTGCTTGCGGCCATAATTAATGAATATACTGACTGGGAGAATCCTCGAGTGAGTTGCCAATTTTCTCTATACAACTGATTTTTCATAGTTGACATTTCTCATAACCCTTTTCTATCAGAATTCTTATCTTTTTCTCTAATTCATTTGGAAACCATATGTAAAATTTGAAAGGAGAAAATCGCTGTGTTAAAAATAGACAATTATATTAGGTCGGTGCAAAAGTTCTCGGACATTTGCGACTTCTTGAATTTGAAATTCTTGAAATTTGATTTCCGCTCCATTTTCAGCTCCAGTCAAAAATGTTATAGAGAAGAGAAGAGCATTGATATTAACGGTTCCTACTTCGAATGACCCCTTGCTATTGTTCAAATATTATAAAATAAACTGTTTTGTATCCCAAATGTCCGAGAGCTTTTGCACCAACCTAGTACAAGCATGAGATAAGCGGCATTTTTCGTATGATTTTCAGCCCCTAACAGGTGTAGTTTTGTTGTACACCAAATGCAGTTGAGCTTCTGAGGAATTGGCTCGAATTTTCCCTTTTTTTACGAAATCTCCCATAAATCACACTAATTATTACTAGTAATAAAACTTTAAGTGCACTGTATAAATATTGCTGTAATTTTCGGTGAAATTAAAATTAAATTAACAAAAAAATCGATGCGAGAGAGAAGCTCAAACCTTTCGACAGAATGTGTTTGTTTTCTTCATAGAAAAACACTGTCGAAATGGATACCAAATTCGTTTTTTACCATTCCATACCTCTTCTAACATCAAGCGAGTTTTTCCGTACGAACTAATGTCCGATGAGGTGTCCAAACTGCCGTAAAATATTGTATGAACGTTCTGAACAATCTGGGTGCATAATAGTGTCCGACATAATTTGATTTTTCCATGTAATTATTGATGACACCATCTCCCACATTCCCACACCAACATCGACATCACATCGTGGACCCTCAAATCTTTCTCGCTTTTCACCACTCACTTTTCAACATTTGCCCTTTTTACCAGTCTTTTGTTTTCTTTTAACGGATATGAGGTTTTTTTGGCTGACATGAGGAACGAATCGATTATTAGGCGCTTTCACTCTCTCTTAGTTTAATATATTTGACTCGTACGTACCATCTATCCCCTTTACGTGAATCTTCACAGAGAACTTTTTCCTCGAAAAAGTTTTTTTTGAGATACGTGATCAATAAAAATGTTTTTAAACGAATTTATTTATAGGATCATCCGAAATCAATACGAAATGGTGTTCTTGCCGTGCTCAATGATGTTTTGTTTACCGCACCTCTGATTGAAACGCTTCGAATGCACAGTGCTGACGAAGTGAGGAAAGAAGCGAGTACCTTCATGTAAGTGAATTTTTATGATATTTTTCTGTGACTGTTTTTCTCGAGAAAAGTGGGATAGTCGAGAAAGTTTCTTGCAGCCTCTGGAAATTTCCTTTCTAATTTCGGAAATTTGGGGAACGGCAGTTCTGCGAATGGAAAACTGTGTAGCTTGAGCTGCTAACAGAAGTGCGGTGGGGGTCAAAAAGATATGTCACGTTACATTTTTAAGCACGAATGGCTCAAATTGGAAAATAACCAGGTTCAGTTGATAGCTCTCACAGCTCTATTTTAGGCGAAAATATTCCAAAAACCTGGGCGCACAGGCTCAACCTGAGATGGTATTCTGATAGAGCATGATCTGTTCATTACATTAAGCTACATATGTACGTTCGATTCAGATCGACGCTAGTATACAGTACTTTCTGAGGAGGTGATTTTGGTGATCAAAAACTGCTCAATTTTTAGGACCATGTTTCTAACAAAATTCCTATATCTTCGTGCGATTCCAACAAAATCACACAAAGCTTAGGCATTTTACAGGCTTTCTCTTTATAGCACGCGTTTTAGTTTGAGAACTGGTCCTTAAAATAGCCTATGAAAATCACTATAAATAATTTTAAAGAACTTGAACGTTTTAATAAGGGCATGTTTCGATGTTTTCTTAATTGGGGTTGCCAGAACTATCAACTGAATTTTAATTCTTTTCGATTTTAGCTTTTCGTGCCTGAAAATGTACGATGACATATCTTACTGATCGCTACTGCATATTCTAGCGCATTTTCAAAAATATCAGTATTTACGTCCAAATTCACTGTGATACATTTTAATTCGACGTTTCAGGTTTGTATTTGGCCACGAAACTCGATCGTGGATGAATGAACAACCGAATTCCGGTCTGCGCGGATCACTAACTGGTGATCATATACCATATATTTTTGGTTACCCGCTTGCAAGTGGAGATAAAGAGGAAAAGGTTCGCTGTTGTAAAATTCCCTAATATGTTTTACATGAAATGCACTTAATGAATATCGATACTTTTCAGCTGTACTCAGGGTTCAGTGCCGAAGATCGAGGTATCTCACAAGTTATGATGCATTACGTAGCCAATTTTGTCAAGTCTGGGTAAGAAATCGCATTCAATGGTTTGCTTAGTGTTTAATGTACTGTCTTCGAAATTATCCACTTTTTCAGAGACCCATCTAAACCGAATCCAATGCAAAAATCGTTCCCAATGGGTGACGCCTTCCATTCAACAGCGTGGCCTCAGTTTGATCAACCGAATCGCGAAGCTTACCTGGAGATAAGTGAGTACAATTTCTCCCATCTGTTTTTAACTGTTTTTCTTTTATTTTTTCATTCCATCCAATTTCAGCTGACCGACCACGTGTAAAAAACTACTACCGGAACGCCAGAGTTGGATTCTGGACCAGTTTGGTGCCTGCACTCCATTCATCAGGAAAGGAAGGCGGGGAAGTTCCAGAGGTGTGGCTTTGCAAAATATTTTGTTTTTTTTCTGAATCAAATCACATGAAACGCATCGTAAGTAGTAACTTATTTGAGTTGTCCTACTTTGCTCCTTGTTCCATTACGCCAATCACCAATAACCTGGGGAACATCGCCGCGAAAGGTAAGGAAGAGGACTTACCCAAGTGCTTGCAGAAAACGAATCCGTGAGTCTAGAAATGAGAAGAAAGCTCACCCTAAGGGGAAGACTATGCTAAGCGAGTGGTTTTCGTGAAGAGTAGATCCGCATTACCTAGGAAACAACAACTGTACGGTTGTTTCGGATGCTAAAAATACCTTCTGAAGCACTACCAGCTACATATGTTCCAAAACCCAAGCTCTCCGTTTTCTCAGACAGAAGAAATCAAGTGCAGAACTTTCTGAAGGCATCCTGCTGAACAAAATCTTCTATAATTAAAATAAAAACAATTTAGATAAGAATAGTGCTGGGGAGCTGCGGCAAGGATACGGTAAAAACGCTTTATTTAGCCTATATCGCTTTTTGGCAAATATTTACCGATGGTACTGTTCTGCGACTCTGATTCATATGAGAATTCAATGGTTTAGACATTGCAGACTTTTTTCTTGCAGTAGCTGATTCATTTATGGCAATTCGAGTTGTTTCTTCCTCAGGAGCACCACCTGCTGCCCGATCATTTCCGAAAAGACTCGTTCTTCGGCAGAGTGAGATCGTTCGCACCGTTCGCGAATCATCCGTTTCCAGCTCCACCAATGCCACCGTCCCCACCTCCGGAAAATATTAAAAAGACAACAACAAGTGGGTTTTCTAACAGCATATGGCCTGAAAGGTAGTTCTGTACACTTATGAGTACCCATATATGCACAAATACGATGTGTTTTAGCCTTACGCACTTTTAAGGAAAATTATAGAATTTTGAAAATTTTCGGACAGGAATTATTGGACAGCTTTATATTGAAATTGCGTTCACAAATTCAGAGCTCTTTGAAACTAATGAATCGATATCGTGGCTTGTGTGCAATAATTGATATTAGGTTAAACCAAAAGTCCTGTAGTTTTTTCTACTCCAACTTCACCCTTTGTTTTCCAAGAAGCGGTGATCTATTGGGCTCTTAGATGAAGTAGGTTTTATTCACTGGTTCAACTACATTTATTAGCACTGTTCGAGCCGGCACCAGAATCATTCCTTGCATGTAGAAGACAAAATCTGGAGACATTCCTATTTGACATCGTCCACTATGATAAATCAGTGTTTGCTAAGGAAATGGGCTGTTAACTTCGCATAGTGACATTGGGATGACGCGTATTCAAAATATTTACTTGGTATGAAAGTAGTTCAATCGAGACGACAGTTTTGATTTTTTCAAAGATTTTCTTCAAAAAGGTGCGATTTTGAGTTGCTTTGCTGAGGGAGCACAACCCTATTATTGACCAAGTCAAGCAATTTCTTTTTCTTTAAAAAATGTGTCGACGTCGGACAGCTGGCATTTGAGTACTGCAGGGCTTGACGAACTATATGCAAGTACTTACCGTTGGATATATTTTGGTAGATTTTGGAAGATCATCGTCGCCTTCGACTTCGAGTATTCTTATTGCTCTGTAGTCGTGCTGAAGCTTTGTTACCACCAATAGGGTGAAAGGACATGATTCGTAGAAAATTTCGGTGTTCTTCCAGCGCCTATAAAAGTTTGAGGACACACTCAATCAGGAATCTTCGTAATAGTTTGGATAAAAAAGTTTAATATTTCCAATTTACTAGAGAACACATCATGTCATACAACTCCATTAGGTGGAAAACTATCCGGGTAAAATAGCACTGAAAAAGCGACAGGACTTTTGGTTCAACCTAATAGTTTACCTTATTTTTGTTATTATTTATTCACTGGTCTATCAAGAAGGTGGAGACTTCAAGCTGTTATCGGTAAATTTTCAGTGAAACCTCCTACAGCAACTCCATCGCCTACGTTTGAGAATACTGCTGTGGCTACTAGTCAGTACAGTACCATGCTTTCGGTTACTGTAGCTGTTGGATGTGGTCTCCTCTTCTTGAACATCTGTGTATTCTTTGGACTTTATCGACAGGTACGCACTAGTTCGAGCCTCTGGGAATTTCCTGATGATGTAGATTTATTTTCTGTCACTTTAGTGTGACAAAAATAAGCGATCGAAGAAGAAACTACAACTGCAGTATCAGACGTACGCCTCTAATCAAGCAGCAGTTCCCGATCAGTACAACAACCTCAATTCGCCGGTAATATTTCTTACAGGTTTTGAGTGAAAGAGCTTTTGCAAAAATGTATAGCGATAGCATTGTTAGACTACAATAGAATGTTTTGCTCCGAATTTGAACCTATGATTCTCTCCTGTACTTAGATTTATGACGGGAATCGCTATATACCCGAGAATAAACGCTGGTCGTCGCGCGTACTCGCATTCATGAACGCGCCCCGGAATTTATTTGGGGGTATCATGGGTCTGTTTCACCTTGCTGGCGCGGCGATGTTTCGAGCACCCCGCTGTAGTAACAGCGCTCCAATGTTAATCCCCGCACATCAGCTGATATGCCGCTCAGCTTCCATTTTCAAGTTCAATTTTTCAAAGTTCAAAGGGAAAATAATATTGCTAATTAGCAAACGGAGAACGTAGTCAAAATCACAGCACAAAAGCCGAAGCGAATAGCGACCGAATACTAACTAGAAAAAATTTGTTAAAAAATCGGACCTATCGAATTGTGAACTGACGGCAGCTTACCCATAACAACCATGATCACGGCCGTTGCATAGCTTCACGTCGAGTGATGCAAACCCGGTCGTCATGAATGCGAACATTTAGGGAATGGACGGGGTTTATTTCGCCGGAGTGGGATACACCCCAAATTTTCGTTCATGAATTTGGGCCCTGGTATCGCCGGCCCGTCTCTAAAAACACACACATATCGGTGTATTAGCTACGGGCGTTTGAAGGCTGTCTCGTTTTGGAATAGTAAGAATAGTGAACCCCCGTGCTTCTGCCATCTCAATTATTTAATGGTTTACCACGGATTGGAGTCCATTGACGGTTGCAAGCGTTCAATTCCGGAATCTGATTAAGGACCGACCGAGCACAATCCTTTACGTTAAAGTCTCCCTTATTAAGCGGCTACATCGCTCTTGTGTAGTGCGTTTAGCGACTGCGACCTCACCAAATGATATGCCCATACGACGGCTAGATACGGCTCCAGATTTCAATTTTTAGAGTAAAAGTTCCCCAAAGTTCACCTTTGAAATGTTGTTGCGTATTCAAGAGCAAGAGATGGTAGTATTAGGTTGAGTCACAAGTAATCGGACATTTAAACTATCGGAGTATTCGTTTTCTAACCTTGCCGATTGACTTTAGTGTGCGAACTTTAGTCTTGTCTTTGCAAACATCCGATTGCTTATAACTCAACCAAATAGTGCGCTGACACATACAAGGTGGCTGGAAAGTATGGTCCGCAAATTCTCAGCAACGGTTCTTTCGAGCACATTCCCATTTCAAAGCCATAGTATATAGGGTTGGTAGTAGCGACTCGATATATGTTCCTGCTCAAGTGGTATATCGATCGGATCAGCAAGTCTCAAGACAAGCAGCTTTCTTCTCATCGAGCCACAATCGCGCACCTTGTGGACGAAAGACTGCGACCCGTGGAGATATCGAGAAGGCTCAAGATCAGTGCTAGGACTGTGCGACGAATCGTGGCACAGTACAAGCAGCGAGGACATTGTCGTACACTTGCTAAAGCAGGCCGACCGAGAACCGTAAATTCTCCTGGGATACGTAAGATCGTCTAGAAAAGGATTCAAAGGTAGGACGAGGTGAGCCTCAACAAAATTGCTTCCGACTTCAATATCTCGCGATGGAGTGTTCAAAACATTGTGAAAAACGAACTGGGTCTTCGCAGTTATCGAATCTATCGCGGACAGTCTTTCAAGGAATCTGCGAAAAGGGATAGGCTCGATAAGTGCCGGAAACTTCTTGACATCATTCGAGCGGGCCGCCCTTCTGACGTCATTTGGACAGATGGAAAACTTTTTATGGTTGGGACGCTCATAACGGTCAAAACCATCGCCAACTTTTGCCGCCGACAGAAAAAAGTCGCATCCGTTGTGTCCATTCAAGAACCTTGCTTCCAAAATCTGTGATGGTTTGGGGTGGCATAACATCTGAGGGCAAAACTCCGCTTGTTTTTGTCGACAAGAACATTAAAATCAACTCTAATCTTTACCAGAATGTCATTTTGAAGGAAAATCTGGTTCCATGGGCCAAAGAGCACTTTACAGGACGACAATTTATACTTCAGAAGGACTAGGCACCAGCACATGGGTCGAAGTCCAAGATTGCCTTCTGCCAGGAGCACTATCCGGGATTTTTGGGCAAAGATATTTGGCCATCAAACTCCCCAGACCTAAATCCAGTGGACTTCCCTGTTTGGGACTATTTGCAGCAGAAGGTCTCGTAGAATTCTCATCGAAGTTTGGACAGTTTGAAAGCAGCCCTAGTGAGAGGATGGCAGAAGATAGATGTTGATTACATGCGGCCCACAGTAGGTGCACTCACCAAGCGACTAGAGGCCTGCATCCGAGCAAAAGGGGATCATTTTAAACAATACCTTAAGTGAATGATCTATTATTGTTTTGTAGTTTTATAACAAAAATATCGTCAAGATTGTTTTTGTCTTTCAGTTGTTTTGGAGAAAAATATAGCGGACCATACTTTCCAGCCACCCTGTATGTACGTGATAACCGGGGATAGCTATCGAGCAACTTTCCGGAGCAATTCGATCAAGAAATGCGCACAGTTTCAAAAAGTGCGGGAAGTATTGGTCCAATAGTTGTTATGTTAGGCGAAACCACTATTGTCACTGTAAGATATTCCTGCAAACTTCAAACATTTCGTGCCGTACTGTACTCGTGGGATTGATTAAGTCGATCTCTCTCGATGCGTTTGTTTAGGTATTTTCGTAAATTCCAGTTAATCCCTCGCTATTCACTCTGCGTTAGGACTGGACAGTTTGGTCAGAGAGCATCAGTGTGATGAAATAACTCAGTTTTATTCAAGTTGAAGTTGTTTTCGGCACACAACCACACACCCACACACACACCCGACACAGAAGTGAAGTTACTGCTAACATGCGCACATACACTCAGAGACACTTCCATGTGTGAGTCTTCTGTCTTCTCTAACATGATTTGTGTTGCGTTCAGCTTTCACTAATGCCACCTCCACCGCCTCCGATCACTCTGAGCTCATCAACAATGCACACTGTGCCAGTGAACGACGAGTTGTTTGAGCGTCCAATGTTCGCACCGGCACCACTGAGCAGTGGTACGGATTCGATGAGCACGAACATCATGCCGAGGCATTCGTTTCAGGAACAGGCATGTTATTTTCATCACATTCACCTTGTTGTGTGTCCCAGTGTTCTTTGGTTACACATCCCTTTTTTCTTGCTCAAAGCAATCAAAGAAATTCAGCACCAAAGCACAACTAATAGCTGGTCAGACTCTCTCAGGCTCGCACGATACATCTGATGATCGCGAGTAAAACATCCAAGTCTTTATCAAGGCCTAACAAGGGAGGTTGCTCAGCGTGCTCCGAAGATTCACAACAAGACCCATATTGTTTTGTAGAGCATCGAATGACGATTACAACGGTATATTTTGTTTTTGCTAAATGCCAATGGATGGCCCGAAAAAAAAGGCAAGAAATCTTGACCACTAACTAGTGGCGAGAGCACTTATAGGTGTTTTCCAACACAGAACGTATCATGCTGGCTCAGTGGGTAGCACGCAGGACTCTCAATCTGATGGTCGGTGTATCGATCCCTTTCCTGTGCCCTTCTTTTGCCTTCCTACGCTAGACACCAAAATACGCTCCTTTTAGAATTTTGTTGGTGTTGCGGGAAAGAATCGCGTTTGGGACGAGTGTGGCCAACAATGTACGCACAAAGGACAATATTTAGCACAAGCACTTATGTGTGTGACCCATACCTACCGTAACCAACCCAAATCGACCCCAAATTCAGAAACAAATGTCAGATTCGCGATCAGCGTCTCGAATGACCCCGTAGACAAAGTTTGGGCTAAATCGGTTATATCGACCCAACTTTGTTACCACGGACCCTAGCAAGCTCACGCCAGACACAATGGGAAAAGCCGATGTTAGATTTGTGAATTGCGGATTTGTCAACAGCCCAAGTGATCAATCCTGATGAAAATTAAAAGAGACTCATCCAAAACGGAGTCTATGTGTTCTTTAGAGTCTAAAAAGTAGAACAGTATGAATAAAGGTATTCTCGATAAGTGGACCTTCGCACAACTATTCAACACTAGTAAGCCTGGTTAGGTCAAAATCACCGATTTAGCTCAAACTTTGCCTACGGGGGTTATTCGGGACACTGATCACGAATCTGACATTTGTTTTTGAATTTGAGTCGATTCTGGTGGTATCTCTGGTGGCTGCGATCTAGAAGCCCATTTGCCTCTGGTTAGTGGTCAAGGTTTTTTGCCTTTTTTGGGCCATCATTTGCATTTAGCAAAAACAAACCATACCGTTGTAATCGTCACTCGATACTCTGCAAAACAATACGGGTATCGTTGTGATTCTTCGGAGCACGCTGAACAACCTCCCTCGTAAGTATTAACCAGTTATGTGAACAGTCTGCCTTTGAAGTCGAATTATGAGCTGAAATCAATCAAAAGAACGGAAATCAACAAGCTGTATCTTTATCATAAGCGAACCAGGTAGCATTGTCGAGTGCACCAGAATAGATCGCTTTTGAGACGGGAGAACGCGTCCGCATGTTTTGATTGTCTTCACATTTTGCATATTCTGGTCCCTGTGAGGAAATGCTCAGGAAATCAGCACATTCTGGAATAAGTGGTTCACTTGAACTCTGATAACGGTCGAAACATTCTCAACGAATTTGAGAACGACATCAGCAATGGGGCATATTGGTTACTCATCCTGTGTAAGACCGCTGTTTATACACCCTCGTCAGAATAATGATGAAAAAAGCTGTTTCTCCCTGTTGACAGTTTGATTTTTATGAAAATCCCGAGTATCAGTTCGCATAGAAAACGGCAGAAAGGATTTTTGCTATGTATGGAAGAAGATCAACATGTCTTGAAGATGATGTATTCGCATGGAGTGATGCGCCCCTTTGAGAGCGTGAAGATAGCAATGGTCTAAAGAATAGTTCATGCTCGGCAGCAAAGGGGCGCAGTGCTTGCCACGCATAGGACAGAGACGGAGAGTGTATTCGTGGTCGAACAATGTGTTGAACGTGATTTACAGGAGCCGTTGTTGTCGGCGTCACATAAAGCCGTTCGAGCCGGAGTGTCACCGTCATGTCCACGACATGGACGTGCAGTTCTGTCACTTCACACGGGACGGGGCAGTTTGGCATCGGCCGGCAACGCTCCAACACTTGAAGAGATTCAAGTTTAATCTTGATGTTGGTTGCGCGAATTCCATGTCTCATCCTTAAGCATGCTCGTTATACTGCCTTTTTTCAATAGGAGAGGATAAAGAAAAAAGTCAACAATGTGCATAAACAAAAACATTGGCGGAGAACTTTCCCTACATCTGCTCGTTTCATCATTTCGTTTAGGGCCCCTCCAGATTCTACTGCGGCAGTAAACCAGAGTAGAGCAGTAAAACGGGGCTGCGCGTACTTCCGCAATAGCTGCACGATTTTTCGGCATGGTTTTTGAAAGAAATTTGAAAACGGATACTGCGCTACTGTGTTAGGGCTCGTTTAGACGTCGCGCGGTGAAAACGCAAAATTGAAGCGCAATCAATAATCAATGTCCTTGATCGAATTTGCTCCCTTGCATTAGTGGCGCACTCCGGTGGCGCCTCATATAGGCAAATTTACTGGTCGTTCGGAATTTTTAGAAGGCTGCTATTGCTTATTGAAGGACATATTGATAAAATTCACTTTTTTCGTTTAGTTTCTTCCCTATGTGATTATATGCCTAATTTTTTTTTGCTTAGACGCGGCGCCACCGGACTGTGCCACTAACGCAAAGGAGCAAACTCGATCATTGACGTTAATTCTTGATTGCGCTTTGATTTCGCATTTTCGCCGCGCGGCGTCTAAACGATCCCTTACTGCCGCGCGCCTATGTTCCATGATTACTGCGGCGGCGACGCAGTAAAGTCTGAATGGTCCTTTAGACAAGCATTTACTGGACAAATATTCCACGACTGACTGTCGTTGAATCTTGGCACGTTGAATGTTATGGTATACTGTGAACTGAAGCCGATTAGCCAAAATTGATACGATAAACTGGTGAAACATGAGAAGATAAGGGTAACTAATAAAGAAGTGAAAGGTAAATAATATCTATGTAGTTCCTACTCTTTTACGAGGACTAGTTAGGCATAAGACCATTTTTGAAAGCCACCAGTAGGGAGGGATGGTCTTAAATGTTGTGCAATTTACTGAGGACAGAAACTAACGTGCAATTTAAATAATATTGTCTACGGAAGAATAGCTCATCGCGTGTAGAATGTAAAAACGTTGAAACCAATAGAAGGGAAAAGTGAAGTCTGAGAAAAAACTTTCAGCCGTATTAAACTTGCACCATTGTTGGCTAATCGGCGTCACTTTAGCAGGGATATAACTGCAGGAAGCGTTTTCAGTTGAGAATGAAGGCGTCCTTTACCGTTCCACGACGCGGTTTCAGATAGACCGAGGTTTAGGTAAACCAAAAACACTGGAGCAGTGCTCTACAACTCACCTTCCCCTCTCCCAGCACATCCTATCAGTCGATAAGGAATAGGAGCCGAATGCTTCCTGCATTCCAGAAATTGTTAGTAGTTTTCCTATCTCGCTTCTGCAAACTCTTCAGATTTACAATTCATGCAAAAGAATCCAAATCTAGAAGAAGGGGACATGTGATAAAAAGTGGTGTTAAAATTTGAAACAGGTCTAGGAAATTGGCATAATCTGACGACCTGGATAGTATAGAGGAAAATATTCTCTTCTGTATAAAACTTACACCGTTAAGGATACTTACACCAGTTCTTTCATTTGAAAGGTATTTGCCAATGCTGGTCTTGGTAACGAGCAGGCGGTCGGATGAAACAGTTACACTGTCATAATCAGAATGTGTCTATGAATTTCCCTTCCTTCTTATGTTCCCGTCGATATCCTCTCTACTCAGAGTCGAAACGATAATGACTTACTGTCCCCCACTTACCTGTTCCATGTTTCCTTTCGCTTTTCACGAAGCACATTTTCCTTCCCAGGTATTTCTGTAGCTCACGATGTTGTTTCGGTGAATAAATGCATTGTTAGCCATCATTTTAGTGATTCTACAGAATTGTAAAGTTATCATTCTTTACGTGACGATCTCTGTTTATTTCCCCAAACTGTGCCTGTACTGGGTAAAATTCGTTTTATATGAATGTTCTAAGTCATCAATCTTTTGAAGCAGTCGGTTTGTAACATATTGAGTCTTTCAATATTTTATTGTGTTGAGTCACATTACCCAAGAGTGTCGCAAATGTATAAAAATGTTGTTGTTGCAATAAATATGATGCCTGTTTAATACCTGTTTGCTTGTTTTCGTCTGTCGAACTCGACAAATACCGTTCTGTTCTCCTCTCCAAACAAATTTCGTGAAAATTTTTTCTTGACTTCGTTTTCCATTTCTGAAAGGTCTTTTTTTAAGTAACTCACGTAATATCAACGAGGCTTTTCACTCTTCCGCACTTTTGGTTCCGATTATCGTATTATTTAGCGTAAGCTTTCCTAATTTGTTGTCATATTATGCACTTCTTACAGAGTAAACTTTTACCCGAAATGGTGGCGAAACCAATGAATTAAGCTGCTTTAGTTGTTTGTTTACGCTATTTAAGGGTTATTCACCGAAAAGAGATCCCATAGGAGAATTTACTTTACCAAAATACCTGCCATCTGTGAGAACCAAACGACGAAATTACGCTTTCAAGTTACGAGACGTAAATTGTTGCATGCCTTTTTGTTATATATTTATTTATATATTCCTGTATTGATTTGTTCATTTACTAAGTTCTAGTTTATTTGGTTCGATTCTTACATTAGTTTTTCATTTCCAAGCAGCTCCCTTTTCAATGGCAATCACAATACATCTCACATACCAGATATCGATGTTTCAAAAGGGAAAATCATTCGCATTTTCCGAAGTAGGTTAGGTCAAAGATTAGTTTCTGTTTTTTTGCCGACCACAAAGACCATGGAAAGATTCTGAAAAGGTGGTGGTTTAAAAATCGTACAAGTTTTGTTTAAAAGTGTTTAAAAGTTGTTTAAAAATGTCGAGTGCGAGTGATGGTGATAGAAATGTTACCTTCTGCACATGTTCGTTCAATTTTTGGTGAGATATAGCAAGCATTTTTACATGCTTTGATTCTTAGACCAATTCACGTCATAGGTCTCGCCGAGGCATCTGAGTCGGCCACTTTTCTGTAGAACTGAAATCCATGAGACGCTCGTCATCCGGATCATGATAAATATGAAAAATTGTCCATGTTTGACTGGTTTTTGCATACTTCTTTTTCTTCTTCAATTCGAAGCGATTTCAAGCCACATCTGACGGGTAACTTTGTAACAATTTTTTTAGAGTGCGCAGCTGTCCCTTGAATGTAACTCTATATCGGTACAAAACATGTTTTTTAGAATTAGAACAATGTTTGAAAACTGTAGGGCACTAGTCTCCTTTCATCCCAACAAGTACGAGTGCTGCTAGTCGTGAGATGTGCTATTTATTAGTGTTATTGTTGGCTATAAATCAGACTATGATTGAGTTTTGTGCAAGGAACTTTTCGAAAGATGGCACTTAGCGGTTAAGATTCAGGAGACCTGGTGCTGCTGGATAAATATTCCTTATTCTCTTCCATACTCTTGGTCTTCGCTTCTTTTACTCTCTTGGTCTTACTCTTTTCCACACTGAAGAAGGCTACAAGCTGATTCACACGACATTTTTTGTAACCAAATTCGATTCAGCTTCGGTCGTAAATTCAGAATGACGGGAATGACATTAAGAGTGATAGTGACGCGGATATTTCTTTTTCTTTCTGGGAATGATTCTTAGCGTTGCTAGCAACGTGGGATGCCGTGCTCATCCATCCAGCTTAATCGTCGTCGAATCAAATATTCTTTCATAATTTTTGCTCTGATGACGTGAATTCGAAACGGAACGCTCTCTTTCGGCAGAGGTTTTGCTGAAATTATTGAAAGTTTTTTGCTGAGCCATGCGTGCAAGGAAATTTATCTACTATACCTTTCACATGTTCGCTTCTAATTCAATTGCCCTAAAAAACGCAAATTCGATAGGTTCGACCCCACTAAAGAAGCTAAATCGAATGTACTGGAAGGCGTTGTCTGATATACAAAACAACTGTCTGCATCTTTATTTGGACATCTTTCTATCACAAACGTTTTAGTAGAGATCTTCCGTGCTAGAGGGAATGATGCACGTGTGAAGATAGCTGTGAATGGGCGCATGAAATAGTTGGGTACACACAGAGATCGAAATCGGGGCAATCATGGGTGAGGGCAATGGGGCCGAGGGCGAGGCCCAAAGGATGATGGAGGTGGTGAATGGTGTTGGCGCATTTGGGATCTCACAACAGGGCAACTGTGCTGTCTGGTAAGGTGTGGCTGGTGGGCGACAAGGTGAGCGCTATCTCATCAGATATCAAAAGAAGAAGAAGAAGAGGAATAGCTTAGGAGCGAAGACAACGAGCAAAGAATGATGGATATTCCAGGCTATGTAAAACGACTAGACAAGTTTACTCTGCTGTTCACTTCCGTCCAGACGGGATGAAGTGAAAGTTGTCTCCGCCTTGTGGTGATGCCATGTACTCGGCTAGTGATAGGCCCATCGATGCTGAAACGGCCAACATTTCGTCGAAACAACCCAGAGTTTTCGAAGAATCTCTCCCAACTGGAAAAGCTAATGAGCCACGCTTGTAATCGGTCTGTTTTTCGTTCATTTCGCCCGACAAGGAAGTTTACCCACCACCAAAAGCGGCGATTTCAGCGATCTCTTAAAGGGCAAGACGTCTCCCCTTCTCAACCCTATAAACTCTTATTGGCCTAAAAGTGCCTCGACGGGTTTCTTCTACTTATTTAACTTATTCATGACGTGGGTCGGATGTGGAAGTTTGATAAATTCATCACATTTCGCTGAGAACGATTGCCTTTTTAGCCAAATTATGTCATTCCCTTGTAATTTTGCGGAGATTTTTCGGATCAGTGTTGAATTTCACCATCTCTTTAGTATTGAAGAGGAGGTATTAATTCGTTTTTCGTTAAGATCACAATAGAAGTAACATACGGCTTCGTTTCGTCTTGAGCAACACAGTCCGGTAGACTCGAGCCATCAACTGATCCATATTTGCGTCGTCTCCCTGAGGTTATTTTTACTAGATTTTTTCGAAAAAAAAGGCAAACTAGAAATGTAAATAATTACAGAGTCTGCCCAAGCGAATGCGTTCAGGATACAAGCCAGAACGAGAATAGCGAACATAGTCCACTTCATCATTGTTACCTGAAATCTGCTTGAGGTTGGTGACAGGATTTTTCTCTCTCATTGTTCACAAAGTTGTGCCGAGTGCGAAAAAGAAAGAAAAATGTAGAAATTTCTGATTTTCAGCAGACTCATCAAAGGCAAACATAGAAAAGGGGAGGGAAAATGTAAATAATTGTTGAATTGAGAAGCTATATTGTCAGATTGTCAACGTGACGATGAATGATCTGTTACTACTGGGGAAATTGGGACGAAAAGACGGCTCGTGTCGGCTGGGTCCCTCACTTCCCACCCCCCGAAACAACAATCAGACTCTCCTAATTGACGAACAAACTCACGCAATTAGACGACTCTGAGGCCGCATTGTTCTTCATGAACTCTAAACTGAAAACATCACATCATCAAAGTCGGAAGCCAACCCGTATAAGTATAACTGTCTCTTGGGATTTCGAGAGGAAATGTCCACTCTTAACGAAGTGGTGAGGAGTTGAATTCAGGATTGGACAGCAAAATCCTAAGCAAAAGTACTGATAAATTCACATGGTACGCACGATTAGGCAAAACGAATATGGGGCAGACTGAAATTGACGATGAGAATCAGGTTTATATAGGAGATGTTGACGTGGTTAGTTATCCGAACGACATATGGGTCCTTTGTACATGGCGTTTGTCTATTCTTAATAATAATTACATTAGACGTCCCCCGTGTGAGCATTCGCACTGTCTCTCACTCGAGCCTATTATTTAGCTGGATTGCTAAGACACGGATTGCTGCTTTCCAAATATCTTCGAATAGCCTCTCTCTCTTTTGAGCGTTTTCGATGAGCAAAGGAAATTCAGAGGGATACAGAAGTCGCAAGCCAACAGACTGAAGTCAGCAACGTGAGACATGACAAGTTTTGCCATGTGATTTTTGCATTTTATAGTAGAATGCGTCCCACTACAACACAACAACAAATAAGGTCGTTAGGACGTTCAACGACAGCTGAGAAGGTTTGCTGTTCAAGAACAGGTTAGTTAGACTTCATATAGCAATATTTTTTCTTAGTTCTTCGCATTTATTGCTCTTACAGAGGAGATCAGTGAACTTCTCGCGACTATTCCCAACAAGACCTATATAATTTTGTAGGATTTGGGAGGGAAAAAAGAAAAGAGAAAAAAGTGTTGGACAGAAATTGCTATCCTTCGGCAAAATAAAGTAGCGTCGCTTTTCAGAGATACCTGTTCACGTGAGAAGCGCGATTCTTGTAGAATTCATCGAATAATTGTGCTCTAATTGGAAAAACGGTCATCAGTTGTCTGACCGAGTCAAAAAAAGAAAGCTGCTTAAAACCCATCCTTTTCTTTTCTAGTAAAGGAGAGATATGTCCTAGTTTTGAAACGTAGGGAGCGATGCGCTTTGGGAGGTTTTGGGCGCTCAGGAAGGTACCCAGAAACAAAAAGTAGTAAGGTTGGGTGAGCCGCCCATTCGAAAAAATATTATTTATCCACTCCAACATCTAATTTCAGTTAGAATGTCTTTTATCATAGATTGTCTGCGCTAGTAGAAGTAGTGTAGGCTTTTCATGATGAAGGGAAGTACACGTTGTCTCACCGCGCATAGTCAGAAGAAAAATGTGAATAAAATGAAGCTTTATAGTCTGTAGGATTTGTAAGAAATAAGAAGGAAAAATAACCATAGATGCATTGTTGACAGTGACGCTCCTTGAGGCCGAAAAATGTAGTACCATTCTTCACATTCTCTCGTTTCTCACGTTCTCACACTTCCCTCATTTTCTAACTAGTTTATGCACAAATTACCCCTTGCATGTAGTTGATTAGAGCTTAGGCCTTTGTTATACCGACGCTCACCCCCAGCGTCTGCCAGCGCAACTCGTCCCATTCAGTATCAGACACCGTGGGGCCAGACACGTTTGTGCGAGTTATCACGTCAGACGCTGGCGTGATGACGCTCACGGGCTGTTATGCAGACGCTCACGCGCGTCGTCGCTAGTCGCTGTGCATTGCACTGCGATTGACCCTTTCGCTGGGGGTCGATCGAGGGCTGCTCTGTATGCTTCGGGCGCGTGCGTGCGTGCGTCGCGTGCTCAGCGGCTGAGCGCTCACCGCTCGCAGGCAGTTGACGCTCACCATGAGCGTCGGTATAACAAAGGCCTTATAGACGAGTATATTCGGAAAACTGTAGATTGCAAAACCCATGAGTTCAAAAAAATTATTTACATGCTGTTCATGCACTTACTAGGGAACCTGTCACTGGGACCACATTTGGAATTGATAAACCTAGCAAGTAGTAGATCACGATCCGCTTTACAAACCCTGAATAAGGAATTCGAAAGGGTTTATTTAGGGTTATGACAAGTTTGAATACACCCGCTGTCCCTTAAACTTTCGGGGTTTTCATTAGCTCGATCTTCATTAATCAGAAGGTTACAACAATTTCACGGTATAGAACGGGTTTATTGGATTTGGGGTCTACGAAGCTCCATGTTTCGTTCGGACTTTTGAGCTCTAGTTTGCAACATTTAGTCATCACACTAGGACTTCATCCATGATTTGGATGACTGCATTCAATCGGATAGGACAGAAAACAAGAAAAAAGATGAAGTTACACATTTTACGAAAGCATTTGTGTCGTCATGTCGAGCATTACTCAGAAATGCACTCCGCTTTTTGCCCATGTTGATTCTTGTCGGTTTTTATGTCATCGAAATGGAACTTGAAGTGCGGAAATTGACCATCTCTGACGCCTTTCTCTAATCAATTTTGAGGAAGGATCTTTCATGGAGGGATTCGAAAAAAGTTATCGGAATTATTCACTACATTTGTGCAATCTATCGAGGAGGTGGACCTTGTTCAGGCTGGCAGAGGTTAGCTACAAAGAGCACTTCCCAATGTTCAGTGGAAATTAAACTAAAATAAGCACTGAATTATTCACTCGTATCGCTGACAACTCAATAATACTTTCAATATCTGACCAAAGGAAGTCAAACATCCACTGAATATTTCATCAGTAGGCATCAGATACAAACGAAGATGAGAGCAAAGCGTTTTGATTGAAGCATTGAAAAAGAGATGGAAGTTGGATGACGTTGGGTCCAAATGGGTGAGCCGGGTATGACAACGTTTCAATGGTTCGTTAACAGCGAAAGGAAGAAGATGCCGGCAGGGCCATTTTTCCATCCTTTCCCGTCTTTTCATTTCGATAGCCTGAAAGTTAGCATAAGAATTGAAAAGTTGGTTTCCAGGAAAGCAAAACGTCCGTTTTCGAACGATTCATAGCTTTAAATCACGAAGATTTGTTTCTCGTTCTTTTTTACAACTTCTAGCGAGCCACTTTATTATCTACTAAGTTTTTGTGCAGGTCTGGCATCGCTATATTTCGTTTGAAAGGTTAAAAAAATAAGATTCAGTCAGCTTAAGCGCACCCCCGAGTGTATAAATAAATATGAGTAAATAAAGAAGTAAGATTCAGTGGTATGTGCGGTGACTGCGAGGTTGGTAGGAAACGATAACTCCCCGAAATCATTCTTCCTGTACCTTTGCTACGATCTTACAATTATAAAAAGTAAAGTTCAAGAGTGACCGATCGAAGCAAACTTCAAGAGTTTCGAGCCATTTTAGGCCTCTGAAAACGACTGAGTGTTCAAAACGTCAGAGCAATAAATTTATGATCCCCTATCTAACCACGATCAGAATAGAGGCATAAAACTATGGCAAGAGAACGGTTATGATTTAATAATTTTGTCGTCAGCCTAATAGACCTGAATAATTTCCCAACTTCAACTCTCCACCAGCAATATATACACAGTAGTTCGCGAAAAGATATATCATCTTTCATTTTTAGGTGGAGATCGCCGAAATCGGAAGGAATTTGTTTCCAGTTGACAGTTCCAATAACTCTTATTGAGAAGACACTATTATGTGCCCTTGTAGGAAATTCTAGATTTTTTTAGGAATTTTTAAACTCATTTTGCCTCTATGCCCAAACTCATTTATGCCAAAAAATGCCAGTTTTATGCCTTCAAATCTCCACCAGCAATATATACATGTAGGTCAGTGAGCAGTGAGAATTTCCAGTGGGCGTCTAAAGAAAAACAAAAGAGTATAGAGGAGATCCTATCCATTTTGTGCAGAGAATGTCATCATTCAATTACCATGCTATAGTGACTAGCAAAATATTTTTCAATTCGTTCGAAATTCTTTAGCTGCGAGTGGGTCTAGCAAGACAACAGCGTGAATGTTCTAATTCACTCGGATTAGTCTCCATTGCCTCTACAACGGAAAAGAACCAGAAATGTGAATCCAGCCCCGTGCGGTTCTATACCGAGTCATTTCATTGTTGATGAGGAAAGCGAGCTTATCTGCTAATTCTAAAAGGCAGGTTACAGTGTCGGTGAATTGGAATTTTGTGGTGAATTTCTGGTGACTTTCTTTGGACTTATATGCCATCTAAACGTTCATGCTGAAAATGTTACACTTCTGGAAGTGAATATATGGAGCATGTGTGCTCTATGTTCCAGCTTTTTTTCTAGTTGATTTTTGACGATTTTCTCGTCATCATAGTTCATTGTCAAGTGGGAAAAATCCTCACGCCCCTACAGCTCTTTTTTCGCTTTTAATAAACTATTCCAACGCTGTCGTAGCTTCCTGCTCTACTGATCTGGAAGTATCCAATTCCATTAGATTTCAATTGAGTTCCAAAGAAGCGAGTTTGCTCTGATGATTTTTGCCGTCAAAATGTTGATTTTTGGCAAGAATTTGTCCATAGCATAACCAAAAACATCGCCGAAAGATTAACTGCTACTTTTGTGTTTTGTAAACTCTGGCTCTCGTATTCTTGACGTCCAAGCACATGCGACGGACTACGGAATACCACTTAGGGAAGACTATTTGTTTGCTTGAAAACAAGAAGAATTATTTTTTGACGACCGAAAAATCAGATCATGAACTTAGATACCTGCAGAAGCTTCCGGGTTTTGAAGCAAAACATTTCACTTATTTACTAAATAGTAGTGGATTACAATGGTGCTAGATTAATTGTTTCTCAATCAAATCTGTGATAACTCCAATTAAAATTGTGCATGAACATTGCATATGTAAATGTATTCTTTAGACAAATGAGGTCCGCAAATTGCGGCTCTCTAAAAATATTCGTATACATATATGCTTTAACCAGTTACCAATCATTGATTATGCTGACTCCCTACAGCGCCTCAGGCGATGACTTTGATGCAAAAGAAAGAAGTAAAAAGACAGAAGGGATTGAGACGGAGTAGCTACAAATGTGTGTAGTGGTGCACCAAACATCACCAAATGGGCGAAGAGCCAGTAGTCGAGCTGGCCAGTTACATCTCTGGCCGACATTGAAGCGAAGACGCCCCGCCCGCTAGAAATTTCGGCTTCTGGCACCTAACTTGTCTCATTTTCCTGATTACGTGACCATATCCGTCATGACAGAGCACCATAATTGTAAAATGATGTGGCTTGCAGACAGGATAGGAAAGTGGTAAAAAGAGCGGACGACAGACTTTTTTCTCCAAAACACTCGAACTGTTTGCTGACGGCGAAAAAATCAAAATTATAAAATGAGGTTGTTACAACTTCTCGAAGTTAGTTGAGCAAAATATTTTATTGATTTTCCAAATTCAAAGAAATAGTTGTTGAATGCTGCAGTGAAGTTCTGACTCTATTGTTCCATGAGGGCCAAAAATAGAGAGAACATGGGAAATCCTACAACAAAAATAACATTTTTGCCGAGATTCCAACAAGAGAGAACTTAGGAAATCAACAAAAAATCTCGGAATGAAATACTCGCTGTCCCATTATGTCAGCCTTATCCATTTCTCAGGTAGACATTCCAGGCTTTCCGCATACAAGTATTTTTTGGCTTCGATTGAAAAAGTGGTGAAACCTGCCATTCAGACCGCCTTCATCAGTGAGCTTTGTGTGGCGTAAGAGGTAGGAATTGCATTTTGTAGGAACCAGGTCGAGACTGTGATGTGGGTGGAGCTTCTTGAAACAAAACACTGATTTTGCAAGAGAATAAAACGCTGATTGTGAAGTGACACATACTCCGTCACATTCCGTTACTCTTCTTCGTTTCTCAGGTGAATACTGAATGCCTTCAGCTTGGAAATTCTCCGGCTTTGATTTGAAAATTCAAAAAGGGCACTTCAGCTCACTTTAATAAGCAGAAGTTTCCTCTTGTATGATGCCTAAGAGAGGCTCGATAAGGCGATGATCTGTAGGAATTTTTAAGACTAAGATCAGGGCAGTACAACGGTCGGAGCGGCGCTCACAAGTGAGACAAAGGAAAGCTGTCTTTGCAACAACCTAATTTTGCCCTGCCATCTCTAAGCCCAATTATTTTTAGCTCTCGAAGAAGCATATTGGATTCATAACTTCAGCTGCCTCTTCATTCTTTTACGATTAGTTCAAAGAAAAAGTGCAAATGATCCATGAAGTTGAGATATTTGATGGTACAATTTACAAAGACCCCAGACGAAGTTTCCTTTCCTCTCCACCAGAAAGTTTTCTAATAACAATATAGGGTGGTAAGAAAGTCTTGAGCCGTTTGACGCCTGCTTTCTCTTGGTTTTCTTGTCCAGTGCACAGTGCATTTTACTATACGGTTTTATCACCATTGTTAGTCGGAACCATGATGTCCCTGATAGGCAGGCCAGCCATCTTCTACATGCAGAACTGAGAAGGCTGGAAGCCAAAGAATTCGCTGACTGCCCGTATGGAATCATCGATTTTAGTGCCTCTTTTCTCAGCTAAAAAGCAACGTGGAAGGATGATAATTGGTAGCTATAGGGGACAATATAAGTGTAATACGATGATTGCAAAACCGGGTGCCAACCTCAGATCGTTAAATATTTACTAGTCTCTTTATCGACATATGGTCCTGCTGCGTCATTGCGAGTTTGCACCGAATGCACTCTTGGCCGTTTTTCTCGAGCTGCTTCCACGGGTTTCCAAAGCGGAAATGCTATAACGACAGTAGAGACCATGTGCTCTTCCGTTACCATCTTCTTGTACATCATTCCTGCCCTGTGCCAGAAGCACCATTGGAGAACCTTCTTAACATGTAATTCCGGTTTTACCTCCGTAAAAGCGCTTCTGCTAAGGGCAACAGGACAACACTGCATGATTTGAAGTAACAAGGTTTCCCGCCTCTCATATTACCTACCTATACATATTCAAAGTTGTTTTCAAGGGAGCGGAGAAGGGGTGACTGACCAGTGAATGCCCGGGTAAACCACGTGCTGTCAGTCTGGACGCCCGAGCTCATTCCACTCAGTGTTTCTCTGTAACGAAGGAATGGAGCCAACTGGTAACTCTAGTATGACTGCGTTATAGTTCCCTTGCAAGAGTACGAGGGCTCTCTTCCGGATCCGCTGCAAGAACTTCGAGAAAGGCAGAATTTTCTACCACAGGAGCCCGTCCCAACCAAGGCTTGTCTTCGAAGCTGGAGTCTCGAGCTGTAAAACATTGTAACCAGAGCTCGACGATGCTGAAGATTGTGGTGTCTTCTACGAATACAGCGCGGATGTTGCGAATGGCTTCCTTCGTTCCGGTGCTGTGCCACCGTCCGTTAAAGATAAGGGCTCAAATATGCTCATGTGGAAATGACATCGTATGTGAAGTTAAAGACGAGGGTTTGGTTATTTATACCCATGGTAACGCTGCTTCGTGAATGACTAACAACTACCACATGTTAGTTTATGGATACAATTCAGGAGTCGGAAGTTCTGAATCTTTCAAGCAAAGTGGCTCAAGACTTTCTTACCACCCTATACTATGTGGCTTTTCGTAGGATTTTAATGAACGAAGGGGATGAGGCACAGCAATGATGTCGACGTGAATGTCATGTCCGTTGTTGAGCATAACCTTGGAGCTGATGTTGATTGAGCTGGATGGATTATTCATAGCACTCTGACTTGGCAATGTGAAGCTTCTTACCCTATGACGCACTTGCTATGTAGCAATCATGTTGCAGAAGCTCATGCTAAGACCACCAATCAGATGAGAAAATTACTGAAATACAGTGACGAACGACAACATTGTAACTGTACTGTTCTTCTTATTCTCGCAGATCTTGGGTGGTAGGTGAACGTTTATTCCAATCACTGACAATCACAACAAACTACGACTAATGGCGAAAGATTTCCGATGTTTGAGACACCTTGCTGCACTGAAATAATTATACGGAACTATAACATGATAATGTTTGTTTCTCTATGACAGTTGAGAAAAAGAAAAGAATGTAATGAGTGGATCACGATTCTATGCGCTCTGAATCGCTACACCGGCAGTGTCCAAATTTACACCGGTGTGCAAACCCTCTTTGAAATCGTCTGGTGATGGTGAATCGAGCAAATCGGCAACAATTCGTTTTTGTTTCAGAAAGTCGAACACAGCACGTTCGTGCAGAACGAATTGCATTCCTCGAGCGTCGCCTGAAAATCAAGGTAATCAATACTTTCCATAATTATCAGCTCCTGAAAATATTAATCTTAGACTGGAAGCATCCATTCACCGCTTACAGGACAGCGTACATATTTTAGGGTGGTCGCGCGACCGAGGCTAGTGCAGGGTAGAGACGCATAGGAAGCGGCGCTGCTAGAGAGCAATTCAGCTAGACTTTATGTTTCAGCATTAACAGCGGCCTGTGGCAATGAGAAAACGTGCAGCATAAAGGTGGAAAACTTTCCGACGTCTGATCTGAGCAGAGTCGCCTTTGAAGAGAGTCGCTCAGATGACGGTGTTTTAGGGTCGCGCGTCGTAGTCGCGAGCGTATTTTTTGAGTCGCGCAGCGTAACAAGTGTAAACGTCCCAGATAACACCGACGTTTTGGAGTCTAACAGCGATTCCAAAGTTGCGATGTTTGAAAGGACCTCGATTGGCGGAGGTACGATTAGAAGTTGATTCCATAACACAATCAGGGTAAACCTAAGTAGAAATTAAAATAATTCACAGGTTTGGTAGGTATCATCTCTAAGCGTATATGCTTTACCGAATAAATATTCTCCAATAACCTATCAAAAGTATTCATATTCATAAATATCCATTGTAGGCTACCAGCGGAAGTACTGGCAGACACGCAGAGGAAGCGGCGCTGCCTTATGCTGCAGCGTACACAGCGTCAGATCGCGGTAGGGATTCATACAGCAGATCGTTTCCGATTCGGCTTTTTGGCGGTGTTGGTCTTGGAGAGATATATTTACATGGCGATGTTTTAGGGATGGTGGTGATGTTCTTGCAACGACTTTCTTAGAATTTCAGTTGCTGATTTTGAAAAAAACACTGGATGGCGAAGGTATGAATGTGCTTTTAGTCATTTCAGTGTCGTTTGCGTGTAGGAAACAATCAGTTCCGATATCTTGTTACCATCATTCCACTAGGGATCAAAGCTAGAAGTTTTTTTGATTTCTGGACGAGCTGCAAATTAAAAACTGAAAAGTTTACCCATCTCGCGCACAAAGTCTGTGTGTTGTCCACGTTCCATCTCTTTTGAGATGACTGCTATTTTTGTGACGAAAGGACAACAGAAGTCCTAGCAAGCCTATGAATGACTAACCGATTCTTAGAGCGCGAAACACCGGTGCACTGACAAAGAACACGTGCACCCGTCCACAAAGCTCCGGTGCATTTGTAGCAAGAGATCTGTCAAATCTAGCCAGACCTAAACATAAATTTGAAATAAAATTCGAACAATAATCTTCTTTCTAGAATCAATCTACTCGCCTTTGTCGACGAAGCGTTGTTTGAGGAGGTCACAGACTGGAATTTCATCGCTACGACTTCTTGCCGCTAATTTTCGATCGCTCTTCGATGATAGAAACACTACGGAAGCGTTTCTTCGGTGAGCGATTTTTGAAAACGAGAGATCCTCATCGGACGGCGTTTCTTCGATGAGCACAAATATTGCCGTGAAACTGGCAATGTTATATCTACTGAAAATGTTACTTGAAAAAATATTAGGTTGGAAACTAATTTCGTGAACTGCTTTGCACTCATGATTTCTAGCAAACGCAACTTGCTTGAATTTTCACCTATTTCGTTGCTCCTTTTACCATTTGATAGTGCATATCAAGTAGTTTCCAAAAACATCCATGAACCCTGTTACTTTTGTTTGCTGGGAATGTTTTTCTGCTTGAAATGAAAATATCCAAAACCAGCGTTTGCCAAGGCCTTTTTCGCGAGTACCTGTTTAGGCACTAGATTACTGAAGCGTTACAATTTGTATGTGCAGAATCTGAGGATGATGTTCTGAAACGATTGATGGCACTCAAAAATATGATGTTATTTCGAGCACGTTGTTCGAAACGAAAAGAATAGTCCACTTCGTATAACCTACAGAGCTCGGTCGGAAGGCCGTAATAGTTCCTCCGAAAGAAACCAGAGCTCGGCAACACCTATGTTGACACTCAAAGTGAAATGCTCAAATTGCTCAACTGAAAAGGTTCTGCACTATTTTAGTTTCTCTGTAAAAATGGCTGAAATGTGCCTTGCGATTTGAACCATCGCCGAAATGGGTGGGGCGGATGCTGCTAGCGAACTTCTGCACTAAAAAGGAATCGCCTGTCCACAATCTGGTATCGAGCGATGGGATGTGGACATTACGTGATAATTGCTGGCTTACTACCCAGCCACTCAAATCAAAATGAAGGCCGCTGCAGATCCTCAAATCCACCTCCTCACAAGAAGCTGATGCTCTCAGTTCGGAGGTTCTGTTAAGGTGCCGTCTTCCGAGAATCCATCGGTGGAAGTGTCAGCATTCACCTAGAGCTCTACTGTCTTTAGCCTGACTGTGTACAGGTTGAACTACGCCGTAGTCGGTTTAAGCAGCTCTCTGAAAGTTGTGTCACTATTCATCAAGACACCGCCAGACATTACGTTGCGTTTCGATCGCTCCAAAATTCCGAAGATGTAAGCTGGGAGATCTTGTTTGTGCAGGTTGTAGTACAGACAGAGCACTTTATGAATAACACTTATTTTGGTTTTTCCTGCGTTCTCTAAGGCAATGACGATCTAGTAATGAGGTGTAGGTCAAAATGCGCCTGTGAAAGTAATTCCCTTCAAAAAACTCAGCATTTCTTAGGAAGTGGAATAGGGCAGCAACGTGAGAGTGGGGAATTACCTGTTCGTTGTGATGGTTCATATGTTGTTTCGGTAACGTTTTTCTTTATTTGGTAACTAACACTTTTGTGGAAGGCGCGTGAGAGTCCACGAAATTAGTTTCCAATGATGAACGATGAAAAAATACATATGTATGCAGCTGTCAGAGGACTTTCGAGGTCGTCCGCCTCGCTGATGAGAGATTGGTCCTATCGTTAAAGCAATATGACCATATCATAGATTTCTTTCACTTTTACTATTCATTTTTGTGACTTAACGAAAGAAAACAAGTTCTTCATAGGGAAAAAATAACTTCTGTTGCAATGACTGCAATAATTTTTCAGGAGGAAGCGACAAAAGAGCAATTTTTCAAGTCTACCGAAAGTTTACGAAATGAAATGTCAATAATTCTCGGAATTTTCACAATTTTTTCCAAAACGGTGTTTTCTCGATTATTACCCAAACCAGCACAGCCATATGATTGATGCAGTGATTGATTGTTTGGAAAGAATCATTCACCACCTTCAAATAATTATGAAACTCACTCAATGAATTCAAAATAGGCGCTAATCTTCTTTGGATAATGTAACTCCCATAGTGTGACACTGTACTTGAGCAAATCATCATCGAATTCGAATCGCTCGCACGATCCGCGCTTTACTTTAGTCTGAAAACGAGGTACAAATCAGTATTTTCAGTGAAACACAACGACGGAGAGCAATTTTAGCCTTCGTACGGGAAATTTTGAAGAAGGATAATGCTATTCTTGAGTCATTTTCAAGAACTATGAATTGCAAGAAAGATAATATATTTTGAAAACATTGTTGAAGTCGGCGGTTCCGGCACAAAAAAGTGCCGCTTTCGTCGTTTTGACGCGGAGCTGTGCCTATTTTCCACATATCCTGAAAACAAGATACAAAGGGTAAAAAGGTGTCTTGCGGGTGGATTCACTGGGGCTATCCCATTTTTTCCGGTAGAACTTTCTGTTTTCCATGGAGGCTTTATTTTTTTTCTAATTTTATATGGCTAAAAGTAAACCTTTCCAGCAGCAAGTGGATGCTTAGACGACATTCCTCGCATGGCGTTTATCATGGCCGACTTTCCGACGCCACTTCCTCCAATAAGTCCGTAGTTGAAAGCAGTCTGGAATTCGAGGTTAGTTCTCTTTTTTTTGAAAAAAATTCAAAATCGATTATAAACATACTCGTCCTGCTCGTCGAACTGTCGACTTTGGCTCAAGATTGCCGAACACCCTGTCATCAGTCCCGTAGAGTATTTCAAAACCAGCATCTGCTAGTACTGTCGATTTTTGAATGTGTCGTGGTGGAAACGATGACGATGCCTCTCGATTGTGTTCCGTCTGGAAAATGGAAAATACGTTATTGATCTTTTTCCTTGAAGACAGTAAGGTTTTTAATAATGAAACGGTACCAAAACCGCCATGTCGTCGATGCTTCGATCCAGCGCGATTGGTCTACGAACGTTATCATTGTCTCTCTGTAATTAGCTACATTTTACTCTATTTTTTCGTTGAAAAACTTCATTTCCAAAATAATCTGGCCGTGATAGAGAACTTGTTACTTAGGATATTTACTTCATTTCTTCTGCGAAAAGAAAACAAGGATAATAATGCTCACCGTCTTCCTCAGCTTATTCTCTAAGGAGTAATGACAACCGGCATGCAATTCAAGTAGTTCTAGTAGCTTGTCTTCGTCAAGCTTGTAATGAAGGTACCTGAAAAGGACGGTATGAAAGATGATGTCATAGTTACCCATGCAAATTGGCCACAAACCCTATAGTTCCACTTAGTATATTCTTTATCACAGGACTGCTGATTAGAAGTAGTTCAGCGGATGTGAGAATCTGTGCCTTCATCATCAATGATTTAGTGAAGACGCTTCGAGCTGAAAGTGTGGCTCTAAATGCGTTTATACTCGACTGCTGCAGCAGCAACACACTGACTGACATTTCCATTCAATCCGCGCTATCTGCGTCTCTAGCCCATGATCATTGCTCATTATTACCTCGGCTTAGCAACAACAAACACGGTCGGGTTCTAAGCTCCGTCTATACTCGGTCGCTGCAGCAGCAACGCAGCGATTGGGAGAGATAGGCCTTTGTTATACCGACGCTCATGGTGAGCGTCAGCTGCTTGCGAGCGGTGAGCGCCCAGCCGCTGAGCACGCGACGCACCCACGCACGCGCCCGAAGCATACAGAGCAGCCCTCAACCGACCCCCAGCGAAAGGGTCAATCGCAGTGCAATGCACAGCGACTAGCGACGACGCGCGTGAGCGTCTGCATATCAGCCCGTGAGCGTCATCACGCCAGCGTCTGACGTGATAACTCGCACAAACGTGTCTGGCCCCACGATATCTGATACTGAATGGGACGAGTTGCGCTGGCAGACGCTGGGGCTTGAGCGTCAGTATAACAAAGGCCATAGCCCGTCCGTCGCTCAAGGATAGAGGAAAGCAAGTAGAATATTGTACCTTTCTTTTCGTGTCTTACTACTTGTCCATTTGTTTTCCTTTTCAGTTTCTATTTTCACCTTCATTTTCATTTTCATTCCTCCCCTGCCGAGTAAATTATTTGCGTCCTACTTAGCTGACCTGTGCTCTTTGCTCCTCATGGCCCACACCTAACAACTCGTCTGACCCTGCTTCACTTAAAGGGTAAAAACTAACCTCTGGCGTCATATTCTCGTCGTAAAGAGGTGTCAATTGGCCGTCCTAGCTCTCTGGCTTCTGCATCGAGATCGTCATCCGATTTCGTTGACAGCATCGTTAGTGGTGTCCTTCTGAAGTGTATTCTTTTATTCTTCTAAGCTTTCGAGAAACTCATCCAACTCTCCTTATTCATTTTCTGGACTCTTTTGTTATTGTTCTGTACATCCCCTTTTTGCTATACATACCACTCACTGCTGGGAAAGCTAACAAATCTTTCATTAACGAAAAAAAGGCGAGGAGGATAACTAGATTTAGGCAATATTTTTTCATATCATAAAATAGTAAAAATATAAAGATTAATATAATGTCATTAAAAGGTTCATTAATGAGGCTCGTAAAACTGTAGCTTCAAATATAACTACCTTGAATGGACGATCCTAGCAAAGGAAATGTCATCGTCGTGTGGTGCACCATCAGCAATTAGAAGGAATATGCGACGAAATAAATTTAATTTGTGAGACCGGAAAAATGGTTCTTTGATACAGGATCGTATCGTAATCATTACAAAACTAGACACTTACTCATAGAAACGATCGAAGCCCATATTTCTGTCATAGATATCAGATACGGAAGCGAAAGCACGTGGGTATGGTATCTCCCAAAGCACCATATTTTGAAAATCTTCTTCGATAAAGCTGCAAAACGAAAGTTATATTTCAATGTTATACCTGTGTGGGTATAGTGTGCTCTTTAACTGGTCGCTTCAAACATCTAAACTTCTAAATTCTCAAATTTTGTTCGAATTCTTACCGAAATGGTTCCATTTGATTAGAAGGGTGACGACCGGCCGCTTGTGGATCAGTGATGGTTAAGCCCCGCAAAGCATTTATCAGGGTCGATTTGCCAGCTCCCTGTCTTCCACAGAAACCAATATTTATACGAGTCTAAAATAGTTTTTTTTTCTTACAAAATTGAGTACAATCGTATAATATGATGGCAATAAGCCTTATAAAACAAACAGCGTAAAAACGTACCGCGTCAATAGGGTAAGCGCCTTGTTGAAATGTCATACCGCTTTTGAAAGTGTAGTCGATCACAGGATTGTAAATGGGGTATTCGTCGAAATTTGACTAAATTAATCAATTAATTGGTAAATTTGCTTGGTATAAGTTGTTATTTTCGTTCCATAATTACTCCTATCTGTGCAATTTTGATTTTCATCGCTTTGCTCTGAAGAATTAGCCATACATATGAAGGATTGGTAGTGAAAATTATAGGGAAAGAGGTTGTTTTCCCACTTTTAAACGACAAAATAAACCATTAAAACCACATCACGGTTTTGTCCGATAACAGAGGATATGAGAGAAAAAGAGAAATAAAGTACAAAAGAAAGAGAAAGGAAAATCAATCTTAATTCTTATGCTCCACGAGTCGAAAAAGCACTTCCAAACGTTTTGGATTCCATAGACAGCCTTCAATTGATCGGCATAATTCTTCTCAAGCTCGCGTTTCCTTCCGAATTCCTTTTTTTTAGAAAAATGAGTATTAAGATAGCGAAACGCTTATTTATTAAATTACTTTCGTTTTTTAGCTGGTAACTGTTTTCGTTTGGGTTGTTTCCTATGACATAAGTCCTAAGTTCACGTAAATTAACACTAGATTTAAAAAATACATAAAAGACCTTGGTCGTGGCAGTGGTGCTCGATTCCGTCAGAGGAGCGTAACTGAACGGTTGAAAGCGGGAACTTTCATAAGTGGCGAAATAGTCTCTCATTTTCTGAGATTCCTGGCTAGGTCTCGGTCGATTAGCCGTATTTAAAGCATCGAACTGATTGATTCGATCCTAAACGTGTGAGGATTATACATATGACAGCATGAATTTCGGAACATTATGACTCATACCTTTGCATAGATAATGTTCCTTTTAATCACTGGAAAGCCAGTACGCGGTGCTGGTGTTGGTGGTAATGGGGGCGGATTTGAACCCTCATCCGACTGCTGAACACAAACAGATTGCAGAAAGAATGCAAAACAATTTGCGTGTTCAAGTGGATAACCGGAATGCTAGCAGTATACATTCGCTTTCTAATTATTACTTTTAGGTTGAGTCATAAATAGTCGAACATTCAAATCACCGGGGGTAACATTGAAGGGTTATCTAACCTAGCCGATCGACGTTAGTCCGCGAACCACAGATGGCTGATGAATACTGAGGGTGTGTGATAATTCATGAGTGGTTTGGTATGGTTCTATGTCCATTTTGCTCCTCAGTTCGTCCAGATCCAACTCCGTCCTGACAAGAGCAATATCCTTATAAACCCCCTCTGAGCGTTCAAATTATTTATTAGCACTGTGGTTAGATAAAAGGTAAAGGTAAAGCTATCGCGTTGACCAATCCCCTAACTAGGGAGGTCACCGAGCGTGCCCCAAAGATTCCGAACGGTACCTGTATAGTTTTGTAGAGCATCGAGCGGGGATCACAGCAATATAGTTTATTTTTGCTGCGCGCCAATGGGTGGTCCAAAAATCGCAAAAAACCACCGCCCTTGAGATACATTGGAAGCAGCTTCTCAACCCCTAGTCTTTGTGGTGAGAGGCCGCCTCCAATGTGCATCGCTGGCTTATTGGTACCGCAGCGGATTGTCGCTCAGAGGGTCATGGGTTTGGATCCTGTTGGTGCGTTTTTGTTTTGCTTCAATCGCATTGATACCAAAACGTGCTCCGTTTGCGATTTTGCCATCGAGGTTGGAGAAAATCATGTTTGAAACAGCTTGAAACGCAGAAATTTTGGTAACGATATTATTTCAGGCAAGATAATATGAGCAGCCAATATCTACTGTAACTTTCGTTAGGCCAATATCTAACTTTGTAAGATTCGTGATCAGCAGTCCAGGTGAGACTTAAAATTTGTGCGTTTTAAGCTGTTCCAAACATGATTTTCTTCAACCTCGATGGCAAAATCGCAAACGGAACACGTTTTGGTATCAATGCGATTGAAGCAAAACAAAAACGCAGCAACACGTCCCAAACCCATGACCCTCTGAACGACAATCCACTGCGGTACCACTGAGCCATCGAGACACAGGGGTGGCCATCTCTCACCTCAAAGACTAGGGGTTGAGAAGCCGCTTCCAATATGTCTCAAGGGTGGAGGTTTTTTGCGATTTTTGGACCACCCACTAGCGCGCAGCAAAAAGAAACTATATTGCTGTGATCCCCGCTCGATGCTCTACAAAATTATACAGGTCCCGTTCGGAATCTTTGGGGGCACGCTCAGTGACCTCCCTAGTAAGGAGTCGCCGCTGCATTCTTGTTCCATACAGAATCGTAGAGGTATGGCGAATGCGTATTTGGCCTATACAATGACTTGTGGTGACCAACCGCTATACCAACCAGTGTTTTTACCTTCCTAGACAAGTCTCGTACCAATTTACCCGATCCCGGGGGATGTTGGATGCCAAAGACTTACTTAGCCCGGGAAAGGATCGATCGCTGGACAGTGCGGGGGTTGTCAGTAGCGCTTCATACCGCTGTACGACGCGCGCCCTTTGTCGTCAGATAGGAGGTGAAAAAGCATGACGTTGTAAATGTGCGATTTAGACGAAATTTTTTGAAGCCGTTGCACCAATTAGCAACCTTACTAAATTGAAGGGCTTTTCTCCCTCTATTGATTGATATCGATCGATTTGATATTGAATCCGAACGCTTTCAAATGTCCGATTACTTACGACTGAACCTAATACAACGTACTATGATAGTGCTTTCGCCAAAGTAGCTCCCGTTACAGTTGTGTAGTGGCTCGTCAGGTGGTGGTGGTGGGGGACGATCTGGTGGTGGAGTGCCATCCAACACCATCGTCTCTCGTGGATCCAAATCGAACACACTAAATAACAGTCTAAAATATTTGCGATAGAGTTAAAGGTAAAGTAGTCGGCGTTGATCACACCCTTGAGGACGCGCCACGCATTCCTCTTCCATTCAAAAGCATAGAATCACGGTGACTGCGTATTTGGCCTATTCAATCTGTACAACTCAGTGTCTCCAACTTCTCAGACAAGTCTGGCCCCAATTTGCCCAACCCTGGAGCGGTTTAAGGTCTATTAGCCCTGACGTGAATCGATCGCTCCATCCTGCAGGTTACAAGTGCGCCTTCTATAATACCACTACACCACGTTCACCCTTGCTAAAAGCTGCGTACGTATTTCGAGTAAAATTAAGATTATAAATACAGCTATTCTCGTAACTGAACAAGTTGCTGAACAATCCAAAATACCAAACATTTCCCGCTTTGTTTTTAAAGCTGTGAGCCTCCTTTGAAAATGTGTGAAAATTCTACAACGAAGCTAAGATGAACTTTATAATTTGTTAGGAATTGAGTTTTGAAGATGTTTTTGCCCCAAAATCAAATATAATAAAGACGGCGGCACTTCGCATCTGGGAAATCAACGTTTCCTGCAGTTTTTCGTTTTGAAAACAATCATTTTGTTATTCTGCCACATTGCTCGTTTTGATTTTTGGTCGACTTCTCTAACTGAAAGAAAAAGTACAAATAGCTGAGCACATCGTTCCACATGAAAGGCTGAGAACCTCATTTTGATGTCATTTCACGAAAATGTAAGTCGCATTCTTCGAAAAATTTCGATTTAAGTGCCAGACTCATCGTGTCTAAAGTGGTCATTGTGAATACTGGTAAAGGGGGTCGCGTTTATTCACTATTCCTAAAAGGCTCATCTTAAATGAAATAAAAAGAACCTGTTAAATGGTGTCGATGGGAGTTCGTTCGGTACGGGGCTGTCGGCACAGTAGTAACTGGAATGACATTAACATAGGGTGGTGAATTTCAATCAAGCGATTATGTTCCGCAGTCTCGCACCGCACAACGTTCGACATTTCCTTTGAATTTTAGAGGTCCTATTGAATTCATGGGAGGAGTTTTTGCTATTAACGGATCGGTAGCGATAGTGTGAATGAACTTTGTGCAGATACTTTTCGTGAAGACAAAGAATCACGCAGATCTTGATATTCATTAATTTTTCTATTAATTTATATAGGGAAGTTCTGGTAACTTTTTCACGACAACGTGCGAGTCAACTAGCTTAATATCCAAAGTCTGAATTATAGCGTTATAATTGACAGCTATTCCACAATAGTCACATTATCATCTTCAACATGAAAGGGAAATTTTTTTTGTCGGAATATTTTTAGATCTTCGAAATACGTTATAATTGATAGCTATTCCACAATAGTCACATTATCATCTTTAACATGAAAGGGAATTTTTTTTTCTTCGAAAACCTCCTTTCCTCTATTTACCTTCTTCATGACTGTCGAAAGAGATCTTTTAGTATTCCACTGTTTCACGATACCAAGACCAACTTCACAATTTGTTAACAATTCTTCGTGCGAGTTTTGAAGATGTATTCTTTTTCTTTTCGAAATGAAATGTAGTTAGGATGACGATACTTTCCATCTGGTGGAATAACTTCCTTAACGTTCTTCTTTCTCTTGACCGACTTTTGATGGAACGATTTTAGAGATTCTAACCTGCTTCCTAGTGGTGTGGGTGGAGGAGCTTTTGTCGGTCCAGGGCTGTCAATGTCGTCAAGCGGAGAAGGATGTGTGATGATGATATTCGGCACAGGAGCCGATGAATTTGGTAGTGCAACATGGTCACTCAAGCGGCTCTTGGAAGTCTCGTTTCCCATTGACCCTAAATACGAATTATCCTGGTCTCTAAATGACGTCCACCCATAAGAATCCATCGAAACAATAATATTTGTGGATGAATATCGTGAACACCATCAAGAGCATGCATAATGCCTAGTAAATCATTCTACGTGAATCTTGGAAAAGCTTCTCAAGTTGATATTATAGTATGCTGTAGACTAGGACTGATTAGCCAAAGTTACTCAGGTTTATTACGGCTGGCATTTCGGTAAATCCGCCTTGGTCAGAGCCTCAGACTTGAACGAAATTACTGCCTATTAATTCCGGTGAAGTACTAGTTCAACATCTAGCTAAGGAAGCTTCCAAAGAGAATGGTAATAATCGTAAATAAGAGGAGAAGTAGATTCTCAACGAGCTATTGCTATTCAATCAGACTCAAGTTGCAAAACTGAAAGTTGATATCGGAATGATGTTATTCGGGTAATCTTCACAAGTTAGTCAAAAATGGAACAATAACAGAAGAACAGCGCTAGCGATGTTACAGGGTTGAAATAGACATCATTCACGTTTAGAACATCAAAGAACCTCCACTTATTCGGGGGCACATGGTTTTTCATAAAAAGATTTTATAAGCATGTCTTCTATATGCAGTGCGTTTCAGAATACACGCCACTCCATGCCTTTGTTCTCGCCTTGTCCAAAGAAATTTTGTTTTTTTTTTCGGGTTTCCGCTCAGACACCATTTTGTCCATTTTACATAGAAGAAGATCGCGAATCACGAGAGAAATGGTACATTGAGCAACGGTCTCAATCTGATATTTTTGCATTAATTTTTAATTTCTCGAATGGCTGCGGTCGCCATCACATTGTTGCCTACATTGAAAAACCGAAATCTTTTAATATTACAAATCGGTTTCCTTACTTCGACAATCAATCAATTTCCATTCTCGCTCCACAACGCGCCAGTAGAACAAATCCCTATCGGGTTTCCAGGAGTTTGTGGGACGATCTTCGTCTACCTCTCTAAAGATGTTTTCTTGATCTTCTAAACCACTGCATATTACAGGGAATAGGCGGGCTCATGTCGAAAAAGTATGCCTCAGGGGTTTTTCATTAAATTGACATTTAGACTGTATTCGATTCGCTTCAAGCTCTCAAGGAGTTAAAGCTTTCCCTTGCAACGAAATAAAAGCTATCAAAGCATGCAGTGGCGATTTTTCAAAGGCTTGTTACCATATAATTGGTAATTTTGCTCGTTCTCCCTCTACCTTGCACCTTTCATTGGCTACTGAGTTGTTTTCCTGTTTTGCTTTTAGCTTCAGGCTCCTAAAGGCAGGGGACGATCGTTTCCTCCACTGGAAATTTTCCTTGGTTACGAGACTGTTGTGACTATAAGTGTTTCCTGGGTGAACCCTTGACATTGTTTGATTTTCTCTTTTCATTTATTGTTGGTTAGTTGAATTTTCGGCGCGTCTGTTGACGTCTATAATAAATAAATATAAAACTGTTGCATACAAAGCCTGTGATTATCAGCGTTCTTTTTCATCGTGAAAAAAAAACGTTTCTGCTATTTAAAATCGCTCATGGACGAACACATGATCGGATATTTGTCGAATTTGTAATCATAGTTAATGCGAAGTTGAAAACTATTTATAAGTGCAGTGCAATAGTGCTATGGATAGGAGAATAGGTAGAACGATACCGGACAGTATAAACAGCAGCAATATGAAGTTGAAAATGTGCGACGAGTACCTTTGCGATCGTTCCGAATTCATCGCCTCATCGATCCTGAATTTGTCGACAGCATAAGTCGAGATTACGGTCCAGTTCAGAAACTCTGATACTACTTACTATGCACGATGAGTGAGCGCGTTGACGTCCCCCACTCACTACCAATATTCAACTGCACGTAGTACATGATGATCAGCATGATTATGATGATAATGATTAGTCATTGCTGAAATATGAAACGGAACACTCGGACAGTTCAATGTTAGTTAGCACTTCTACGAAAAATGCTTCACAAACTATAAGGATTTCACTACATTTGGGGTGAGATTTGTCAGTCGACTACACGCCAAACCGCTCTAATTCTGCGCAATTATCGCGGATTATAGCCGTTGTAGTTTTGTTAAGCCGATTGGGCAAATAACACCCATAAACCAATTACATCATTAAGGTGTTCAGGTATGCCTTAGTTCTTCAGGACTCACGAGGGAGGTTGCTCAGGGTGCTCCGAAGATTCACAACGAGACCCATACTGTTTTGTAGAGCGTCGAATGGCGATTACAACGGTATAGTTTGTTTTTGCTAAATGCAAATGGTTGGCTCAAAAAAAAGCAAGAAATCTTGACCACTAACTAGTGGCGAGAGCACTTCTAGGTGTTAACTAGTAGTGACCGTATCATGGTGACTCAGTGGGTAGCATGCAGGACTCTCAATCTGGTGGTCGGTGTATCGATCCCTTTGCTGTGCCTTCCTTTTGCCTTCCTACGCTAGATACCAATATACGCTCCTTTTGGAATTTTGTCGCAGTTGCGCGATAGAATCGCGTTTGGGAGGAGTATGGCCAAAAAAGTACGCACAAACGACAATGTCTTCTAGTACATATGTATGCGACCCATATCTACCGTAATCAACACAAATCGATGCCAAATTCAGAAACAAATATCAGATTCGTGATCAGCGCCCCGAATAACCCCCTTAGACAAAGTTGGGGCTAAATCGGTGATTTAGACCCAGCTACCCAACTTTGTTACCACGGACCCTAGCAAGCTCACGCCAGACACAATGGGAAAAGCCGATGTTAGATTTGTGAATTGCGGATTTGTCAACGGCCCAAGTGATCTATCTTGATAAAAAATAAAAGAAACTCATTCAAATTGGAGTCTCTGTGTTGATTAGAGTTCAAAAAGTGGAGCAATCGGAATAAAGATATTGTCGGTTAGTGGACCTTCGTACAACTACTCAACAATAGTAGGGCTGGTTAGGTCAAAATCACCGATTTAGCTCAAATTTTGTCTACAGGGGTTATTCGGGGCGCTGGTCACGAATCTGTCATTTGTTTTTGAATTTGGGTCGATTCTGGAGGTATCTTTGGTGGTTGCGATCTAGAATCCCATTTGCCACTATACTAGTTTTCAAGGTTTTTGCCTTTTTTGGGCCATCCATTTGCATTTAGCAAAAACAAACCATACCGTTGTAATCGTCATTCGATACTCTACAAAACAATACGGGTCTCGTTGTGATTCTTCGGAGCACGCTGAACAACCTCCCTAGTTAGAGCGTTTAATTTAGAAGGACAACTATTTATTGCTGCAGATCACTTTTATGTAGAAGATTTCCACTGGAAATGAAAGAACACATTCGAAATTTTATTTTTTCTTACTATAAAAAGTGACTCTACTATGTACATATGAGTTTAGTGGAGCCGCGGGTAATATTAATTACAGCGGGAGCATTACGATTTCTCAGGTAGCTTTTGAAATTAAATGATATTGTCGCTGGTAATTAGAGTCACTTTCTTTTGCAAAATCTATTGCATACAGGGAAACCAAACTATCGGAAAGATACATCTGATTGGGTGATTCTCCTTCCTTGTGAGATCCCGTGTCCATTTCTTCGGCGCTGTGGCATTCTTTGTATTTATCGGCCCACATCCGTCAGTTTTAATTCGATGATTACAGCAAATTATTCGATATCGTCCCAAGGTTGACTATTTTCAGATTGGTAGCTCGATATTTCAACTTAAAAATTAAAGTAAACTATAACTGGTTGTGGTCTAGGTCTAATGTAAGGGGTTCATTGCCTTCTGTACAGATGACAGTACAATCGCGTTTCTATGATTTATGCGTTTTGATCCCTTCTCTTAGTGATTCTTCCTCAGAAAATTTTATTTTAAGAAATTAACAGTGAAAAAGCCTAGACATGTGAGGAAACATTCTCGTTGAATAGAAAAAGAAATAGCAGTTGTGTTTATGATCTACAGCTAACTAAAAACAAACGGAGACAAAACAAAATGGCCAAGTTGACGTCAAACATCAATTGGAGAGACTGGCAAGTAACAATCAATTGTGGAATATTACCATTAATCTACGATTTGAGGAAGAAAATATACCATCACTTGAGCCACAAGCGAAGTTCAAGAGGCAATTACTGTACAGCTATTATCTGAGAATAATATTGAAATTACGGTGCAAAACTTACAAGTCGTTTTATAGTTTATTCAGTTTTACAAAAATCAAATGTACACCCAAAGTACTTTACAAAGAATTGTCGTCATTTATGATAGAATACACGTGTGTGAGTACTTGTTGATTTTCTTGTCACTGTTTTCATCGATAAATCCGTCACGCAGTTCCTGATAGCCGTCGATGCTATTGATATTTTCGTCTAAAATACGGAACAAACAAAATAAATGACTTTATAATAGATCTATTGTAAGCTTCAGATAGGTAACGAAGATTTCTCATTCGGTTTTGAATCTTCAAGGAGCACTTCAGACTTTGAGTTCTATCAGTTATACGGTACCAAGACACATTTTTTATGTGATTTGATGAAATTACCACTTTGATAAAGGGAAAAAGAGGCATTATCTCACCTCGTTTAGTGTGTGTCACCTCCCATATGGAACGTTTGTAGCTCCTCAGCAGAAAGAAGGTGTTCATTTCTCCTTTGCCTTTTATTTGAATCTTTCCACGTGACTCGAACTCGAATCGGCCCGTTTGAAGAGCACACCTAGGATAAAATGTTTTTAATAGGTTTTCCATGAGGCTATCATGCACATCCAGATCTAAAGCAGATTGCTGAAATATACTACTTACTGCACTTGATTCTAGTTCTTACGAAACTATTTACTAATTGGGCTACTTTAATTTATTACTTATTTAATTACTTAATACTTACGAAACGGCACTTTCACTGCAGTGAATCCGTCCTACAGGGCTGTGACTTTCCATTCGCGATGCCGTGTTCACCGTGTCTCCAAACAAGCAGTATCTAAATTGAGCACAATAAATGAGTAGAAAATCACCGGAAACTGGGATCAGAATAATAGAATAAAATAAATAAAATAAATAAAATAAGGATTGTACCGAGGCATTTTTGCTCCTACGACTCCTGCAACAACTGGACCGGAATGAATGCCTGCTCTGATGTGGAGTGGATTTCCAGAGATAGGATCCGTGACATTTCGTGCTTCCATCAACATTCCTAAGGGAAAAATGGAGGTCTATACCGCGTGTGTATTCTCATTTCAGAATCAAATTAGCTAGATTTGGCAGTGGGCTAGTCTGAGCTGTTATTTTGCAGTCTTAATAAAAAGGAGCCATCATATGTCAGAAGGCATCTCCAGTATGATCATGATGTTAGGATTTCTTCTGCACTATGACACTGCAACTGTTCTCGAGTCATTTTTTAAATAATGAATAACTTCAAATTCCGCGCTAGTCTAGAAGTTTGTTACATGACAATTTCGTACTCTATCAGAAAGTGTCTTAGCGCTATCGAAACTATTGACTCCTGCTATATTTTAGATCGAGAAAATGCTTGATGCTTGAGCTCGTGGTTATGAATGATTTACATCACGAAGGTGGCGAATATCATATTAAATTTCGTCAAGAACCTGTAAACAAGAGGTAAAATGAGGAAACTATTCAGGGAAAGCTCTGCAGCACCCTCACCGGTCAGCAAAAACACTACCGATGAATTTTCTAGCAAGTTTTGCTTTTCTCGGTTTTTGATCTCAACGAAATTCATCGCTGCAACGGCGGAGTCTGTAGAGACGTGTAACCAAAGTCAACTGTAATTTTTGTAAAAAAAAAGTAGAATTACCGAGTGCTAGGTGACAAATGATTTCGCAGTGATCACCGACAACATCCGGTATGCCACCAACTGACATGTAACTGTCGCCAACTGTTTCGACCTTATAAGCCTGGAAGGATTAATAATTTCTTTCACGATCTAAATTCGAAATAGAGAGCAGACGGTTTAGCCGTACATTCTGAAGAACGACTAGTCGGTCAAAACGGGTGAATAGGTTATTCAGTAAGTAAACAACGTCCTTCGGTTGGCATAATGGCACAATTTGTTGGAAGGAAGGCACATCAGAAAACATTACGGTAGCCGATTCGTATTCACCTGAAAAAAGACTTCTACTGCGCAATAATAATAGTAAAAAATCTTCTGATAAAGCTAAAAGGCATTCTTCTCATAGAAAGAATAAAAGGTAAAGGTGACGGCGTTGATCAATCCGCTAAGGACGCGACGCCGCATTCATCTTCCATTCAGAATCGCAAAGGCATAGTGAATGCGTATTTGTCTTATACAATGACCTGCCGGATCTAGCCGCCATACCAAATCAGTGTATTTACCCAGACAAGACTGGTGCCAATTTACCCGACCTCGGAGGAATGGAAGGTTTGGTTAGCCTGGTCCGGGATCGATCGCTCGACCGTGCGGGTCACAGTGGCGTCTCTTACCGCGGCACTACGCGATCCCTCTCATAGAAAGGGTGTAAAACAATTTCACCTGGAGGCTTGTCAAAATGTGCAAAGGATTCTTTCATTCTGAGCTTCCAAAATCAACAATTCGAAGTAATTTTTTCGGGGTAACGCTAATGGCTTGGATGGGTGTATGCCGTGTGTTCATGGTTCTACCGGAGCAATTCTTGTCAAATCCATCGGTATCTTTTGAACTGATACATTCGAACACTGTAGCAACATCCATCAAAGTATGGTATTTGAAACTGAGACTAGCAACCAGGACCCACATTCATCATTGGTAAACCCCGACAAACCCCGAAATATAGCCTGTGAACGGCGCGCACCTTTCTCTACGTATCCTAAACTTCCAATGTTAAACGCAATCTCTCATCGACTCTGCCGTCTGGCTCTGGCTGCGCCGCGGGTTCCGAGACCGCTGGTCCGTTCGTGAATTTGGGCCCAGGATGCATTCCTTCGCAATAAGACTTGGATCATTTCATATCGTGTTAAAAAGAAACATTAGCCCTTCTCCTGGAGCTGTTGGGTTCATCAAATGTCTTTCAGAGCGCGCTTTCCTTATGTTTGAAGTACATTTTGTTGTTTCAGTTTCTGTATTTTATAGTAGCCCTGCGTTTCTAAAAGGGTTTGACATGGGAAGGAATCAGCCTGGAGAGAATGTTCTGTGAAAGATCATCAAACTTTAATCGAGGAACTAGTTCGACAAGATCCGAATCAGCACTTCGAATTAGAAGTTCGATCGAGGCCAGCGTGAAAAATTGAAATCTCGAAATTCCACCGGTCAGTCCACTAAGGACCTCAAATAAAATTCAAGTTTTCACAACTTTTAAACACTTCAAACTAATTTTAACAATGTCACCCTGTCAGCTGAATCGGTGGATGTTTTACTATTACTATTCGTATTTAGTTCATAAACAAAATTGTTTTGCTGGAGAGCAAGCATGTGCAGGATAGGGCGGATTTTCTTGCGGCGAATTCTACTCGTATTATTTCCAGCAATTTCCAAAATGTCGAAGCTTGTACCTTGTGATGGTAGGAGATCGTGGGAAAATCATCAATTTGAAGACTGGTTTATATGTCTACATATAACAGGTTTTGCTTTGAGTTATGTCTTTGGGGTCGAAAAATAACAAGTACCAGATGGACACCGTTGGTGATATTGAACGATACGTAATAAATTTTTGCAGAAGTGGAAAATATACGAAGAGGACTTACGTGCGTCTACAGTGAGACCACTTTTCAGTTGATGAGCGACGCTAGCAGGAAGCATTTCGCTCAGCAGCGCGTCAGTCTTTCCTTTTTCGACCTCCAAATCTTTGGCCATTAATTCGAGCTGTTCATTGTTGGCCTCAAGTTGTAAGCTGGAATTAAATTAAAAGAGGTCAATTATTTATGACGGCAGGGGAAATTTGAGATGATTCATTATTCTAAGTGATTCACAGCTCTTTAGTGAAACATACTTCATTTCAACATCGCTGAGCCGTTGTTGATTGAGAAGAATAAGATCTCGTGTAGCGTCATGTAATGGCATTGCTGTCAGTCGCATACCGAACTGCAGAAGTTCTGGGATGGATGTCACATACGGTGAGCACAGGTACATAACGTGGCGACCTTGAACAGGGTAAAGAAGCTTGATGGTTGTCCTTGTTATTTTGCTCTTTTCTGAACAATATTTTTGTTTTCTGTGTACTGAAATCCTTCGATAAGATACTGCTCATGGCATGTGACCCAAAAAACGTGCAGAATTCGCCATTCTTTCATTTTTCTTTCGAAATGGACTATTCGCGACTTCGAGCCATGATTCAGTTGCGGACCCGTTACATTGGAGCAACAAGTAAAAAATGAAGGTGTCGGCGTTGATCAGTCTCGTAAGAACGCGCCGCGCATTCGTGCTCGTTTCAGAATCGTAGAAACCTAGTGAATGCGTATTTTGCCTATACAATGACCTGCGGTGAACAGCCGCAGGTCATTGTATAGGGAAAATATCTTGTTAGTGTACTCAACTTCCCAGACAAATCTGGTGTTGGAGAGTCCACGAAGTTAGTTGTCAACTAATAGAAGTTTCCTGACAAGGAGGGTCGTCGAAGTGATGGTGAGCTCTAGCGATGCAATTTCTATGTGATGTTCGGCTCCTCATCGGATATCCAAAAACATGAAAAAAATTTTCGGAATCGCATTATATGATACTGAAAAAGGCCTGCGAAAACGAGGAAGCGCTACACTTCAAAGCGCTCATTTCGCAGTTGAGATGTGGTCGGAGGCGCAGTGGGTTAGCGGTTGGGCTCTAGTTCAGAAGGTCATGGGTTCGAATCCAGTTGGTGCGGTTTTGTTTTGCTTCAATCGCATTGATGTCAAATCGTGCTCATTTTGCGATTTTGTCATGGAGGTGGAAGAAAATCATGTTTGGAGCAGCGGAAAATGCACAAATTTTGGTAAATGGCAAGTTTCATATCGGTAACCAATACCTACCGTAACTTACCTTAACCACCACAAATTAAGAAACTAGTGCTAGATTCGTGATTAGCGACCCAAATAACCCCTACAAACGAAATTTGGACGAAATCGGGTATTTTGACCAAGATACCTCACTTACTCACCCTTACCATAGCTTATGCTCACCAGTCGGAATTCCAGAAACAAAAGTAAAATTCGTGATCAGCAGTCCAGGTGAGACTCCTAGACAATTTCTGGATTGAAGGTAGTGGATACTCAAGATTTTCTGACAGCTAGAGTGTGAATGAAGGCATAATACATATTACCAGTAAATCATCAGAGACTGAACCTTGGGCAATACTACCGACACCTGACATGAGGCTCGAAATGTCGTGGTCACCCATTTCGCCCAAACCTTGCTAGTGAGACTATTTGAGGCGCTGGTCACGAATATAACACTAGTTTCGTGATTTGCAACAAGTGACGGTATCTAATGGTGGGTTTGGTTGTGTTTGGGCTGGTGAGCGTTTGCTATGGTAAGGGCGGGTAAGTGAGGTGCTTGGGTCAAAATAACCGATTTCGTCCAAATTTCGTCTGTGGGGTTCTTTGGGTCGCTGATCACGAATTTAGCATTAGTTTTTGAGTTTGCGTCCGTTTAAGGTAAGTTACCGGTCTCAAGGGCGAAATGAGCACTTTGATGCGTAGCGCTTCCTCGTTTTCGCAGGCCTTTTTCAGTACCAGAATTTTCAGAATTTTCAGATTCAGAATTGGCGTAAACTCTGCTCGGGCCACCACGCGTGGAACCCAAAAACGGGACCTTTCGGCGCGAAAATGCGCCGCTGCCGCCGTTTTATTGTTGTGGCGCGTCCGGTACTGTAGCATTTGGGCGGAGGAAAGTGGTAAACGCACGAAAGATGCAATTAGGACGAAAAATCATTATTGTTATTGAAATTATGGAGATGGACTCGGTGAAGGAATCAGGCCAATAAGCAGTGAGAACATATTACTATGGAATGGAATTTTTGGATGAATGCTCAGATAGTAAGGCTAATGTGAAGATCTATCGTCAGGCCAATGTTGAATGCATTGATGTTCATGGAAAAGTTTGAATTGATACTTTTCAGAAAGTGTTTCTCAATACCTGATGACATGAGCATCATCTGTCCTTTCAATTTCAGATGTTGACTTTGTGCCATGTGATCCGAACTCGACATCAGTTCACCGTCGACAGCACTTCTACAATTATCTGATATTTTGATCGTAAGTTTCTTCCTCATGTAAAATTACCTATTTTCTTCCTCCCTTTGAAAGTAACTGCTTTTTTTGAACGATATCAAAACACATTCTAAATGAAACTAATCCACCAAATTTATTGATGTACTACTCTTTTGATAGGTTCAGTCTAACCCGTCCTAAACAAGAAATAGAAATGCAACACGTACCCATCCAGTGTTTGACTGTTGCGTTTTGTGACTCCACGTTGAAACTCCATTGGTGTGGTTTTCACTTGTAAAACGAACACCGCATTAATAAAATTGCAGATCGAATCAAAGTCAAGAGGAATTTGTGGACGATTGATTTCGAATATACGAATCAGTGGCGTACCCGGAGCGAGTAGGTCTCGAGGGAGATGATTACTGAAAAGCTCAAACATTTGTAGAGTGAACTCAGTGGCATTTTTCCATCGAATATCACTTACTAGAGTTCCCTTCCGGCTTGAACTAGTTTACAGTCTTGATCGACAACAAAATGATATGGAAACGTCGTGATAAAATCCTCGTTGGTAAGGCGAATTTTGAAGTCGTCGTTTAGCGTAGGGCGTTGAGCTTGGTTACCGAGCGATTCGGTTACCGTTGGGTTTTGGGTGATTGTCTGCAAGTATTAACTTCGTAAACAAGTCTACTTGCAAAAGCCAGTTGAATTACTGGTATTTCGTGTTTCATAACTCATAGTTCTAAATCAACTTCGACTCTAAACGGGTAGTCATTCTTGAGGTTAATAATTAACTAAAACAAATATTTCAATTAACCAAAATAATTCACTTGATCAAATGAGTAATAAAATTGTTGTTGCGGCTTTTGCCGGTGGCTGAAGGGGGGAAACGAGAAAACTTTCCTTTTTTTATTATCAGAAAAGTGAGCCACCTATGGACTGACTCGAGGGAATCTAGTAGAAGAAGAGGTGATCTCCACAATCTGTACAATGAACTTGTTCTCTTGTAACGATACCCAAACTTTCCAACGTGTTTTGTGAACCCAGACAGACCGAGCGATGAAGGCCGAACACGTGTGTGTTGCGAACACGGGGTATCATTGATGATTGCATGACAGTGATAACGGTGATCAGTTTCTGAGTGGCTCCATACAGATACCTACTCACCGCTTCTTACCTGACGAGGGAAGTCAGTCAGCGTGCTCCGAAGATTCTCAATGAGACCTATATGGTTTTGTAGAACTTCGAATGACGATTACAACGGTATAGTTTGTTTTTGCTAAGTGGAAATGGGCGATCCAAAAAAGGCGAAAAATCTACCATTACCATTCGACCATTAACTAGTGCCGAGAAGCTAGTGGCGAGAGGGGTCCGTCTGCTAGCCTTCTCTTTTGCCTTCACTAATCACCAAATTAGGCTCCTTTTGCAGATTTGTCGCAGTTTAGGGATAGAATCGCGCTTGGGTGGAGTATGATCAACAAAGTATGCACAAAGGAGAAAATCTACTAGCACTTATGTATGTGACCCACATTTACCGTATCACCTGTATCACCTGTCGTCCCGTTGATCATCGATTTGCTCGAGCGGGCGCCAGTAACGTCTCCATTCGTCCCTGTCGCGTGCCATAGTAGACCAGTGGGTCCTGCTCGCTCGAGGGACACGAAGAGCATCGAATCGATCGTTCAGGGATTTGACGAAGAAGTCCGACCAGCGCAAAGGTGGGCGACCTGGTGTTCTTCTGACGTCCCGTGGAATCCAGTCAGTAACGGCTCTCGTCCAACGGTCGTCACGAAATCGCATTACATGTCCGGCCCACCTGATCTTCGACAACTTGGCCCATGCGACTGCGTCTCTGATCTTCGACTGTCGACGTAGCTCGGAGCTCCGTATGCCGTCTCTCGCCTGAATGAAGCGAGTCACTCCGAGCATCCTTCTCTCTATACTTCGTTGCGCGACGCAAATCGCATGTTCATCCTGCTTGCGTAACGCCCAGGATTCTGAAGCGTACGTCAACGCAGGAAGAACCGTAGAGTCGAAGAGATGGGCGCGGAGTCGGGCGTTCTTCGTCTTCCTCACTACTTCTTCAACACTCTTGAATGCGCCCCAAGCCGCTCGTTTCCTTCTGCCCAACTCTGGACTCAAGTCGTTGGTCATGTTGACTTCCCGACCTAAGTACACATGGGTGAGGGACGTTCTGCACGAATCCTAATTGCCAACGCACGGCGCGCGCGAGGTGATGATACCTGCGGACCATTGGCGAGTTCACCGCGTGCACGTGCACACTGGTCCCCACCGCACGCGATCTTGGCTGTGGCCGAGCTCCCCGTTAACGCGATGGTGACCCGACGGACGAGAGGAGTCACCAGCTCAACCAGATCGGCAGCGAGAGCTGTCGCTCACTGATTCATAGGGCGCGCAACGCACTGTAAGGAATCAAACATGCACAATACCCACACTTGTCTAGATCAGAATTTCGAGCTCTATCCAATGAGCTCAATCACCCTGGGGGAAAACTGTCGTGAACACGCCAAAATACGTATGGGTTTCAATTAGGATATTTATTTTATCAAAGAACTGGAATCGAATGGAGAAATAATAGCGATATCCAGTTCATATTGCTCGCCCTGTGACGTGCCTGGATATCTTGATGCAAAATACCGTTACATCTCTCGTGTTAACCCCACTTCCATAGTTTAAAAAAACCAGCAAATCTATGAAGCAATATTATTCCAAAAAAAACTATACAGTTTGTACTTTGTACAATACCTCGTTACTTCTCTATCCACCTTTTGTCTTCTATCAGCATCACGCCTTCTAAGACGCTTCATCTCATCGGGGTTCTGGAACCAAATTAGGGGAACTAAATAGTTTTCATGGAGTTGATGATCTACAAATATTTACCGATATCTTCCGTGGCAACGTGCAATTTGCTTTTAGGTTAAGAGCTCTCAAGCGTCTAATGAGAGTAGCCAGATCGGGGTGGTCACATCCTAGTTGATTCTTCAACAAACTGCAACGGTTATAAATTCTTGCACATCTTAGCGGACATTGTGGTCAATAGAGGGCTCATCACCTGTGGAATGCCTCGGCAACATAAGTGGTGCGAAGCGTAGATAGTTTCCATTTTTCCTATTTTTGACGACGGCACCCAAAAAATTGACCTCTTGTGGTGTTTTTTCATCAAATTTAGCACAGAATTGTGTTCACGGCAGTTTTCCCCCAATGTGATTGAGCTCATTTGATAGAGCTCGAAATTCTGATCTAGATAAGTGTACGTGTTGTGCATGTTTGATTCCTTACATTGCCTTGCGCGCCCTATGAATCGGTGAGCGATAGCTTTCGCTGCCGATCTGGTCGAGCTGGTGACTGCTCTCGTCCGTCGGGTCACCATCGCGTTAACGGGGAGCTCGGCCACGGCCAAGATCGCGTGCGGTGGGGACCATGGTGCACGTGCACGCGGTGAACTCGCCAATGGTCCGCAGGTACTGTCACCTCACGCGCGCCATGAGTTGGCAATTAGGGTTCCGTGCAGAACGTCCCCCCCCCAAGTACACATAGCTGGAGCATTCAGAGATATTCGTTCCGTTGAGCGAAAATGGGGCATCAGAAACGTATCCGTTCTTCATGAACATCGTCTTCGTCAAGTTCAGCTGCAAGCCGATCTTCCCACACGCATGATCGAAGTCGGTCAGCATGCGTTCTGCCTGGGTGATAGATGGTGTTATGAGTACGATATCATCCGCAAAACGAAGATGGTGTAACTGCCGACCGTCGATCTTCACTCCCATGTCGTCCCATTCTAGTGTCCGCATGATGTTCTCGAGAGAGGCGTTGAACAGCTTCGGTGATATGGTATCACCTTGGCGTACACCCCTCTTCACGTTGATGCGAACGTTGTTGTAGAATGGTGTGATCACGGTCGTGAATCCTTTGTAGAGCTCACTGAGGATCTTCACGTACTGAGTGGAGACGCCTTGTTTGCACAAAGCCTCAATCACCGCTTCCGTTTCGACTGACATTGACGACTGACTGACTGTAATGCCTCACATTTACCGTAACCAACACAAATCGACGCCAAATTCAGAAACAAATGTCAGATTTGTGATCAGCGCCCCGAATAACCCCGTAGACAAAGTTTGGCCGAAATCGGTGATTTCGACCCAAACTCCCTGCTTTGTTAGAACGGACCCTAGCAAGCGCATGTCAGACACAATGGGAAAAGTTGACGTTAAGTTTGTGAATTGCTGAGCCACCACGATGCTACCTCGGGGATTAACATCTAGAACCCCTCTCGCCATTAGTTAGTGGTCGAGATTTTTCGCTTTTTTTGGACCGCCCATTGCCATTTAGCAAAAACAAACTGTACCGTTGTAATCGCCATTCGAAGCTCTACAAAACCATATATGTAGGTCTCGCTGAGAATCTTTGGAGCACGCTGACTGACTTCCCTTGTGAGACTATCTGAGACCTAAGATGTGTAACAAGTCCATCTATAGCGGAAGTAACCGTTCTCAAATCAGTAGCCATGTTACCATCGCGTAAAATTCCAGAGGAACGTTCAGGGCTGGCGATGATCCGTAGTTGGGTAATCCGATCGTTCAATTTCTTGCCGATCCACGATTAGCACCCGTGCCCCATTATTCCATGCCTATCGGATCCCCGTAGGGTGTCAAAAAATACGCTCGCCATAGAAAGCATTCTAATTTTCTTTTTCGCCTTTTCTTTTTTTGACGAAATTCGTTTGTCTCTAATGTTGTGGCAAGGCATTTCATAATTGAGATGAGGTCTCAAGATGGCTGAAACCAGTTTCGGCGTGGGTTTTGATTCCTTCCTTGATCGAATCAATGGTGTGCCGCAGGTACTCGACGTATATACTGTTTCAAAGATTGAACAATTTTCTTCGAAATATGGTAATTTTTCAGTCATGGACTCCAAAGTTGGTCTTCTATAACTCCTCCGATGTTGCTTTTCAGTGGATTCAGTTTAAAGAGCACGCTTAAAGGCCTTTAATACTTCGCCGAAAAAGAGCCGATTTCGGTCTTCGGGAGGTGCGTGTCTTACTACAGATCAAATTGGAGAGTTTTTCCCTAACGGCGCTACACATTCCTTATTTTGGTCTCCAATTAGTAGACTTTTGTATTGATTTTCGCCTTTTTTATCGATTAAAGTGAAAATAGCTGGTATGAGGCAGTGATGCGGCCTCATACCAGAAATTCAAGAAGTCTGGAGGAGCTTTCAAAATCCATCTGATAAGGAGTAGGATGTTGTTGATAGTAGTAGTATAGAAATCCATCAGATGTTGAACGGAATGAAGGAGAAGAATACATTCGAAATCTTTAGGAATACTAGTGCACTGTATAATGGTTCTATAATTCTGGGGGTTGCGTTTTTTTCACGCGTGTTCTGACTATTTTCAGCGCATCACTTGCTCTCTAGATATAAGAAAGGAATATGATAGGGTAAAGGTAAAGGTGGCGGCGTTGATCAGTCCCCCAAGGACGCGCCACGCATTCGCGTTTCATTCAGAATAGTAGAGCTATGCTAAATGCGTATTTGGCGTAAACAATGACTTGTTGGGGTCAGCCTCAATATCAAGTGAATTTCTTTATCGTCTCAGACAAGTCCGGTACCAATCTACCCGACCCCGGAGGGATGGAAGACTTGGTTAGCCGGGATCGATCGCTCGACCGTGCAGGTGTCAGTGGTGCCTCTTACCACTGCAACACGAGGGCCCTAGAGAATGCTTCCAAATATTAACTGATCACCTTGATTAGGAATATGACGTGCTCCTCAATCCGCTCTCCAGTTGCCATTTGTACGCTACGTTGTGTTCGACCAGTGATCGTCAGTGCAATATCCAGTTCAAACACTCGTTTTGCTGCTTCTTTCAGGACACCTGTAGGCCAAAAATGTGTTTTAATTCAGTAAATCGAATCAAACTCCTACAGTGTAGCTCAGCTCTCTCCTATAATGACCGTATGAATGTGAAATAAGAAAGAGTTACCTTTGACAATCGGATAGAGCCCAGGTCTTCCTGTATAGTAGTGTAATGTAATTGTCCCGTCCGGATTATCTTCACAACGAAACGATGGACCTCGTAAGTTTGCCTTGTACACCACATGGTCAATAAAGTAGTGCAGTGAGTCGAGGTTGTCGAGGAAGCCCTGAGTCAAATTATTTATTTATTCATTTCGTGTCCTTCTTCGGTGGTTCATCGACATCATTTACTGAAGCGGATAAACTATGCAGAGCAGTATGCAGTTGCTATTGATCGAACACTTTTCACCGGAAACGTTTTTCATAGAGGATTTCGTGTGTTATAGTACATTTCAATTGATCAATCAAGTAGTAAAAATGTTGCTGTGGCTTTTGCCGGTGGCGGACGGGGGAAGCGAGAAGAGTTGGATGCAAAATAGGGATAGAATTTAAGTAGCGAAAAAGAAACCAACAGCGATCGCTGAGGGGATACTGATTTTCCGAAAGGCTTACACTAGCAGATCAATGTTAAAACTAATTTTCGTTCCGTGACCACGTTTTCTGCTCTCAGGTGAAATTGCAGAGCAACAATCGCTGAATACCTGCATTTTTGAAATGTAGGGATGAAAGGAATAGGATTTCTTGACTGTATTTTGACCTAACTTCTATCAATAATATTGCTCACCTTAAGATTCGGACTCATTGAGCGGATCAGATCATCCCAACCAATTTCCATGGTGTATTCGATGAGAAAGCCACCATACATCTCCCAAACTTGTTCTCTGGTCATTTCTGTAATGTATTAAATCGTCTATCCTGAGTAAAATCAGTTGTTGAGTGTTAAATGTCAACGTACTTGCTGTCACACTAACAGCATCGACTAAGATGTAGGTATCCGAATCCGAGTAATAATGGTTGACAATGTTTTCTTTTCCGCTTTCGAATCCTGCTCTTTGCCTGAAATCCTCGTTATAAACGAGGACATTTCATCATACGAAGGCGTGTTCAAAGGTATGGTCACATGATTTCAAATGGATACTTTTCTGAGTTTTTTCTCTGTTCGAAAAATATCGGAAGAGCTCTTCCAGTTTTTTACTCGTGCTTCTACTTTCAAAAAGAGAATCTAATCCGATGGCAACGTTTTCCATTTCCACTAGGAAAATGTGAAAAACCTGCGTTGTTGCAATTTGTTATGAAATACTTACAATACTTTGTTCCAGAACTCTTCGCCGAACTTCCTCAGCATCAACTGCCGGATACTCTCGTGAATGAAACCGAACTGGAAGCGAAATAGTGCTGTTTAGAGTCTTATTTAAGCATTAAACAAAGACAACTTACCATTCGACTGTGTGGTAGCGTTTATGAACGTAACGAGGTGATCCATGCGTCCTCAATAGATTAATATTTAATAGTCACGCCATCATCTCGTAGCTGCATACGGCATGCGTCATGCAGTTCCGAACGCAGGGCGCAGGTAATTCCCCATCAAGGTGTATGGCCCGTTATTGCCGTTCCAATAACTGTATAATAATAACTATAGTTTCTTCTAATCAACTTATGGCACTCCAGTAACCGGAGAAAACGTATTCGACCTTAACAAACGTCTTTTACAGGCGTAATTTGTGGTGCTGAGCACGAATCCGTCGTCCATTTTCTCGAAGACCACCCAGGATGATTCTGTCAAAATTTCATATTTGGCTTAAACTTCGCCTAGAAGAGTCACCGTGCCTGTTCACTATTAGTATGATATTGGTTTTTCGAATATCAGCCGATTTCGGCTGTCACGGGCAGGTACAGGTAAGCTGTGAAGGCAAGGGACGGAGTTTCAGCCAATACGGTGATCCTACCTGGAGCACCCAGCTAGCCCCTACAAGTGATATGACTGGTCACCGGTCGAATTCCGAAAAATGGATGCCAGATTCGTGATCAGTGATCCATAAAATCACCAAGGGCGAAGTGTAGGCCAAATTGATAAGTTTACCCGGCCACTGTGGTGTCACTTCTTCTACACTTGCAAAGTTAATGAAGTGTAAGCTGAAGTTTCCACGATTGGATAGGTAGTGTCTAGGTCTTGAGCCGACTTTAGAATTTCAGCTATATGTTGTTGTTACTTTGATTTTTACTAGCTTGAAGTGACGTATCACATTCTACCACAAACTGACAACCCGAAACGTCATTTTTCAGACATTTCGCAGAGCGCAGGTAATTCCCCATCAAGATGTTTGGCCCGTTGTTCAAATTCCGTAATTGTATAAGAATGATTTCTTCTACAATTGCAAAGTTTAATAGAAGTGAGCTGAATTTTCCTCAGATACATAAATGTGTAGTGTCTTAGTTTCCAGAGGACTTTAGAACTTGAAATCAGTACACGGCGTTCTTGCTTTGATTCTTACTTATTTGTAGTGACGTTTTATTTAGTAAAAACGACCAGCTGGAGACGAGAAGACGCCATTTTTTTAAGGCAATTCGTTGACAGTTTTCATCGTAGCAATTGCTTTTCCAATCGCACCACGTTCATCATATTTTTTCGTTGAGTTAGTTTTGCAATAACAGCTCATCAGTTCCTAGTTCCACCAGTGATATTCTGCTGGCGATAGCTGCTCGGCCCAATTTGTTATTGGCTTCCTTGGGACAATGACTCTACGGTTCTGGACGGAAGGCTAATGCGTGGCGCGTCCATGAAGAAATGGTTAACGCCGACGGCTCTTTTTTTACTTCTACTGTATTAATATGATTGAGAATGCTTGCCATTTTCATTCTTTCCTTATAATGCAAGTGGGCATTAATTTTTGTCCGCCGTCATATGAAGTCAGATATTTCATGATTCGTTTAGCGGATAAAATATGGCATTGAAGAAATAACGAAACAGTGCAAGAACTGCGTAAGGGTCTATTTGACATAGGCACTAATTTACAAACTCTTTTGAATGTTTCCAGTTATTGGGGAAACCGTGTCCTTTTCCTAACCTTGAAATTACTTCTGCTGTTTTTCCTTTCTTATTTATTTATTTATCAGTCTTGCGATGCCACATACTCTGTTAACCGTGCATTATGCTCATCGTGGCCATGTGCATTGTTGTTTCTATTCGTTCGAATTTTCGACAAAACTTGAAACTTGTCCATTTTTAAAAACCCGCGTCATCAGTCCTATTCTGGTTAAGATAACACCGGTGACTCCTGAAAATACCACTGAACTTATTGTACTGCAAGAGAATTCCCAGAAACTGGCAGTGTAGAAAAGCACAACGGGAAGCAAAGTTGAAGGGCGCTCGATGGTCGATAGGATGGGCGCCTGACGGGACCATGTTGTGATCACACGCACAGCATTCAGCCTCTTTCCACCTTCAATTCTTTTCTCGTATTTTCCAATCATTTTCATTCATTTATAGAGATAAATCACTATACTACAGTGATTTTCTGATCGACGCGAGTGCTGCACATCTTGGCGGAAGTGGCTAATGACGACTACTCAATGAGTGCATCAACTTATGGGCGAAAGTTACGGTTAAGGTTTCCTGCCCCACTTTTTTGAAATTACGAGTCTGCATTTAGCATCTTCACCTAAGCTCGCATTCAAAATTCAAATTGTATCTTGCCACACGCAAAGCCTTCGAGGAACTCGGCGTTAGGTCAAGTGCCGGTGGCTAAATCGAAAGGGCGGGACGGCCCTATATAATCACGGAGCTCGCCACTACCTTGTACTCGCTGTATTATATTCTCTTCTACAATCTCTCCAATTCTCGTACATGACCCAGACTTTTGTCTCTCCTATTTTCCCGGGCTCTCCGCTACTTTTCTTACTCTCCCGCATTCACTTTTTTCCTCTCCTACCCTTCTCACTTTCCAATACTCTCTCGCACTCTCTGATACTCTCCTCACTCTCCTCGCTATCCCACACTATCTCGCATTTTCCTTACTCTCTGGCACTCTCCTCGCTATCCCACATTATCTCGCCTTTCTCTTACTCTCTGGTACTCTCCTCAATTTCCCATACTATCTCGCCTTTCTCTTACTCTCTCGTACTCTCCTCAATTTCCCATACTATCTCGCCTTTCTCTTACTCTCCTCGCTATCCCATACTATCTCGCATTTCTCTTACTTCTCTTTCCTCGCTATTCTCTCTCTCTCTCGTACTCTCCTCGCTATCCCATATTATCTCGTACTCTCCTCGCTATCCCATATTATCTCGTCATTCTTTTACTCTCTCGTCATTCTCCTCGCTATCCCATACTATCTCGTCATTCTTTATTCTCTCGCATTTTCCTTGCTCTCTGGCCCTCTCCTCGCTATCCCACACTATCTCGCATTTCCCTTACTCTCTGGCACTCTCCTCGCTTCCCATACTCTCTCTTACCCTCCCGTACTCTCCTCGCTATCCCATATCATCTCGTCATTCTTTTACTCTCTCGTACTCTCCTCGCTATCCCACACTATCTCGCATTTCCCTTACTCTCTGGCACTCTCCTCGCTATCCCACACTATCTCGCCTTTCTCTTACTCTCTGGCACTCTCCTGGCTATCCCACACTTTTTCGCATTTCCCTTGCTCTCTCGTACTCTCCTCGCTTTCCCACACTCTCCCGCATTTCTCTTAATCTCTCGTACTCTCCTCGGTCTCCCATGCTATCTCGCACTCTATGGCACTCTCCTTGCTGTTCCATACTACCTCTCATCTATCTTGCTCTACCGTAGGACCCGAGCCCTGGCTCCACCACCAAAAAGAAGAAAAAGCACGCCTACCCACTCGGCTATCTAGCAGCTGAACATGGATGCGATTGCAGACCATATCTTCCAAGCAAGTCGAATAACATTTACAAGGAGTTTGTGCTATACCGGATCCATCCATCCGGTCTGGACCTATTGCGAGATTCTACCAACACGCGCTCACGGGCTACAATATCCAAGGAACTTGGATAATGTGTGCTCAGGCTTTGCGTGCTGCTGGTAACTTATCACAGTCATGCCAGTTGCTTGCACGGCGAAGTGCACCCATACAGATCCGAACCCAATCGGTTGAGCTCACAGAACGGCGCTCCTATGCACTCGGCCATTATGCACCAGACATGGGAAAGGCAGTGTGTTACATCATGTGAGAAAATCAACTAACATGTTCAGACCACCGAAGGCCAAACCCAACTAGAGGTGGGTTTGACCTATCAAGAACGCGGTAAAACAGGGCCCCACCCGTTTCCTGTTTCAAAAGTGTATTAAAATGGCTAAGACGGTCGTAAAGAAAAGATACCAATGTACAATATATAACATCAAACAGCAGAGAATACGAACGCATAGATGTATCAATATCAAGAGCAAAAAAAATGTACAATTATGTTGCTGACAACGGGGCGATGGGCTGTGCCCTCTAACCTTTGCGGGGATAGCTTTTTGAAGAATAATACCGTGAAATAAATTAATGTGCGAATAATGGACACTTCAAGAATAGCTTTAACGATGTACATCAATTCGAGAACAGCTAAGTTTATGAACACTCGGACAATCGCTCTTTCCTCTGACAGCTCACTTCTATATTTTCTCCATGATCCACAGCGCCTGTGTTCAGTTTTTATCCTTTCACTTTCACAGCTCCATACGATCTATGTTGTCTCTTTTTTCCGTGGCAAGATTTTTGAAATGTTGTGAGCTCTTGAACTCTCTGTACAATGAGAAGAAGCAGTGCAGGGACTGAATTCGGCTTCGTGATACAGGAATGTCCATTAATGCGAGACATATGTCAGCGTATTCCTCGAGATCCACATCAAGTTCAGCCGTCGGTAGCTGAAATGAGATGTTCAGGGAAGGTCCATTGTAAGAAGAACCATTGAAAATATACTTAATACGTTTTTCAAAGGATAAAAAATGCGAAATTACTAGAAACCTTCACTTTTTCAATGAATCTTCTGAGATCTTTGCTAGTGAAGGGCTGAAAAGACCAGCTCACCAATTTTCATCGTCCTCTGACAAGACTTCTCGAATGGAAAAAGGAAAATGAAAGGGAAAGATGGAACGGGGAGGTTTGAAAAGAGAAGAGGTTGGGGGGAAGGGAAAAGAAAGCAAAGAAAATGAGAAGGAAGAAAGAAGGTGTAATGGAAGTGGACTGTAGAGGTAATTCACACCAGAAGTGGATCGATTTTGACAGCGATATCACAGTACGCCGAATTCTACTTAGGTTTGCTGTGGTTAGAAAAAGCAGTGCATCACGTAGTGAAAACACATGAAACAGCGTTGTTTCGATTACGATTTTTTAATAAAGCAATTCTAGGTGACCTTCAAGCGAGGAGTTTTTAAGTGAATTTCTCCAATTACGGTTATCAGCTCGAGGAAATCCGTTCAGATTTCCTCCAAAGCTTCAACCGGGAGAAGGTAAAACGTGGATACACCTCTATCTATATTCAACTGCCCAAGTGGGAACGGCTCAAAAAACGAAGCGAACCTTGACATCATTCAGGCATTGCTCGAAATGCGGTGGAAATTCCTGCATAAGCGTTTCGACATCCGGCAAAGGACTACGGAATTGTACTGTTGATTGTGATGGTCGAGTTCGATGCAATTCCTTGAAAGTTTGCTGAATCATTTTAATAAATAGGCCCCACAAAAAAAGACCATACTTTTATGTCCGTTATCCACTTGTCAATTTCATGAGACGACTTGTCAGCTCGTTCCAACTGCTTGACGGGAGCATCGTCTTGAGTTGTCACCTGTTGAAAGCAACCTTGAAAGGAAAAAAACAGAAAAAGATATGAAAAGGAACAATCAGTGAAAACTCCCAGGAAGAGATAGTAAACACTACAGGTCTTCTCGCCTTTGTCATTCACAGAGATAAACACTTTAGTTAGAAAAAGTGCCCTTTGCTATTGTTTCGTACTTACTTGTTCTGCACTTCTCCAGGGTTGATTTCAATAAAAGAAAGAAGAAACTGCGAAAACTAAACGACTAACCTCTCTATTGACGTGACGCAGTTGCATGGCCAGAATCGTTGGATCACTCTGTTGAATGGCAGGCTCGTCGAGCTGTATCAGTCCTATGTTGTCCTCAACCTAAATTTTACTTATTCACTTCAGGTAGTTATTCTGACCCCAAAATAACTGCCACTGAATGTATCCCATTCGTGTCTTCAAACTCCTGCAACTCAACTTTTTTACCTTTTGCCTGCACGTTAGGTAAGGAGCAATCAGCAGTCAGGTGCTACCAGAAGAGCTTGAATTCTATGAAGTTAACGCCAGTCGACAGACATCGAATTTTCAGATTTCAACAGTTTTCAAACTAGCCGGAAATTTACAGCTTCCAACAAATTATTCAAATGGATGATATTCATGCCATCACTTACAATAAGGAGACGCTTAATTTATGAAAGGTTTATAATAATCTCTCCTTTTAAAAGGAAAACTAAACTGACGGGCAAGAGGGCGGAGATTGAAGGCTAGAGAAAGCTACGGATGGTGGAAAACATATGAGGAAATTAATGGGTGCTAGGACTCCACGTGGCCACGCGCCCGCCCCTGCTGCCGGCCGCCCAATAGTGTCGCCCCCTGGCGAAGCCACGCGGTTTCATTATAATAGGTAATAGGTAATAGGACTATCGATGGGGGGGTTAGGGGCAGGGGGGCGGGGGGGGGGGTGGGGCGAGGGGGCGACACTATTGGGCGGCCGGCAGCAGGGGCGGGCGCGTGGCCACGTGGAGTCCTAGCACCAATTAATGAAATACGGAAGAAATTGGGCGCAACATTCGGTAAACAGGTGTACTGAGTGAACTGCAGAACAAAATCCATTAAAAAGCATCAAATTTTCGAACATTTGAAGAAGAAAAAAAGAAAATTATACCTCATCTGGTCTTGGAATTTTGATCATGGCGTCAATATCGCCAATGGCCGGTATGTAGTCCATAATGAACAATCTAAGCAGTGGACGTGGACGAATCTCTTCTGGCTGGTAGGCACTGACGAACGACAATAGTTGCAGTTCATCCTCGTTAAAATCGTGGACATTGTTCTGATCCGAATCGGAATCTTCTGGAAACTGTGTTTGAAAACAAGCGATGCCGTTATAAAAGAAAAGACCTCTATATCAAACGTTTTCTACTTCGTACTGTCATCAACGTTTCATGGCAAAAAAAACAAGAGAAAGGATTTTTGTCGAGGAAACTGCAAATTAACTACAGGGTGCGCAAAAATTATCCGGACAAAAATATTGCATTGTAACTTCAACAATAATGTAGATTTGACAATGAAACTTAACACACAGTTCCCCTATTCCCTTACTAATAGAAAAGTATCAAGTTCGTTCAAAGTGGCCCCCTATCTTACGGACACATGTCCTCAGACCAGTAGCGAACCCATAACTAGTGGCACGGAGGTAGTCTTCTACTATATCGTTCTTTACCTCAGCCAGTGGAGCTTCTAGTGGAGCCAAATTTCTGTGTCGCGTAGAGGAATTCTCGCTCCCAGTAAGTGACCAGGGCCCACATTCATCATTGGTAAATCCCGATAAACCCCGAGATATAGCCTGTGAACGGCGCACACATTTCTCTACCTGTCCTAAACTTCCTATGATAAACGCAATCTCTCTTCGACTCTGCCGTCTGGCTCTGGCAGCGCCGCGGTTTCGGAGACCGCTGGTCCGTTCGTGAATGTGAGCCCAGAAAAGAAACTAAGGCGGTTCAAATCCCGAGAGTTTAGAGGTCACCCATCTTGTGCTGTGCGGCGTGGGACAGCGAAATTATGAGTCGATGATTGCTGATCTTTCTCGATTTGGCTTTGCCATTCGCACATTGTGAACTCAAATGAACTCAGGCTTGGAACACATTTGAGTTTAGTATATACGTACCCACTACTCCAATATTAGGTTGAAAGCGTACTTCTAAAAGTTGTTATCAATTGCGCCAAACGAGTAACTCGTGGCACGCAGGTAGTTCTCATCGAAATCATTTCCTGTGTTTGATAACGGTGTTATCAGAGGAAGCAAAGTTGCACATCAGATAGAGCACATATATTCTCAAAAACCTACTAGACTAGAAAATCAGCTTGCTCGGAAACGTTAAAAAAATTGGGGGAAAAAATAGCAGTACGACCAGAGAGGTGTGGACTGCTGATGGCCGATAGTTTCAGATTTCCGTTTTGCTATTACCGCTGTGCAAGCATTCCAGAGATCAAACTTGGACAGCGTTTGCGTGTATAGATGTATAACATATTCCAATATGAAGCTAAGAATCCTGTTCTGCCAATAGTTGTGACCTGTGATGTATTTGTCCGGGTAATTTTTGCGCTTCCTGTACGTTAAGCACATGGTTACTCAGACCCAAGGTGACGACAGTATCGTGCGTAGTTATTTCTAAGCGAATTATGCTTTCCAAACACTCACAAACTTTGTATATTGAAACACGAAGTAGGAACGAGTAATATAGATTGTTCTACAGAATCCTTGAAAGGTCAGGACAGGAGCAATCATTTATAAAAGTTAAACAGAAAACACAGAGACGGCGCGCATGCTGACGGTGTTCAGTTTCCATGTAACGATTTTAACTAACAAGCGCCAAGTAGATTTTCTTTATCGCTAGATTTTGCGATATTCAACAGTTGAAAAAGGAGCGCAGCTAGCTGTATATCAAACCGTGACTGTCGCTGTCGCTATCCTCCTCGATATGAGTAGTTCGATTCATCATTTGCTGAAACGGCAACGTCACCTTTGACATTACCAAATCGTTCAACGAGCCACGTGCAACGCCATCTGCTGCAAAACTACAAAATTACCAGAAAAAACACGTGAAGAAAAAGTGGTACACTCTTAGGACTTCATCCGTTCTTCTCACGTCACCATATCATCTATAGCGAGGCTTATCATTTCTGCAGCCGACATTCGTTTCCTCGTTTTGTTGTGATCTAGTCGAATATGAATATGTCTCCCAAAAAGTGAAAATGCACGTTTTGCAAGAAAAAGGAGTGCTTGCGAAAAAGAAGTGCCGATTTGGGCATGATATGAAGCTGACTACACGCGGTGGAAAATTTTGTTGGAGATGTCGCAAGTCACCTTATGCAGGCACGTTCTTTCCTCTTGCAGATGGAGCTTTTGTTCCGTCGTTGAGCTTGTCATCACACAGTTGAAATGAACACAGTGGGCCCCGGAAGCCGATCAATCCGAATGTTAACAGCAGATAGAATGTTAACGATATGATATGGTATGGCATGATGATATGAGAGGAACCGATCAAGTTCTAGGAAAGTACCGAAAAGTGAATATAAAGGAGAAATCAGATGACGAATTCACTGTTCGAGCAGATGTGTATTGATGCACGTTAGGCAGGTGTGCCGATGGGTGGCTCGTTAGGCGGCATATTTATTTCAACTCGAAGCTGTCTCTAATAGGCCCCCCGTTGCTCCCTCACACATAATGGCTCAGCATCCAATCGATTCACAACATTGCTAATTAGGAACAGTTTTCCGAATGTTGAAAAGAAACAAACGAAGCCAAAAATATCTCACCGACATTCCTACAATATTCCGATTTTATCAGCAAGAATATTTAACACGTTATGTACCGTCGCTACCGTCGCTACTTCGACGCTGCACCTGCGAAGCTGCGTTCTCCAGACTACCTGACTAAATATCATCGTAATGTTCATTTCATCTGTTCGCAGTTAGTATTAGAAGTTAGTACTCGCTGCCCACTAGCAACCCATCCTGCATATTTATCCTCTGGACATCGTCAGGGTGCCATGATTTTTCGATGTTGAAAATTGCACTAATGGTATGAAGTGGACGCTAAAAACACATGGCGCCCCAAAAAATTCCGCATCGAGTGCAGTCCACCTAATTCAATGGATTAGGTGATTTTCCACTGAAGTGGATGTTACCTAGTTCAATGAAGAATCTCTGAGGCATATTTTCCCGATATATGTTTGCCTTTTCATTCCATGATGTCACCGCGCAGATGCGCAAGAAAACAGCATTGACACAGTACACCAACATCGACCCCCAATTCCTTTTAGACCTCCGTTTAAGCATAGAAACCGTTCAGTCTGAAGTTACGGAGTGAGAGGAAAAACTGGCGCTGATAAGTACAGCTATGATAACCTAGTCGTAACATTGAGAATGAGAAGCCTGAGAGAAGCTTTTTTCACGGTCATTTTCTATGACAGCGGAAATGGAATCCGAAAGAGAGCTCGGACAAATTAATTTTTGTTCGATTAAGACGGGAACCAAAGTGGTGGTGGTGCATAGCTATGTTTGATCTAATCAGTACAATTCCCTGATAACAAAAATTGATACCAAAACATGTTCTCAACAGACTATTTTCGGGATTTCTGTTGTTCCGGTACATAGTCAAGTATTCAAAATTCGTTCTAGATGGACGTTTGAAAAAAGTTTCGCGGTTCATGTAGGCCTTTCAATTCCGATGACTATATGGCGTCGGATTTAGTCAGCACTTACACCGCTAAGCCATCGCATCGTTTTGTCGTTGAGGATAAATTGGCTCCCACACAATATTTTTCAGGCAGAAGTGTTCCAGGAAATGTCAAATACTTCGCAGCGAACAAAAATGCGATTGAAGGAGATTTGAAGGATCTCACTCACAACTCGGTGCTTCCGACTTTGCAATTGGCGGCGGACTTTGATATGCCGGCGGAGACGATGGAGGATAAGGAATGTTCGATGGAAGATCTGAACAAACTTTGTGAATGATGAAGGGAAATTCATTCATTACCCCCACTTACTCAGAGCCTCCTCATACTCAGTCTCATGTGTTGGCTCGGAATGCTGAAAAGAGGAAAAATTTCCGGTGATGGTATGGAATATTGTGTTTAATCCACGTTGATTAGCGGTTTTGTAGACAATTTTCTAGTGCTTGTAAAAAAAGTGCCAGAAACGACATGGATACGACGCAGATTTTCTTTCTTTGAGTTGACTGTAATATATCACATACAATAGTCAGATCAGAATTTTATCACCCATTTTGGGCGCAAAATGCTCAGAGGCACCTTATTGCAAAATTTTACTATACGAAAATTTTGTCACATCGAGCCAGAGCACGGCTACTACATATGAACGTAGTCCTTAAGGCCCTTGTTATACGTTCGCTCACCCCCCAGCGTAACTCGTCCATTCAGTATCAGACACCGTGGGGCCAGACACGTCTGTACGAGTTATCATGGTGACGCTGGCGTGGTGAACTCGTACAAACGTGTCTGGCCCCACGGTGTCTGATACTGAATGGACGAGTTACGCTGGGGGGTGAGCGAACGTATAACAAGGGCCTAATACCTGCGCAGGTGCGGGCGGTGGATCAGGTTGACTTCCTGTGAATCGAACTGATCTGACACCTGAAATCAACCTAATATGCTAGCAATAATCTTTCATGCTCCGAAAAAATTATATGCGGTTCAGCTTGAAAAGCATCACTACTCCGTTGAGTGACTCAATCAACATAATATAATTAGACCTACTTCCCACAATGTTTACAATTTCTCAACCCTGATTTCGGAGCGGTTTCGAAATCATTCTCAGTTAAAAGTACATGTGGAAGGATTCGAAACGTACTCGTCGGTCTATTGGCTGCATTCAACATTGGCTTCGGTTTCCCATTGGCAACACTGTGGTTAGGATGCAATGGGATGTCGTCATCGGATTCAAATCGTGGCGGTACGTCAACTTCTTCGTGGTGATATATTCCCTGAAATACGAAAAGTATCAGATTCTAAAGAAATCCAAAGACGCACGCAAATCCAGCAACTTCTGGCAATCAAAAAAATTAACGAAAATAGAAAGCAAATTCAAGCTGAACATATAAAAGAGCATATCATGCCTTTTAGGAGCATGAAAACATCTGCAGTGGGTAATCATAAAAATTTGGCATAAAAATCTTGTGCAACTGTAGCAAATCACATGTTTGAAAATGATTCAGTAAATATTAGGTTGTAAACCTTCCAATTGAATTTTTGCCACGTGTCAATTTTTCAAATTTATTTCTTTGAAACAGAACCCAACTGAGATATGTATGGTACATTATTGGAGTACTATGTGTCGCCTTCCCGCTGGTAATTGTTTTACTTCATACGCGTGGAACCCTGCCGGTTTATTGACGAACAAATTTAACACAACAGTTTTGAGATAGCCTTACTTGTTGAGATTTTTTTCTTTCGGGTGTTTCTGATGAAAGGGCAAGAAGTGGTATTCTGCAACAACAATGTCTGAAGATTACGCTGTATGGAGTATAGAAGACTAATAATCTTCTAAAAAATTTTCCCATATGATTTTTTTGAAGACGTCCTTGGTCGGGTTGGATGGGTAACGTAATCAGCCCTGCTTACCGTTTGGTTTTTCGAGCCATACAGTCCTGTTGCTGACAGAGTAGATTGTCAGTTATTAGTACATTTTTAGGTAGGATCTCCTATTCGATAAATTCAGAAGAACTCCAAAAAACGCGAGGAATCTCCTCTTTGAGGTGCAGTTCAGACTTGGCGTCGGTTTTCCTTGTCTACCAGGACCAAGCCACTGGGGTCTCCGGCTGTGAATAACGTATTCGATTTACTTCTCATATACAACAGCAAAGTTATTTTACCTGTTGAGTTTCCTTTCGGAACTTCGAAATTTCGTACGCGAAGTGACCCTAGCGTTCAGCTATGTAGGCGACATATTGTGGGTAACATTTCGGCCACACCTTCGTACCTTTCCCAACATATTAAAACGCTTTGCAGCTATTATATATGAGCCCTGAAACTCTTCTACAGAGTTGTGAGTGGTGCGTGATGGTCCGACTTCTGTGGCTACTTTTAAACCATCCAAATCAGTGCTAGGTGCTCTTGGCGGAGCGGTTTATTCTTGAACCCATCACAGCCTTCTTTGACTTCCTGGGACCAACCTGTTCTAGGGGAACATAAAGGACACCTTACTCTATCATACAGTGAAATTTCAGGAATGGACACTGCAGCGGAACGCCCTAGTCAAAGCCCGTTGAAGTTATGCAGTTGCGACCCTATGTTTAAGGCTTCAGAATTCAAGGGAATTCTAACGAAATCGAATGTGCGATAAATAGTCCAGAAGGGCTTTAGCTACCCTACTGAAATGTTATCGAAAGAGAAACGCAGAAGCTTTAGCAGAAGTTTTACTATGCGATGAAAAAATATTCAATCGGAAGGTTTACAACCTAATATCAGGCCACGGAATCATTACCCTTTGTGAGATGGAGTAGCGTAAACTAGAAAAAAAGAAAGAAAAGCAAGAAGGGATCTATTATCCTGATGCTTTTGTAGCGGACGTTCGCTGTCGTTCCCTTGTGACGCGATAGATGTACACTGCTAATGATTCAATGACATTTACTCAAGGATCTCCTGGGAAACAAGAGAAGCGAGATCTGTGACGAGTGCAGTTTAAGAGAACAACAAATTAAGTGAAAGTACTACGTGTCATACCTGATCTTCTTCTAGTGCCCGTATCTGACTCCTTTCGTCCTGTGATGAGTCGTCACTGATAGGATCGCCGTCGATCGTTGCCCGACTTGATGACGGCTTCATCACACCATCTTAGCAACGAACGTCATCCATCACGCCCCATATCGTTACCACGACAACCACTTTTTCTTCGCCAACAGCTTAATTCTAGTGCACTGCAGTCGTGCACATTCACCCGGATTGGATAACACTTACCATAAAAATGCGGGAGAAACGCTAAAAAAACATTGAATATTGTGGAGTAGTGATGCTTCAGCTGGGCACTAAGGTTGGCATACACAGAAAAAAAACTTGGAACACCGACCCGGACCTAAGGAGATACGGCGAAGCTGCATTTCATCCGGAGCACACAGTTGAGCCGTGCGTACCATCTTCAGTGAGGAATTCCTTGGGGTATAGGCGGACGTGCAGTATAAACATCACGCAATGTAATTCAGGTTTAACGATGATTCCGCCCCGATGTTCATTGTAATGTAGTGCAAATGCTCACATGAATTGGAGCATCAAGATTTGGTCTCTCGTGGGAGTGGGACGTACATATGTATGTCCTTATTGCTGATAATCAGTGACTCGCCTGGAGAGGATATAGGAAGTGGACTCTATGCTCCGCTCCGACGTGAACTTCGGCATGTTTCTTATCCAAATTTCGGGCTCTTTCGAATGAGCGCGATAAGAATCTAACTCCAGCAACCCATTTTAGGATTTCAAAATTACAGCATTTCTGAGGACAAAAATTGTGGTTATGCTTCCAGGCTAAAATTGCATCAAAAGCCCAAGAAAAGCGACGGAAAAGCTTTTTGTCGCACCTCAACATCACTAATATATGATTAACCGTTGCAGCTATCGCTAAATAATAATAGTTTGTCTTCTGCGCGGAGCGCCTTCCCAACAGATGCCTTCAGTTTGTTGTCGATGAAGAATAAGGGATGTCCAAGTTGGGCGAAGTTCGCAACTGTCAGGAAGGAAACACTTAATGATTCTGAGTGAATTCTGAATGAAATTCGATGAATAAACTAGTCAGTATCGACGGCTTTTCTCCGTTTTCCGTACAAACTCTTCAGTAGATGTCTACAGTTTGTTGTCGAGGAACAATCAACGATGTCCGGGTTGGGTGAAGACGCGTAACTATCAGGAAGGTTTTGCCCTGGCGCTGCCGGTCGAATATCTCCCACTCTTCCATTTCAATAACTCACTATCCTAATCTTTCTACGGTTTATATACCTCTCACAAGGAGAGCCTTTCTGGATGTGCCAACGTTTCGTGATGCGACTTTTACAGAATGTAGGGTCCCTTGTAGGTACTCGAAAACCATACTTCATTTTTCCTCTAGGCAGCTCTGTGATGGGAAAAACAGCTACCGAAAAAATGGTAGGCGAGCTCATCACACAGAGCGCGCGAGCTCATCGGGGACCGCCACATCCCCACAGCCGTGGCCACGTAGTGCAGTGGTGACGATGCGGCCTCTCATGCGGGGATTGTGAGTTCGGTCCCGCAGTTTGCCAAGTTTTTTGCACTCATCCGGCTGTTGTTATTATATGCATGCGTAATCGCTGGATACAATTTCAACCTGATTAATGCTTTTTGCAAGTACCTAGGACGTATTCCTGGGCTTGTATGAGTTACTTTCCTATGGTTTGGAGCTGCACGTCATTCAAACACCGAAGATACCGCAAATACACATAAATACTCTAAAATTAATGTCAGATTCGTGATCAGCGACCCAAATAACCCCCACATGCGAAATGTGGTCGAAATCGGTTGTTTTGACCCAGGCACCTCACTCAACCACCCTTACCAAAGCTAGCGCTCACCAGCTCAAACACAACCAAACCAACCATGCGAAACCCTCACCTGTTGCGAATCAGGAAATTAGTGTTAGATTAATGACCAGCACCTCAAATAGTCTAACTAGCAAAATTTGGACCGAATGGGTGACCATGATGTCTCGAGCCTCGTGTCAGGTGTCGGTTGAGTTGCCCAAGGTTCAGTCTCTAATGAATCACTGGTAATATTTTGTCATCATTCAGACTCTAGCTGTCAGAAAATCTTCAACATTCACTACCATCGTTCCTGAAACTGCCCTGAAGTCTCATCTAAAATGCTGATCACGAATTTTATTTTCGTTTTCTGAGCTCTGACTAGTGAGCACTATGTGGCTATGGTAAAGGTGAGTGAGTGAGGTGCCTGGGTCAAAATAACCGATTTGGACCAAACTTCGCATGTGGGGGTTATTTGGGTTGCTGATGACGAATCTAGTATTAGTTTCTGAATTTGCGTCCGTTTAAGGTAAGTTACGGTGGATATTGGCCCATGCTAACGTTGCCATTTGCTAAAATTTGTGCGTTTTAAGCTGCTCCGAACAGGATTTTCTTCAACATCCATGACAAAATCGCAAATATAGAACGATTTGGGGTCAATGCGATCGAAGGAAAACAAAAATGAACCAACAGGATCCAAACCCTTGACCTTCTGAACAAGAGTTCATTGAAGTGCCACTTTCGAATAGACGACTCATAATAGTCCAGGAATACGTCCTATGTACTTACAAAAAGCATACAGGTTGAAATTGTATCTAGCGATTACGCATGCATATAATAACAACAGCCGGATGAGTGCAAAAAAATTAGCAAACTGCGGGACGGAACTCACAATCTCCGCATGAGAGGCCGCATCCTTACCACTGCGCTACATGGCCACGGCTGTGCTAATGTGGCGGTCCCCGATGAGCTCGCGCGGTCTGGGTAATGTGCTCGCCTTCCATTTTTTTGACAGCCGTTTTTCCCATCACAGAGCTGCCTAGAGGAAAAATGAAGTATGGTTTTCGAGTACCTACAAGGGACCCTACATCCTGTAAAAGTCGCATCACGAAACGTTGGCACATCCAGAAAGGCTCTCCTTGTCAGTTGTGTATCAAACAACGTAAACAATAACTATTATGAATGCAAGGGTTATCATGTATGGTACGTCTGGCTATTACTGGAAGGCGGTATATGATACGTTGGTATTCACTCATTCTGTGGGCCCGCGTGGTGCAGTGGTAAGGGGCGCTGCTGTCCCCCGCACGGTCGCACGATCGATTCCGGCCCGGGCTAATCAAGCCTTCCATCCCTCCGGGGCGGGTAAATCGCTACCAGACTTATAGGGGAAGGTAAAGACACTGACCTGGCATAGCGGCTGACCCCCGCAGGTCATTGTATAGGCCAAATACGCATCCACCATGCCTCTACGATTCTGAATTGAATACGAATGCGGCGGCGCGTCCTTCGGGGACTGATCAACGCCGACACCTTTACCTTTACCTTTACCTTTTACTCATTCTGTACACCTCACTCGTTTCTTCGTGAACAAACTTGCGCTCTTTACTCACTCTGTGGCGCAAAGGTATACCTGTGTCTACAGCAGATGCGGTTCGATTCCTTCTTTCTCTGTACTCGTCCTTTAGCGTATGCAAAGGCGTCGACGTCATCCAGGGCCCAGAATCATGAACGGACGAGCGGCCTCCGAAACCACGTCGGCGATAAACCCGCTCGATGAGGTCTCCCAAACCCTGCCTCATCGCAAGGTGAGATAGACCCGCGATAAGCCCCGATTAAACCCGTTTAAGGCCCATTCAGAGGCTGCGGCATTGCGGCGCGTCAATGCTTAAGGATAGGGCAGAGACGCAGACTCTGCCACTCTGGCGTCATTTTCCGCGGCGTCAACGGCGTCAACGGCGGCACCGTAAACTAAGTTGTGCGCGGTGCATCTGCAGCCAGTGCACGACACGGACGGCATAGCGCCCCAGTCAATGGAATAGCTATCGATCGGATAGCTTCACTTGGCAAACGTCCAAACGTGAGAAGGGTCCTTGCGCGAATGCGTCAAGCGCGTCAAATGACGCAGAAATTTGCGTCAAAATGACGCAAATTTTCGCGTCATTTGACGCAGCCTCTGAATGGGCCTTTACGAATCTTTGTTTGCGAGCCGTTCGGGGTATATCTCTGGATTTATCAGGAGACTACCAATAATGAATCTTGGCCGAGGAGTCTGAAGACGTTAACGACGTCTGAAAGTTAGCATTACAGGATAGACCCATTTCTGCAATTCGCTCTCAACCACCAATTGCCAAATATGGCAATTGTTGCAAATGCCACGGCAAACAGCACACGGCTCCTTGCTCCGAAATGGAGGAACAATCGCAACGCAGTGACTCAAATGGAGCCATGGAACCCAGACAAGGAACATCACACCAGCCACGAAGAATGCAAAGCCTGCTCAGGGAAACGCAAAACGTCGGAGCCACTCAAGCAACACCCGGTCACCACGGAAAAACCTCCATTGACAGATGGACGGGAAGATACCATGGAATTCCAGGCGCATCATGAACACGGACAAAATACCGAACAGCGCTGTAACGACATACTTCTTGCACGATCTGCACATGTCCTGGACGCCCAAAATATGTAGAACACATGAAGCAATCGTGCCTCTTGACACGGGATCAGAACTGTCATTCGTCAGCAACTTCGCAGATCAACAGGAGCTATCAGTGGTGTACAAAACAACACTATCCATCTGCACATTTAATGCACAGCACCAAACGCAACAACAATCAAGGTAGTCATCATGGACCGCAGCCAAGCAAGCGGATTTGGACTCTGATTATCGTTCCTTTATCTCCCAACATGAGATCAGGCTAGCGGTGCTAAGGAATAAAAAAAAACTAAAGCTGCAACCTTAGATCCTACTGGGGTACGACTGTTTATGGAACCTCATGTGGCTCATTGGTAAATTGGCGCTTTCATCCGGACTGCAACTAATACCAACCAAGCTAGGCTATATCATCAGCGGCCCCGGCACCACTGAGCTAGCTCATACTCTTTCAGTTACCATTGCTGATTGCTGAGGCCGAAAGAGCGAATCGATATTGGGCATCAGAATCGTCAGGCACGAACGAGTTTACAGGACCGTTACGGTCTGAACAGCAACAACTCAATGACGAAGTACTCCAAAACTTGCGCGCGAACTTCCAACGCAGGCACGATGGATACTATGTGGGATTTGCATTGGAAGGACAACCACGGGGCTCTCCCAGGCAACATACCCATTGCAATGAAACTGTTCCATAAAGTCCTGCAGACGTACGAACACGATCAAGCAACGCTCCAACAATACGACAGCGTGTTCGGACGAGCGGCCTCCCAAACCTCGTCGGCAATAAACCCGCTCGACACCCTCGAGGTCTCCCAAACCCTGCCTCATCTCGAGATGTGATAGACCCGCGATAAACCCCGATTAAACCCCGGCGCACGTCCACGAATCTTGTTCGGACGAGCGCGCCGTTCGTGGCTTATCTCGGGGTTTACTGGGGGTTTAGCAATGATGAATCAGGTCCCAGGAAATACCACAGACTCGCGATTCCAAGCCTACGACGATCCATTATTTACCGCACCAGGCGGCAGTAACACCCAAAAAGGAGACCACAGAAAAGCGTATTATGTCCGACGAAACAGAGCACTACAAACGTCCCATATCAGGCCCCACTCACGCCTGACCTGAAATCCATCCTGCTAAGATTTCGAACCCACAAGATAGCCGTTATTTCGGATGTGGAAAAAGCATTCATAGAAGTCCAAGAGGGAATATTTTTCAACTAGTGGAGGGCTGTAAGTGGTGTAGTGTTCAGGTAGCTACCACGAACCATGCGAATATTAACGTTTGCAATTACTTGTGTCTGTTAAATTATACACTATTTCGAGTACAACTTTGTTCATGCAACAACATTCACACACGAGCGACAACAACTGTATCTTACACATGCAAAGTATAATCGCTTAAAGCTATGCAAAAATTACTAGCTCAACAATATGATGAAGATGTATAACATATTTACAACAACAATGTTTTTCATGCCTTCTGCTATAACGCGGTTATAGGGCAAAAAGGAAATTAGTCGAGATTCCCGTAGACCTCCGCGACTGCTACAAATTTATCATACGGAGGACTCCGTTAATGCGAACGTTTTTTGTCAGTGAAGCGCACTTCGTAGAGATGATTCTGCAGCAGCTGGTGACGAAAGTATAAGCCATAATTTCCTGGTAGGTACAGAGTACTGAATCCCATGTCTGTCACGAGTGTAACGTCTTCACCAGCCCGCTGTCGCTTCTGTGGACACGATATGGATATCTAGGATCTCGTCAAAACCCAGAGGCGATCTTTCACATCAGGGATCCCTACACCCAAAAATGTTCCATACACCGCTACGAACGCCCACTGAATTAAACGATTATTCAAAGTGTACAATATATAGGACCTATTGAGCATAGAGATACGATACCAGCAATTTTTAAACTCGTACTGAAAAGTTAAACGAGGAAAATATGAGGCAACACGAGCCTGTTACTCTGTTGTGTGCACGGAGTTGAATAAATTTTTCGTCCAAACGACGATGTCATTCAACGAATCAGCTGCTTCCTCAATTTCATGATGGAAATTCAGCATCGCGTGGAAGCCATTCTCGTAGTTGCGAGCATCAGTTCTCACTCCAGCTGCCTTGAATTTTAAGCATATTGAAGTACGGGCGAAGCGAAAGCATCTCTAAAATCAGCGTATCACCTTTAGACGCTCAGCGTACATCAGTCCTTCATCTCGCAGAACATCAAACTCGCATGTCATCACGAACGCTGGCGGCAAATCCGACAAGTCCTATAGATTGACCGTAATTAGTGAAGTAGACAGATTAGAAAGACATGATGGTAACCAAAATATCAAAACCTCTTGCATTAAAGGAGAAAAATATGGATCCGTGATAAACGGAGCTAAAAGTCGTTGGGCTTCCAGCGAGTACACGACCGCCTCTCTCTCCGACAACGTTTCGTTTCGATAGTTCATATGAGAGAATGACTCATAGTCAAGAACCTGAACAGTAGAGTTTACATTGTAAGAGTACAAAGTTCACCCAAATCATAGCAGTCGAGGAGGAATGTAAAGGAGCAAAAAATATGGCGCAAACTAAGATGAACAACAAAGAGGAATAAAAATGTATCAGCGATGGCAAAGTTCTTGAGCCCTTCGAAAGGCAGGGCACCCAGTTTTAATTTCGGATGTTTAGCTCGCCCTAATTTCGTGCCTTCCACTAATAAACATCCCTAAAAAACCCGACAAGTCAGGGTCATTCCAGAGCGAGGAATGCCCGCAAACGTTGCTTCACAACAGAAATCTCTTCAATTTCGATACCATAATCCGCACGTCAACACAGCTGCTCACAAATAAATTACAAACTAGAATTGTGACTTACTCTGGCTACCTTGGCCCGATGTTCTGGAGCCACGTGCCCGTTCACCAAGGCGCTTTTCACCAAGGAACCATGTTTATCCATGTCAATGCCAGCGTAGAACATGTAGTAGTACGCCACAGATTCAGGATCTGTAAGAGAGTAGCATCGTAGAGAAGAACGAGAAAGAGTGGAAGCAGAAAACAGATGCAACGTGGTTTGTCATTTTTTGCAGGATTTTGACTAGACAATTTGTGACGGGTAAGACGACTGTGGATACCATAGGTGAACTACTCGTCTCTCCTCAACTTGTGAGTGGGCGGGGTTAGGTGAGCAACGGGCGAGTATGATTGGACTCGGCCCGTATGGCCTGTGCTCTTACTCGTCCGTTGCTCCCCTAACCCCGCCTACTCTCGATTTGGGGAGAGACGAGCATACGGCCCCATCCTGACATACGCAACTTGGAAAACTCACCAACAAATGACGTCCCGTGAAGTTTCTTGGTGAAATATCTGTACGAAACGGATTGAAGATCAGCCAGCTGAAGCAGCGGATACAGCAGAACTTGCCCCATTACGTCAGGCTTCTTTCCAAAATCACGTCGTCGTTGTGTGATGGCTGCTACAAGGTTTCCACCAGCCGAATCACCCATCATCACTATCTGAACAGTCCAAAATGCTATTTTAGAAAAAGAGAAGTTTTGAAAAGGAGACTTTGGGAATGGTAAGTTTAATAAGAGAAACTAGATGAACCTTTTGAGGATCGACACCGTACTTATTCTGAGCAACGCTTAGAAAGTACTCCAAGGCAGCTTCGCAATCGTGCAGGCTTCCTGGATAAGGAGTCTCAGGTGATAGTCGATACTCGACAGACACAACGACGACGTTCAACCTGTAAATATGAGGCTGGTACGGTATTTGGCAAACATAAATTCGGGTCTGGTTTAAGTCTACAAATGTAGTAAACGTTGAGAGATTGCCTTCCACAGGCATGATTACGGGATTACTGGTTGATTTTGGACAGTCACAACACCTGGGGTAGGCCAGTCCAAATTTCAGCAATCTACAGGCAACTACTACTTAGAAGGTGTAGCGGAAAGCCCCTTACATCTTCGCAATTCTTCTGGTAAGAGAGTCGTAGACGTCGATGTTTCCAAGTGCCCATCCTCCACCATGAATGAAGAACACCGCGCCATCGGATGACGCATTCAATCGAGGAGAGAAAATCCGAACCTGAGCGAAAAAATAAACAAAAACATTTTTAAGACCACAAGAATTCCTGAAACCTCACAGTCACTCCATTCCATGTTTCTGTTTCTACAACCAGGAAGTCGTCATGCCACCACGGTCCAAGAATCGGTGACAGAGCGTTGAGGACTGATCGTGTCCACCACACCATTGTGCTCGCCTTCGGGAACAATCGGCTCTGAAATGGGAATAACTGTCAATACAAACAAATGAAACTTCTAGATGAACAAATTATTACACCTTCAAACACTTACAGGCCAGTAGTAAGTCACTCGAAGTGACGCTTCAATAATATGGATAGCAAATCGATCCAAGGGTTTTTTGGTTAATCCGCTTGGTAGCGGCCGATGTATCAAATACAATAGAAAGAATGTATCAAATACAATAGACAGCGATTGAAGGTTTAAGACCAACTCAAAAAATTCAATGATGAACTCACGCTTTGCTTTTCCTTGGGAGCACATTGAATGTAACGTCCAGAATCGTGACAAGGATCCATCGAGGTCCCGGAATTAAAGAACGTGAATCTGAAAACAGGAGATGACAGCGATTGAAGGTTTATTAGACCAACTCAAAAAATTCAATGATGAACTCACGCTTTGCTTTTCCTTGGGAGCACATTGTAATAGTTTTTGGTCAGCGAGCACGCAAGTGACGTCGTTTGGAACGAAATCGAGTTAGTAGTGATGTTAGTGAGTGGCTAAACAAGAGAAGGTAATGTATGTGGCTTGAATCTCGTATGTGATTCAATGAATGCTGGTAAACCGGATTTCACGATTGCTGAAGCAAATCAAAATAGTGCAAGAGCAGACGGACCACTCACAAAACACTTAGCATGGCTGTACAAAGTGTCAAAACGAGAGGCTTTTAAAGAAACGGAGCACGGCAGTGTGAAATCCCAAGAATCTCTCTGGCGTCACTACCGTACTAACCATCAAAATTCTATAGGATTGTAGCTACCAAAAAACAACAAAAACACATCACATAGCATACGAAATCGGCAATCGGACGCGGACAAGCTATCGAATGACGAGTGGCCACCGGTGCCCATCGATGGCTTCCGCGCGATCAAGATGAAATTGAGTGGCCAGATCACCGACCGATCATCGCCGATTTCAAACTTTCCTCTGAATTTTCAACACAAATAGCGGAGTGTGCTTATTGTCGATCAAGATCTATGTGTTACTCATCTCAGGTCCCAAGTTATCTCAAGTTAGAAGTAGTGAACGGTGAGCCTCTGAACGGTGATCCCCTGCCGCTATCATCATCACTCAATAATCAATGATATCCCTGTTCGCACCAACCACCTATCTACACTCTATCCTTCAACAGATCTGGGTTCACGAAAATAGTGAATAATAAAAAAAAGTGTGAAGTGAAGAAGTGAATAAGAAAATAGTGAGTGATCGATACAAATCCGAAACATCACGAAAATAGCCATTTTATCTTTGTGTGCACCTACATCAGGTGGAATCGAAACAAAGTTCCCGACTTGCACGTGGAGTTTTATAAATATAGCGAAAGTGGGAAATTTACCAGCAGTGCTTCAGAACATTTCATCCAACTACACTGTGTCCAGAAAAGATAGGGACACCCTCTAATTTTTTGTTTCAGCGATTTGCTCAGTACTATTCGATTCTAAATCTACATCAGCAAATTCAGCACGGCCGAAAACATGGGCCTGAAAGATATCAGCTTCTGATTTGTGCAGGGAAAGTTTTGAGGGCAGTTTTTGCAATCAAGGCGACGGAACCACTGTCCAGAATTGATAGGGACACCTACAAAGAACATTCCTTTTGAAAAGACGAATTGGTAGAAACCACGTTTCTGGGCAATACTCATCTCAGCAAAGTGTTAAGCGTTAGAACTGACCGTAGGGCGACGTCTCCACTAAAATAACAAACCGAAACTGAAGTTTTCGAAGAAATGAGTCCTAGTGCCGCACAATTTCAGCTAAATGATATCCTCGAGGAATTTTTTCGGCCATTCTTTGACAATTTCCTTTGAATACAAAACGAAGATGTCTTCAGGAAGTCACAGGACTTTTTTGTGCTCCATCGAAAACAGAATGATGTCTGATGTCCGACCAAAATGAAGCGAGTGCGCAAGAGCCTACCATGAAAAATCGATAGAAAACTATCTGCTATTATTTGAATCATTACGGAAACATTTCCTAGATAAAAGCTAAGCTCAACTTACATTTAGCAGAGGCGCAAAAGGAGAACAGATTCGAATTTCTCTGGAGAAACAAAATCCGTTCTTGGAATAAGGCACGATAGACGTTCATCTGGTTCCTATGCTAAGTATTCTAAGATTAAATTGATTTTTCTGATGCGAAGCGACTTGCATGAAGCTGTCCAGATGGCATACAGTACCACAACCCGGCTTAGTTGAGAACAACTAGTTTTTTCCCAAAGAGGGGCTTAAGGTGCGGTGCAGCCTCAGCGTGGGTGACATTTTCACTCCGAAGAAAAAGCCTTGATTGAATTTAGTTCAGCAAATAAGAATTGATTTGAGTAACAACAGGTACTGGCAGCTTGACTATTACCGTTCCTGGAGGATAGCATGAGGCACAGCTTGTTCTTCCAACAGAACATGGCCGCTTCATAAGATCAGGCTGGCCCAAGGCTTTTTAAGGACTCGTTTCGCTGGCATTCTCGAATGCCCACCTAATTCTTTTGAGTTTATCTTAATGGAAAACCCCTGTGAACACCTTTATTGAAGAACTAAGGCGATTAGCAAGATGTAGTTCTGCGTCTAACGAGGGAGGTTGCTCAGCATGCTCCGAAGATTCACAACGAGACCCATACTATTTTGTAGAGCATCGAATGGCGATTACAACGGTATAGGTTGTTTTTGCTATGTGCAATTGGATGGCACGAAAACGAGCAAGAAATCTTGACCACTAACTAGTGGCGAGAAACTAGTGGCGAAAGCACTTATAGGTGTTAACTAACGGAAACCGTAACATGATGGCTGAGTGGGTAGCATACAGGGCTCTCAAACTGGTGATCGGTGGATCAATCCCTTTGCTGTCCCTTTCTTTTGCCTTCCTACGCTAGATACCAAAATACGCTCCTTTTGCAATTTTGTCGCAGTTGCGGGATAGAATCGCGTTTGGGAGGAGTATGGCCAACAAAGTAAGCACAAACGACAATGTCTTCTAGTACATATGTATGTGACCCATATCTACAGTAACGAACTCAAATCGACCCCGAATTCAGGAACAAATGTCAGGTTCGTCATCAACGCCCCGAATAACCCCCGTAGACAAAGTTGCGGCTAAATCGGTGATTGCGACCCAACTACCCAACTTTGTTACCATGGACCCTAGCAAGCTCACGCCAGACACAATGGGAAAACCGATGTCAGATTTGTGAATTGTGGATTTCTCAGCTACCCAAGTGATCTTTCTTGATGAAAATTGTAAGAAACTCATCCAAAATGGCGTCTCTGTGTTCTTCAGAGTCCAAAAAGTGAAACAATAGGAAAAAAGATATTCTCGGTAAGTGGACCTTCGTACAACTACTCAACACTAGTAAGGCTGATTAGGTCAAAATCACCGATTTAGCTCAAACTTCGTCTACTGGGGTTCTTCGGGGCGCTGATCACGAATCTGACATTTGTTTTTGAATTTGGGTCGATTCTGGTGGTATCTCTGGTGGTTGCGATCTAGAATCCCATTTGCCACTGGTTAGTTTTCAAGGTTTTTTGCCTTTTTTGGGCCATCCATTTACATTTAGCAAAAACAAACCATACCGTTGTAATCGTCATTCGATACTCTACAGAACAATGTGGGTCACGTTATGAATCTTAGGAGCACGCTGAGCAACCTCCCTTGTAAGAGCTCAAGACAGCGATGCATCGGTCTACAACACCTTCTCCAACAAAATTCTTCAAAACTCCGTCGCCTTAATGTCAACTCCACTTATTGGCATGGCAATGAATAGTGAAGCGCACACCACTTGCTAATTTCAATGGGCTAATTGGACTTCGATTCATGTAGCGGTTTTTCTCAGGTGTCCCTATCATTTCTGGACAATGGTTCCGTCGCCCTGATTGCAAAAATTGCCCTCAAAACTCTCACTGTACAAATCAGAAGCTGAAATCCCTCAGTCCTATGTTTTCGGCCGTGCTCAATTTGCTGGTGTAGATTTGGAATCAAATAGTACTGAGCAAATCGCTGGTACAAAAAATTAGAGGGTGTCCCTATCTTTTCTGGACGCAGTGTATACTCTGTTTTCGAATTCGAAAATGTAAAAAGTCAAGGGCACTGAGAATTGGAGGTGTATAGCACGAATGGTAGTTAAAAAACTCTCCTAAAGCGTTCAACATGGGAGAAATAAAAATAGGAAACTAGAGTATGAAAATTCGCCGCACAGGTGACCCTTCAAAATTCAGCAACTCTTCTTTTTTGAAGAGAAAAACAAGAGAAGACTTTTCACTCTCAATTAACAACAGCGGCGTTTGGTTGACAGATAGACTGAAAAATCCGCTTCCCGTGACTTAGCAACTGCCAATCAAGAACCACATGAGATCCTTTCAGCTGCAGTTCAGAAACTGGAACAACCATCTGTGACGCTTGCGAAAATAAACATTTTCATGTTTATGGTAGCGGTACTGTGGCAATAAACACTTGTCTAAACGGTGATGAAGTTAGCGAGTCGAACGGTAAGAGGCAGGCAAGATGCTGGACAAGTATATGTGATGAATTTCGTACCAGGTTCCCTTTAAGGGTATTGAAATCGTGAGGACGAAAGTCGCCATTTCTTCAGAATCTGCGAATTCAACCCAAGGTAGTAGGTGTATAATTACGGAATTATAGGACAAGATAGGAAAAATAGCGAACAAGATGAAACGAGACAAGCACCCTACTGAGGATCTAACTCTTAAGTTTATGAAAAAAGGTTGATTAGAACAGCTGCGATGTAGGCAAACCGCGTGTATTTAGCAGACACTATCAGGAAGTCCTACACCAACGGCACATTACTACATCAGAATAGAAGCGTTAAGAAGTTCGCCAAATGTCGCCCTTTTGTGTTGGTAGTCTAGACAGTGACGACAGTAGGTGGCCAGAAAGAAACAAACATCCTCGTAAATTATGCCCACTGAAGAGAAAACAGTAGGAGGTTGGGTGTCGGCTTTCGTTGGTTAACTAGATCGTTAAAAACTTGTCCAATGACCTTCTTCTCATGACTTCTGACCTCAACCGTTGCAATTGGTGGGCTTCATGTCGTACGGAGGCATTCACCTGCCTAATGCTGTCAAACAGGTTCGGGCGCTAACGAGGGGCCCAGACGAGACGGTTATCCTTTGTGAGGAAACGGCGACGACGAATTGCGTTTCATCGTTTGTCGTCTACTGATGGCATGAATTCCTACAACGACGACCGCATAATGATTCGGCCAGCATGAAATCGTCTTGTGAACGCAGTTTTTACACCAAAACACCTCCAAATGAACAACGATCTTGCAAGCAAAGAATGGCTTATCATTTGTTTACATCACTATGTCGTGATCGTTCTTCCGAAGCACAATTTCAAGAAGAAGCAGCAGCCTGACAATGGCAGAGTTCGTTCTTGTCCACCAGTTTTTCACCCTATTATTTATCTTTAACCACCTTCGCCTTTATTATGTCCAGATTTTCTTCAATGGAGCATTCCTCCATGACACCAAAAACAGACAACAGTGCCGTGCTACATTTGTGTGAAGTCGTCTCTGAAACGCCTTTCGATGGGGTCTTTTAACCGAAGGAGCGAAGCTACTCAATCGTCAAGATTTTCACCCAAACTCATTCAATAACCCTCTACTGAAACTTCTTGTAACAGGCGTTGCCTAAAACCAACTCAACTAAATAGTTCATGATAACAGGAACAACGCGATGTGAACAAAAACTTGACACGTTAAGAACTTTGAAATAGAACAAAATTATACCAGAACTTGAACGGGGGCACGAAAACTTTGCTGGACACGGTTGTCCTGCGACTTCCAGTGCTAAATTTTAGCTCCAATACTTTATCTCTTGCTGAAGCGACTGACAGTTCACCTGTCGGAAAGAAAAGAAGAAAATTTAGAGCAAGATTCATCAATTCTGAAGACTCCGAGGACGCAACGGTGGTATGCACTACTTTATATCTACTTTGACTAGCTTACGTTATCAATTGTTAAAAATCTATTCGAACTCCCTAGCAAGTGTATGAGAACTCTTGTAAACAACAATTTATCTTCAAGCGAAGTGGATCGCTTCTTTTACTCGTTTAATGATTCTGCGCCGAGCGAAGTTAGTAGGTGACCAGACGTTTCGACCTATCCGTCGCCGAAAAGATTAAAGTGAAACTAGAAGTTTTTAGGCCTCTGAAGACGACGGATAAGTCGGAACATCAGGCCAATAAAGCTTAAGGCCACCCAGTTAAGTTTAAGTTTAAGGCAGTCTGCCAACCTCGCTCGGCACAAAAGCACTAAACGATTACATGCCGAAGTCTCAGGGGAGACTTGGAGCACCCATTTCTGTTCTTTATAACTACTCCGTAGCAAACTTCCTTCTTCATATTTTACACATCTTTCCTTCTACCCAGCGAATGACACTCTCTGCTCAAAACACCATACTTGAGGCCTCAAAAGTACGGCAACAAATGTAGAATATTACCGAATGTTATTTTTGCTAAACAAATTTCTATATCTTATAATACAGAAACACAATTCAACTGAGGACCACTTTTGAGGCAACTTTGATGCAGCAAATAATAACAACGTTGGCAGTTTATTTTCACTGAATAAGAAGAGCGTAGCAGACCAAATCAGTCGACCAACATTATGTTGACGAGCGCATGTGTGTATGTAGTACTATGCAATCGTGACTTGTTATGATGTATCTGTTTTGCGTATGCCTAATGTCTACTATCAGGACAAGAAAACATTGAAGGTACTACCGTGTTGTTTACTGTTTTTCACTGTTTCACAGGAACGAAACACGCATCACTGCTGTTTCCCGGGGTTAGTAGCAATTCGTAATTACTTTACATCCAGCCAACTCCCGCTAAATGTGCATCACTGGTAGAAGAACTGATTAGATCCTTAGAAGGCGAGATGCACTAAATATTTACCTGTCGGTATCTATACACAATTCATTCTCTACCGTACACCCCATGCGAACATATTTTTTTTGAAACCTTTGAGATCGTTTAGAGCGCCCGACGCGACGACATGCAAAAGATGCAAATTGAACAATTCCCCCGTTAAGGTCGATTTGTGTGTTTTCCATGTGCTCGCGTCGCGTGACGCGCGCGCTCTAAACAATGGTTTGCACACATGCAAACATATTTTTGAAGTCTTTGGCTCACTCACTCATGTCCTTCGTGTTTTCGCATACAGTTTCGAGTGCCACGGCATTTTTAAGAATATAAACAAAATACTTTATAATTTCACAGAAATCTTATGATAGATACACTAGACATCTGAATAGCACATCTGTGACAGAACTGCATGAACCCACGTTCAGAAATGATACAAGAACCTACTTGACAAGCCCAATAATACACAGGAACAGCATCAGAGCCCTAGCCTACAACAGCGTTTTAACAAATTCAATCGCTGCTGTGAACTGTGTCCACCAATAACCTTCTGCTCCGTCAAGAAGAGACCCGCCAAATCCCTGCACATATTGAACATTTGACAGCAGTGAAGGTGGATTCGCCTAAAAAATGTTCAAAGAGATTGAGATTTATGAAAAAGAGGTAGTAGCTGATGAACTGCCTACCTGAATAAGAACGTAGACGAGCACTGGAGTAACGTCGTCGGCCGCTGCAGCTCCCATTCCAGGTGCCATTGATATAAGATTGCTTATTGTTTCACAGCACCTACAATGATAAACTACTGCGGCATTGGATGGGAATAAAATCTTTACGAACGATCAAATAAATTAAGCAGTGGATAGATTTCTTGTTTCACAATTCCAGTGGAGACTGGAGAACATAAATTAGAGCTTCCAGCTCACTTATCCAACCTCAGTAAAAAAATTCGTGTTCTGAAGAGTTGATATGGCCTCCTGACCACAGACTCGCTTCCAAATTCCGGTTTTCAAAAAAATCGAACTCAAAACCTCGGTCGAGGACCACCCCTACCGCCGTCTATGGTGATAGAGTTGCAATCACCGACTCCGCAAAAACCTCGTCTAGTGGGAGAAGGGTTACTTTATGTTTCGATCACGAATTTGGAATCGACTTCAAAAATTGGGTCTCCAAGACATCTCAGACTTCGCGAAAGTGTCGCTTCCCAAAACGCTCTGATTGTTCTCGAACTTTTCATGGCAACGTTCTTGTCTACATTTCCGTCACAAACTATTAGAAATGCCAGCTCTGCTATTGTTTTTCTTTCATCTTTTAGTAATTGTTCCACCATTCTTCCGTCGAGAACTACAGCTGACCTCACAACACAGGCCAACTTGTCTCTTGCTGACTTATACGCGTTTATTATACTGATCTCTGCTTGAGCAGATGGCCAAGGCGCTTCACCGTGAAGAACCTGAAAGAAGCTTCTTATGGTGGTAGATAATGTCTACCTAGCGAGATCTAAACTTAAACTGATTTACTCACACTCGGAATTCTCAACATAGGATGGCTTGGATGGAAAGATCTAGCTAAGCGGGCAAGTGACTTCGAGAACAACCTGTAAAATGGAAAAAATTAAGGGGACAATAATAAGAGATTTGCAATGCTAGAACAAAGCACGAACTCATCGCGATGTCGATCAGCATCTAAATTTGGATAAAACGCCAGAGCGTGAATTTGAGCCATGAACACACGCTCGATAGTTTTTCGAGCGTAAGCAATCAGATGAGCAGGAGCCGACTGCCACATAGATGAGACAGGAAGGCGAGAGTACATACCGGAGAGAGTCCGTAGCAGACAATCCGTTTTTTCATCCTAAACAGGCATTCACTTGAGGAACATAGGATCACGTTTACTGCAAAATAATACACACCTGCGCGTTAAGAACGACGAACTCCTGGAGGAAGCGTTTCATTTGCTGATCCTTGTTTTCCAGGTAGAAACGCACGAGGACTTCAACAAGGCACTCTTCAACCAACGCCTTCTCCCTATGATTAGTATGTTCCAGAGCTTACATTATATCACCGAGTTAATTTTTGAAAAGAAAAGCTAAGAAAGGACTGAGAAGCATCCATTCTACATGGAAGTCATTATAAAGCTTCTTTTTTCAAGATTTACCTCCAATTTCCGAACACCACCGGATCTCAAAAAGCTTCTTACGCTCCACTCGTGAAGTGGAAAAGGTTGATTCACACCATATATGTATCAGAAGTGTACATGCTTATTTTCCCGGATGAGTTAGTTCGACATGTTCACGAGCTAAGGCCCATTCATACCCGGCAAAAGCGCAGCGCAGCAACGACAAAGTATACGGCAGAGAGCGCAGAAATGCAGTGGGCTAAAAATAGGAAAGTTTTGGTGATTTTCGCGAAACTAACTAAAAGGAACGGAAATTCTACCATGGATGGATGAGATGGTTCGTACCCCGATAGGGAAGTACCCACGCCTTCGCGGAAAACCCACCAGCTGCGGAACATATCGCTGCCGAGTATGAATGGTCTCTACCAGTGAGCAGCAGCTATTGCGAACAGTCGAAAAACTAACCTCTGTATCCTCAAAGTGAGTTTTTCCACGTAACTTTTCAAGCGCAGTAGAGTTATTCTGGATTGTTGTAGATAAAGTAAATAAGACGAGCGCTTGCGATTCTCCTCGCGTAGTGTGCGTAACAGCTTACGGATTCTGAAACACTATGTCGTTCAGACCGCTCTAGAATCGAAGAAGAAAATCGACTTGCCCTTTGTTATCGAAAATCTGCAAACATCTCATGACCTCTCTCGTATGAGCAACAAGACTCTGCTCTCGACTGTTAACAGCCTCTGCTAGGAGTGTACGCAACAGCATCACCAGCTGTTCACGCTCATTTTCAAGTTTTACTCCCCTAAACGAAGACATTTTACACGAAACAGCCAAATAATCGTAAATAATCGCTTGAAATAATTCACCGATTACTTGCGTCGAACTGCATTGAAGGGAGATTACCAACGCTGCTCAAAACCAAGCGTAGTTTCCTTTTTGTATCCAGGAACGCCCTGAAACTTCCAATGCTTCATGGATAACTAACACGGATATTTTCTCATGGCTTTATTAAAATTAGGTTGTGGACAAAGTTTCGCCTATACTGGTTCGCTCGTGACAGTAGGGCACTACGGACTCGATCGGGTGCGCAATCATTCGATAATCTATGCCATGCGAATAAAAGCAATCATTTTCTAACCACAGTATGTTTATTTCATAGTCGGTTCCACACATTTCACAGATGGTGCTCGAGAATTAGAGCAAAGTGCAGATGGAAACTCCTTCACCCATTCTCCAGGCTAGGGCTTCTATGCTCAGCTGCGCACGTTTTTATATCATAAATCGTACTGCACCACTGTTTGCTAAGCTAAAGAGCCCGTTTTGGCAACTGAGCTATGGTGCTTTCAACAGAGCCATAAGAAAGGGAGGCGCACTTTGACACCTCACAGATTTCCTCTTCTTTCTCTTTGTTCTCACTACTGTTGATGTCTTTGTTTCAGATGTATTTTAATCTAATTTAATTTAAATTTTAACTTTGATTTTATGTTTTCTACGTTAGTTGGGTTGTTTGATTGAATTTTGAGCCTTGATGCCAAGCCATGACATTTTATTTTTCTATTCACATAGGTGGTTTAGCACCTGTGTAATAAACATACAAACACTCACTGAAATTACAAGATCTCGCGTCAGCTGACTTTCAGTTTTTGAAGCATACAGATGAAATCGGGATAAAGAATTTAGATGAGGAGGAATGTAGCGGGGAAACAAACCTGCATTCCGTAAGGTTGTCAGGTGAATAGTAAGTGATCACTTGTTCAGATGGTGCACTTTCAGAGGCCGAAGATGCCAGTTCAACAGGAGCATGTGCTTCATCACCATACTGGGCAGTTGACGGTTGATATTTGGCCAAGATGTCATCAGCAGAACGCTGATCCAAATCTGCAATCACTGAATTACAATTTTTCCAAATTACCAAATTCCTCTACAGAAAAGGAGCTCTTTACCAGTTCAAAGCATGAGAGGCACTAACCAGCGATGTGATTCTCACTCTGACTATTGGTTATTGAACGCCTTGAATCGCTATCTCGTCTCGCTGAGTTCCACTCGCTCAAGAGGTCAGATATAGTGGAAGAGTGTGGGATTTGGCGGAACGATGAAGCCGTCATCCCTGTAAGGTATACCACAGATTAAAAAGTAAATGTTAATTCTGACAAGAAGGCTAAAATGGGTCCATCTCTCTTTGCGAAATTCTTCAATACTCACAGAATCTATCAACCTCAGTATTCGCTCACCTTTTCGAACCTTGTCACCAACTTTAAGTAGACCTTGTTGGAGTAGAGCTAATTTTTTGCGACCATTGCTCGACGGTGATGAAGGACCGTAGTACTGTTCAGCTTCATGGGAGCTTCCAACAACAGAAGAATGTGACGGTGAACTGAAGGACGACGCACAGGCTCCAGAAGGTCCAGGTTGATCGGAAGAGTGCTGTTTCTGAGGCTAAATACAGCTACTTTTACGACGAAAAAGACAAAGATAAAAACTGAACCTACCAGAACACGGTTGGCACTCAGAGAATCTGTGGGGACAGCACGCTCGCGGTCTTCTCTGAAAACGTCAATCTCATAAAGAACTACGAAAACTTGACAAACTGATTAACATCTTCAAAATACGGAAATGATGTGGAAGGAGAAAGTTACACACTTGCTGAGCTCAGAATCTGCCTCGCTGCGACTGTACGAGAAAGAACTGCCACTGCTATGACGACGCAACCGAGCTCCGCTTTCACCTGGATGAGAGCCTTCGACAAGTGGTTGTACACTTACACATGGCACGGCGATGTGCTGAATGCGATTTTTATCATTGTCAATTTCTGCGCTTTTTAGAGAAAAATTACTGAGAATTTAGTCAGAGACGTCGCTTGCTTCAGGCATGTGTTCCGAAAGGTAAGAAACCAATCCGTTTTGTAACATCCGAAGCACCCAGGCACAATGCTTTTCATAATCATTGGCCCTCTGTTTTAGCTTAGAGCTGTTGATAGAAACAAGATTTGTCAAGACTTTGTCTTCCACCTGAGATACCACCCACCAGCATGGAATAAGGGCGTGACCTGCGCTTCTTTGAGAGATATGGGACGATCAGGCTCTTTTATGTAAGTTTTGTCACATTTTTATTGAAGATTATGGTATTTGTGTAACATTCCTGCGTGAGTTTTGGTTATCTGAGAGGGTTGAGATTACCGCTGACCTCTCCACAGAGCAGGATAGAACAGGAAGTCTTGGGCACCCTCATCCCTCCGAGCCTGACCACATTCACTATTTATTTTTCATTTAATCAAACTCATTTTTAACTGTAGCTACAGCTAACGCACTTAATAATAAGCTACATATTTTCGGAAATTTTGTGGCCCCCATATTTTTGGTAACGGACTGAACCAACCGATACTGACGCATCGGCGCTTCCATTACGTCCAGCGCGAGGCGGCATATCGTATCCAATGTCCGCGACCTGAAATTTCAAACATATGGTTCACATTACTGACATAAACACACATTTGACGCGTAAAATCGATCTACAACATGTAATATTTTCATTCGTTCAGACACCAAGAAAGGTCTAGGGTGTAGAGTATATGACTAGGAATTATCTGAAATCGCCATATCCCTGTATTTCGGGATTTTTTCAAAACCGTACCGCGCTGCAATTTCCTTTTTAAACTTTTTAAAACTTCTAAACTGTTTTTGAAGAATAAGAATAGTTATAATATTGAACCCGCATAACAATAACCAAGAAAGCCTGACCCTTCGATACCAAACAATTTTTCGAAACCTCTGAGGTAATGAAGTGTTGGATGTGTGGGGGGTCACGAGAAAGAACCGGATGGTACGGTAGTCTCAGAAACAGTGTAGACCGCCTGTGCGAAGCGCGGGAATGAGAGGGCGCGAAGGCGAAGGGGGGTCGGTGGGGGCTGTCAGTGTTCGTTTTCTGTTCTTCGTCTGTTTTTCAGTTGGCTGGGTACGCTCGACGGATCCTCGCCGGACATCTCTCTTTTCCCTCCAGTCGCTAGGTCGTATTCTCCAGTAGAATAGGCTTGCTAATCCGTCTTTTTGTTACGATTTTCGTTGTGTTCGTTTTTAGTTCTGTGTCGTTAATAAACCGTTCATCTACTCCGTGTTCCTTGCATTCGCCAACTCCCCGGTAGCCTCCGGTGAGCACTTATCTTGATTTGGGTCACACGAAACTTAACTGAAGACACTTGGGTGATCCAAAAAGCAAGATATCAATTGAATTGGAGAATGCCACCGAAAAGACAAAAATATTAAATAGCAGAAAATAAGGTAGCTAATATTGTCTCTGAAGGATAAATTTTAGCTAACCTGACGGCTCCTCTCACGACCACCGTCCGCCTCAGAGTCACTCGCTATTGCATCTAGTGACCAAGTGTCACTTCTGTCTTCCGTAGCTCCACCGGCTCCACAGAGCGAACCGGTGCTGAAAGCAAGGGTGTTTTGCGAAACTAAGACACATCTTAAAATCTGATTAAGAAAATCAATGAAAACGATACCGATTTACACCACGTCCTCGCTGACTGCCGCCATCAGCGGCGTCCGCCGAGGGAAGCTGAGGCAACGACGGCCCTTCGTCGTCGGAAGGGACAACGTTTGTTGACCAACTATCAGACAGCAAGGATCTTTGATCGTCACCTGAGCGAAACAAATTATATCAAGTGATTTCAAAGCAATCGCTTTATAGATTATAATCATTTTTGAATAATGCACGGACGCAGTGGTGCAGTGGTAAGAGGCACTGCTGACACCCGTACGATCGAGCGTTCGACTTCGGCCCGGGCTGACCGAGCCTTCCACCTCTCCGAAGTCGTATAAATTGATACCAGACGTTCTTAGAAGGTAGAAACGCTGATCTTGGAAGGTAGAAACGCTGAACGCCGGTAGAGCGTCTGCCCTTCGCAAGTCATTCTATGGGCCAAATACACAGTGCCTCGAAGATTCTGAATTGAACACCAATGCGGCGCCGCGTTCTTAAGTGACTGATCAACGCCAGTAGCTTTACCTTTACCTTTGCATAATGCTATATTGACATTGCTATATGAGCAGTGACGGACTACTCGGTCTACAGCCGCTCTTCCCTTCTCGGCAACCTATGCCACCGTCCTGACGTTTTCTACTTCCAGATAGGTTTCCATGCCGAATCGTCCCTATCGCTTTCCGCATTTGCAACTAGTGATTATCTCTCGTGACCTCATGTAGACCCCAGATTAAATCTTCATCTTTAATTACAGTGAGTTCGGTAAACGAAAAAATTTCTTCAAGAGGGCAAACCGGAACAAAGTGGAACAAAGCGTACGTCTATTTTGCTGCGATGTGGGGACTGTGAATTTTCCAAACTTCTCCTCAAGGCCTTCAGCATTCTGCTTGCGTACCGCAACGGGTACTCCACTTGGAAGCACTCGTTGTGCCCTGTCTGTCTCCGAACCAGCAGCTGTAGACACAGCACCAAGATCAGCCATTTCTAGAAAACGAAGTTAGTCACGTAAAATACTCGTACTCACACGAAAAAATTGAACATACCATTTTCATGCCCATCTCTTAGCCCTTGACTTGGTGCCTGACTCAATGGTGATTCTCTACCGTCTAAGCTTGCTGAACCACGGCCACTCAAACCAGTCTCGTCCACATCTGACACATTATCAGGTATGGTCGAGGCACCATCTTCATCAAGGAGAAGCATTCTAGAATCAATATAACTAGCGGAAACCGTGAGAAACATGTTTGGGATTCTTCATCGACAGCGGAAAAAAGAACTCTACCTGTCCTCTTGGGGAGCTTCTAAACTGCTCGATATGGAGCCAACTTCCTGCTGCTCTGCAGCATCTTCTTCCAAATCCGAAGCGTTGTCAGGAGTACGGTCTGATATCGCTGAGCCCACTAAATATTTCTCGGCTCTGCACAACTGACTAAATCTGTTTCTCGTTGTGAATGACCAGACACGAATGCTTAGGGAAAAATCTGCCAACTCATATCGAAGTTATTGGAAATAAAGAGATAAAGAAGTAAGAAATTCGTTTACGGTGAAGGCAAAGTAGCAATCCCAAACATAATGCAAAACTGTCGCTTATCGCCGAGTCTTCTTCAGAAAACTCAAAGTGTTCCTTTCGCAAAAGGTGAATCAAAATGATAAGGACAAGGTAAAAGGACTTTGAAACGGAAAAACTCAAGGAAAACACTGAGGAAGAAGCCAAGGATTTTGGGTTTCTCAAATAGCAACAAGCAACACGAAGGTAGAAAAATGACAAGCAGATGAATTACCTGTACTACCAGTATCTACAAAACGAGTTCTCTTTTGAGTGCCACCTCTTGCGTGCTTCTTTGAACCTCCACCAACGCCGAGCGTTTCCATATATTTTTCTTCAGACACCAACCCAACGTGATCACTTGAAATATCACAGGCAGGAGGATGTTGCGAATAGAACATGATTTGATCTTTTCAGTCTGACCTCTGTGGCTCCATATGAAATACAACGACGTCGAAACACTCCTGAGGTAGTTTCGGTAAAATAGACGCAACATGCGAACGGGATGGTGGAGACGTTGACAACGAATTATGCACTGTAGATATACAATTTGAACAATTTGCAATAAGTCTTTTCAATTTAAATGCCACATCTGATTTATAAAGCGAACCTTTGTCAGCCAAGTTTCTCATTTTTGCCGTCCTCGAGTGTGAGGCGGAAGCATTTTCACCTGCTTGTTCCGGTGTCGCAGTGGCACAGTTTGACGAAAACGATTTCGGAAGGCGAATGCGGATTGTCTCAAGTTCAGCTCGGATTTCATTGGATGAGACGTTCGACAAAGCATTCGAATGGAGCATAGAAATCTATAAGCTCAGATACGACATCTGCAGTTGAACTTGAAGAGGAAATAAACCCAGATGGAAGCACATGACGTAAAGAATGGCTACATAATTGAAATTCAAGAAAACTGTTTCCAGGCACATGAACGAGGTTTCAGGTTTCCAAGCGGGTTTTAACAAATTTTGTTGCGGGCGAAGACTTGTAGACACCGAATAGTGTGATTCATAAAAGCAAGCACGGTTTGTTCGATGTTTCCTCGAGGCTTATACGCTTTTACTACTTCATCGTCACCGAACTATACCACGTATAAGCCGCAGATTAATGAATCTCAGCGCGCTATCCAAGACCCCTGAGCCCCGTCTCGCCTGTTGAGTGGGTAAACCCCATCGCCTCTGTTGAAATTCGAGGTAAGGAACCCTCTGACCTAAGTAACGGAGAAAAACGGAGCCTGCGAAAAGAGGGCCCCATCGAAAAATTGTTCCTCATCAAATCTCACGAAGACCACATTGCTTGACAAGTCCAAACTGAAAATATGGGATCGGTTGTCTAACGGTATAGCACCAGCATACTCGTTGACGCCAATCAGCGGCCCAGATACACACAACCTCTTCGTACAAATATGAACTTACCACTGTGTTCACCTCAGCTATTGAACCCATGAAGTATGAACGACGAAACAGTTCCCTCGACTTATGTGATTCGCAGAGAACAGGTAGGAACAGGGTGTCCAGAGAATCCAATGAACGAGAAAGAAGCGAACCAACAATATCACAGATGGGACTCTGAAAAACTAGTCTGCTACAACAACTGAAAACAAGTTTCAGATACTTCGAAGAAACCTCACATCTTTAAACTGTGCAGCGAATATGTGGAAATGCGGTTGAGGTGTCTCGTAACGACTGAGAGCAAGGGTCTGAAAACATGGAAAACATTCAATCCATGCCTTACAACACGTAATTCGTGTCACCGACCTGAATTATCTGTCCAATTTGCATAAGATTGAAGCGAGCAATGTGACTGATAGGAGTGTCACTGATTATGCCAACATTTTCCGGATTAATTATTGCAGGACACAACAGATTTGTTACGATAAGGTCGGTACAAATGAGTGTAGCCTGAAAAAAAGATCGGTGCTGGTGCGAAGAATTGAACGTGTTCGTTGTGAAGGACAACACCGACTTTATAAACACAACATTAACAATTCTAGGAGAAACATCAAATAAAAGCAAGAAATAAAGGCAGCACAAAGCTCACCTCGCTAACGGGCAATCGTTTAATTTCAGTAAGCGATGTATTCAGCTGCTGCACAAGCCAAATTAGTCCCACAGGAAAACTTGAAATTGCGTCACAAATTCCTGTAAAACATTTCTGATCTCAAAACACATAGTCTACTTAAGAGCATCGTACAACAAATAGTACCTTTAACGAAACTGTGAGCAAGTAACACAAGCTTCTCAACAATGAGTTTCCTATGAGCAGCCACCCTTTTGTGGTATTGGGCGCTTGATGGATCATCACCGAAGCGTCGAATTCGATCCGCACTAGGGAATCTGAGGGGCGACTGAAAATACTTCCAAATGTAAGCGTTGGGAAAAGATTGAAAAAAATAGAACGGCGGAAATCGCAGACCTTGGCAGGGTCAATATCGAGGAAGACCTCATCCTGACAGAGGACTAACATCACCGAATCGTGTAAAGCAGCAGTGAGAAAAATCTGAAATGAAACCCTGACCGTGCAGAACAAGGACAATGAGGTCTAATGAGGAAACAGCGTGCCTTTGCTGCGTACAGCGATTCGCTGTAAAGTTTGTACAATCGTGGGAACGCCGCCGTTCCCTTGCGAATCACCAGGCGTGGGTTACTATGCGAAAGAAGTTGGACACGAATTAGGCAGGAAAGTGTCTAAAGCACAATCATAAGAACTATTTAAATTCTGAAGAAGAGGAACATACCTCTAGCATTGCCTTTTCATCACTCGGGAAAACACAGTTGCCATACACAAGACTGAATACGGCATGAATTTGATCATCCGAAAAGCTTTCCTGGAATAAGCACTATTATCAAGGGCTTCACGTAAGAGCATGAGCCATCGAAATGAAAACCAGCACTATGCTCATGGCTTACCTGATTTTGACTAGCGGTGCTGAGCAGTTCAGCAGTTGACAAGGGTGAACAGTACAGAATGGATAAGCATCTGTTTACAGCTGAATGATGATGACCCAGTTTCCTGCAATTAAGATACCTCTTCAAAAGCAGCACGGCTCGTTCGAAAACATAGAATTTCCTACATACGGCAAGATCTCATACGATTCCCGCACATTGGAGCCCAAAATCACAACGATTGACGTGTAGGGTTACACACATACATTTCGATTACCAACATACATTTCGATTCTAGCTAGTGTATGCTCGGTAACTAGTTACCCAGTGCGCCTGGCGCGCGCTCGAAGGACACGAGGATTTGGTCCCAGCTGTCAAATGCGACCACTTACGTCCTCCTCCATTCTATTATACAATAACAACGGAAATGGTGCTTACCTATAAGCCTCTTCATATTCCACAGCGTTAAGCTGCGACGATAGAGCACAAGCGTTGTCTTGTGAAACACAACTGTGCGAATTCACAAGACGGTGGAGCAGAAGCTGAAAAATAAAAAAAATATACGATAAAAGTCTAATCAAATAATAATGTAGGATCACCACTTGTGAGCAGTGGCCACACACTAGGGCAAACATCCATTTCTAGCACAAGAAACTTCTCAACACAGTGTGCAAGCCGAAATGCCATTGGGTTACGTTTTAGCCACCCATAAACGGACAGTGCGCCTGTCCTCTCAACTATTGAGAATCACCTTCGTTAACCAGACTACAGAAGCAGCAAAGAAAGCCTTGTGGCTAGTCGGTTGTCAATTTCAGAGTGCTTTGTGATAAAACTCCCAGCTAATATGTTCCTATGAAACCAATCAGACATTCGACGTTCCGCGAGTTATTTCTTAATGGCTCCTACCTGATGTTGCCTGTTATTCCACGACAGAAGTCCCAACTCAAGAAACTTCAAGCATACTTCGCTATTAAGTTCTTGTAGTGAATTTACCTGCAATACAAAAGTTTCGAAATTTTTACGCGCTATAACGACTTTAACTTTACCTCACTGTTTACGAGCAAACGCTCAACTCTTAACCGCTCACAAAGCGACCTGATACCATCAGCTGTAGAAAGCACATCCATTGTTTGGATCAGGCCGAAAGGCACAAAGACATACCCTGAAAGCTATTGAAGATGGACGCATGAGTAAAAAGAAACACAAAAATGCAAGGTATTCGGATGTGGAACCGCAGACAATACAACGAACATGGAAGATTTCTTTTTAACACAATGAACACTAGCGAATCCAGCACTCATGACGCGAGTAGACATATTTTGAAATACATTGCACGAACCCGAAAATATTGACACAAAGCATATGATTACTGACACACACAAAAGATGACCGGCATAGTGAAAGTGAATTTTTTGAGACCAGAGATAGTGGCAGTTAGTGTTCATCCGAGCTGTCCTTCACATTTGCGATGTAGTCGACATGCAAATGCTCGGACTTGGTGAACCCGAGGTCAGCGAGGGTTTTGTCGCGTTCTGCAAAGGTGAACACACGACGCGGGAACGGCGCGACCAGATTGTGCTGGACCGGAGACATTCCAAGACCACTAATAAAACAGAAAAGAGCCTGAATAAAAAATATTACTATTAAAAAGGATCCTATAAAATCTGTTGCTCGCCTCCAGCTTCGTGCTGAGCGTAAGCTCAACAAGTTCACTCGTGCCGGATGGGAAACGAAGACGCACCATAGCAGGACTACCATCGCGATCAACCTGAATATTATATGAAAGAATTAGACTCCGATTACGAATATAAATTACGCATGTTTCTGATTTACAATAATAGAGCTCCGCTTTTCAAGTGTAAGGTCTGAAGTGGAAATAATTCAAATTTGTCAACATTCAGAATACGCGGAGAGAAAGCTTTGCTAATATGACAAGCCCAATTTACGAAAATATTCCTTGTCGTTCTGGCTAGCGTTTGAAAGAAAAACAAAATCAGCTTGCCATAGTCTTCCACTCGTCTTTATCGGTCATAGTCAAGCTTCTGGTCTCATCCGAGAGCCCGTCATCGCCTCCAACTGAAAAAAAAACAGCACTTTGCTATACGAGGACCACTTCCATGACAAATTCATAACACGACCTATTGCTATTGCCAACAAACGTATTCATTTCTATCCGTGGAAGGAACAAAAACGAAAATTCAGAAATTTGGCACTGAGGTACTGTTTTTTTTAGTTGCAGTCTCGTAGGTTTTCCCATGGGTCAGCTCGTTTCCGAATCGACAATGAAGGAATGTTACGACCATAGAACCCGGTACGGAGATGCACTCCGAAGTTAGGTCGACGGGTAGAAAAAGTGCCACGTCTGTTTAATCGTCTTTGTGTTATTTTCATCACAGTCCTCTAGTTCGTAAGAAATAAAATCGATAGCTCGATTCAAAAGCACCATGATGTGAAAAATGCTACTCACCATCCATTTTCGATCTCTTGGGCGACTTCGCAGAAGAATTAGAAGGCCTCTTACGAGGTGATGGCTCGTTCGGTGGCAAGTCCCCGTTATCCTGCTAAGAAGAGAAGAGATCAGACATCGGAAGGGATTTGAACAATCTAGCGAATAAGATCTCTTAACGAAACAGTGCGTACATCAAATTGTAGATGAGGGTTGAAAATGCGGCGGACATACTCATCCCTCGCAGCGTAGTTTGGATTCTCCCTTACGAATTCTTCCACTAAACAACGCTTTTTTGAATTCACCTTATGACAAACATATGATTCAATTCAAAAAAGGTACAGAAAAGGGAGAAAAGAACTTACGCATCTGTGGAACATCGTGCTCACCAGAGCTGAGGTCCTGAATGATATTAAGGCCTTCGCCGGAGCGAGGATCAATAATGATGGCAGCCGGAACACTATCCACGTGGTAGCTGTCTGCGAGGAACCTTCCGTAACGGCTTGCAGTCGAGAACTGAAACAGAAAAGAACTTAATATTTAGATTTACAAATTAGGATCTATGTTTGAACACAAAAGCATCCGAATAAATACCTGCACCACGTGGAAGCGATCAACGATGTCTAGTGGGATACTCGGAAGCGCCCAGTTCGAACGGGAACGACTCACCAAGACGACAATTAACCATTTTCCGCACATTGCAGTAACGTTTTTCACCTGAAATGCAAGACACTGAAGACCATCAAAACTTCTTGCGGTAATAAAACACTTGGACGAACCTCACTGAAAGTCTCTCCATCCAAACGTCTGGGATGAGGCGCCGGGGTAAGATTGAAAGGACGAGACTGGTATTCTAAAAAGTGCTTTCCGCTATTATTCGACCTGTTATATCATATCACTGCTAATCTAGAAACACTAATGTATCTGAACCATACCCCTCAGCACATCTCCATTCCCTTGGGCGGCGGCCATTCTGTTGATTCCTCTCACTAAAAAAGCGAGATCAAATTACTGAAGGGAATGGATTCCAAACCACGGTAAAATGCTACATTAACTCCCAACAATCCAACTACAACGAAACCCCATTTTAATATAAACTAAAATGCTCTCGAATGGCGTGACCTCGTGGGACGCTCAAAAAAATTATATCTTTACCACGCGACAAAGAACCGTTCTGTTCTGCACGACCTCTGAGTCCATGGGTCCCTCTAGTCGAGGCAGCAGCATCTGGAAACAGAAAAGTGCTGGATGTACACCGTATTCGATTCAGAATTGATAAGCGTTTCGAGACATTTATTTAGCACGTGAAATAAAATAGACGGTATTTGTTAAAAAATTCCGACTCCATGAGCCCGATCGGAGTGAAAAATTTTCTCCAAATCTTCGCCTATGAGTGTTATTGGAGTCCTAATCGCGAATCTGACGACCGTCCGTTGAATTTCGATCGGTAACCACCCATGTTGCGGGATAGGGTGATTCCGTTCAAATCTCAGATTCCGCTCAAACTTCACCCACACAGCTTATTTGACATGCTTATTACATTCTGATATTCGACTTTTTTATGTCCCCCAATTTCTACCGCTACGAAGTTTAGGCTTAGAAAAGCTATAATGGTGTGGGAGTGGAGGGGATGGTGGCGCAGAGAACATGAAACTGCCGGAATCAGTCGAAACGTGGTAAAATGACATCAGAATCGTAGCCAGCATGCAAAAAAAACTCATTGAGAAAAATTTCGCAGAAATATGTGATTTTTCCTGCAACACCCTAGTTGGTGATATGAACGACATGGGTGGTGGTCGAAATTCGGAAAACAGACATCAGATTCGCGATCAGCGTCCCAAATAACAGCCATAGCCGAAGTTTCGATGAAAAAAATTTGTTACGAACATTCAGTTCGTGGAGTCGGAAATACTAGATAGTTTCAAAGAGAATACTGGATCACGACAATAAACATTAACGTACCAATAACATAGCCAGCAGTGCGTCTTCTACCGCGTCTGGTTGCGATAGGCAGATCGAGATCTAAAAACCGACTGTTGATAACAGTAATGCAAGAACAGTTTCGATACAATTCGGAACTAGAGCGCATAGAAAAATCATAATCTTGAGGCTAGGGGTAGGTTAGAGGTTGATGTCCAAAAGGGAAAACAAAATGTGGCAAATTAACATGAAAGGTGAGGAGCAGGTCGAGGATTATACCGATGAAGATACATGCGGAAATTTAAACCCTTGATCAAAAATTGATCGCTTCTGGTTAACGAATTCACTTTTCCTTAATAAATTAAAGACAAATTTCAACAATCACCTTGCATATCATCGTCCAGGATGACGACTTCCTCGTCGGTCGCCGCTGATGATTCACTTTCGCGAGTATTCTGACGTCGTGGACGTACACGAGACCGTCTAGACGGAGCAGGACCAGCGGGTTCATCAATGGCAACAACGTCGCTGGAATATAAATATTAATGCAGTACTAAAGAATCCGAGCTGAACACTACCAACTTCAGTCTCAAACTCCATTTCAAGAAGAACCCGAACCTGATGAAACGACAGACGACTTGGATTACAAACACGCTAAGTGAAACCATAAGCATAGAGAAAATTCCAACTAACTCATCATTTCCATCGTCAACGTAAGGTCTACTAGCTCGAGTACGAGCAGCAGCTCTCCTGGCGGCTCCAGCACGGGTAGATCGCATGGTTGTTATTGGCTATGTTGCAAGCTTGCAGCTGAATAAAGAACAATGTTTATTTAACAAAGAAGAAATGGGTATAGAAGAATTAGGGCTATGTGGACTGGTGGGTGCAGCCAAAGAAACTGATTTACTGAAGTATTGTTCCACAGAAAGCTGTCCAAAATGATGTTTGAGTACGAGGAACTTGAAAGTACACATTCCAAAATGATTTCACCTCTTTTTAGAGCTCAAGTAATAAAGAAAGGAACAATATTTATGCTGGCTGTATCCCCAACCCACACAGCACAGACGAATTGAGCAGAACATTAGACAAATAAAGCTCTTCCACGAAAAATGAAAATCGACGATAACGTAAAAATGCCCGACAGTCTATGAGAATAGACTACCCACTTTCCAGCGATTTCAACATTTTCAGATGAATCTACATGGAATAAATGAATCTAATTTTCGTAGCAGAAAACCCTATTATATCGCAAGCAGAGAACAACTACTAGTTTACAACCTGAATATGTCCGAATTGAACAACCGACCCGTGGTGAAAATCAGAGCAGTGACGGTGAAATTCGAACCGGTTGTGGAAACACCCCGTAAGGGCGCATGAAGAAAACTAAGTGTGATTAATCATCGAGCAAAACCAAATACCCATCTCCAATATTTGCAACATATATGGCACTATTCCACTTGTTGGACACCAGCAGTCGATTTTTTTCAGTCGTCGAAATTCGCTGAATTTTTGCACAGCGGGGGGGGGGTAAATGAGGGCGCTGATCACGAATCTGCTGTCCGTTCTCTATGCGGGTGGTCTCGGACCACCCAAATCGCTACTTGGGTGGTCCAGTCAGGATCACCAATTCCGCTGATCTTTGCCTATGGTCGTTATTTGGGGTCCAGAACACGAATCTGCTATCCGTTTTTCACGTGGGTGGTCTCGGGCCACACAAATCGCTACTTGGGTGGTCCAGTCAGGATCCCCGATTTCGCTGAAACTTTGTCCATGGGGGTTCTCTGGTGTCCTAGACACGATGGTGAAGTCCGTTTTTTCAAATGGCGGCTGAACAAAGCAGTTATAGGTAAGTACCTACTGATCTTACCCGGTGAGACTCACCTATAACTGCCGTATTCGGCCGCCATTTGAAAAACGGACTTCACCATCGTGTTCAGGACACCAGAGAACCCCCACGGACGAAGTTTCAGCAAAATCGGTGATCCTGACTGGACCACCCAAGTAGCGATTTGGGTGGTCCGAGATCACCCACGTGAAAAACGGACAGCAGATTCGTGATCAGCGCCCCCAATTACCCCCATAAGCGAAGTTTCAGCGAATTTCCGAGAAAAAAAATTCTGGCTGAAAAAAATCAAGTGCTGGTGTCCAACAAGTGGAATAGTGTCCATTATATAAATAGGACGATTACTAAATAATTTCGGTAGTGCAGGAATTACTAACCAACTCCGAGAAGTGACCTGAGCTTAACCATTCAAAATTCAGCATTTTGAGATCTAACACAGCAGATGGCAGGAAACTCGATGACAATCTAATACACGTTCCCGGTTGAAATCCGTCCTACAAGACAATCAGCGATCACTATAAAACTATTAGATGCCGGTATGTTACAGCGAATTACAGATATTAAGGTAATAAAACTACTCTTGGAAAAAACAGCACTTCAGCATCACTCACACTCGAACAGACGAGTAAACGACAAAAAAGAAATAATATGCAGAATAATGGAGACGGAGATCTGAGTGAAGAGGAAGACAGGACCCGACCAACTACGGCGCGCTGAACTGGCAAATTGAAAGATGAGAATGATCTTTTTAATCGCCGTTCGCCAGCATTGAGTTGCCGCGGGCGCGTCGCGGTCAACACGTTATAGCACGTTGATCGCGAACCCATTCTTCAGTAAACGTGTAACAGAAAACCTCAAGAGCTTAAAATTGAGTCCAGATCAGGAATATGATCTGATTTATAATCTGAGCAGCCCTACCTTCCCATGAAAGTACAACTGCAACAGGTTTTGAATGCACATAACCAATTTGAATGCTACATCGTGAGAACCAATTACTAGCACCAACCGGATGGGTTCGAAATCCTCCACTAAATGACTACGAAAGATTCACGATGAATAGTCATATAAACAGTGTATCATTTTGTCTCGAAATTCGCTGTTGTGTCTCTATTTTCACTAATTTTGCTGTTCTACCAAAGTCATCATAGCTAGAAGCCAAAAGAATGCTTGAACCGATTCGCATATTCTACAGAGAAGGATACAAAAATCCAATCAACCACCTTATCAGAAGCCTATGTTCATCACTAGTCACACTACTATACTGCCGATCCGTGTAGAATCATACGGCAGCGATTCCCCATAGAATTATTCTTTCTAATTCAGCCGCTATCCCTGGAAAACCCGGTGAAGTCGAAATCATTACGATTCCCGGATCGTCGGGATCGGGATCATCAGGAGCACCTGGGATAGCCAGTTGGTTTATTTGTCACGTTTCCGAACTTCAAATCTTGGTATAATTGATAACGTTATTGTACCTCATTTTCTCCAAATGGTGACAATGAAATTATGATCGCTGTCTGTAAAAGCGCGAAAGTCCTGAGTTCCTTTACAGCTAGATAGAGAAGATATGATTGTTGGGTAGGATGAAAGGGGATCGGCCAGATCGGCAGTATTGCACTTGCACCGACTTCAATAAGTTCCATCAGAAGCATCTTTTCGATTTGTAATTCGTTTGCCACGTAGAAATTTAGAGAATCAAAACCGCGCGTGTGCTTATGTTGGAAGAAGAATCTCATTCGGAGTGTTTATATGAACTGGAAATTTTCATTAAAAACACTTCCAATCTTACCTAAGTAAAGCGGTGTTAGTGAATAATTGAAAGAATAACACTTTTGAAGGTTTCACAGCTTTGTAGGTCAACATTCATAGAGAAAGGTGGATAGAACAACGCTTGCCTAAAAAGTTTATTTTATCGTTGTCTTTTCAGATGATACCCCAGGACGTGTCGATAATGCAGGTAAAATTGCTGTTTTCTATAATTTGTTCGACTTCAGAGAAATCACTAAATTTTTGGGATTTTCGTAGAACTAACAGCGTTTGAAATGTCTATTTCGTCCTCGGACTTACTCAGAACTTCCTCAAGCGCTCTAGAAGGTTATACTGGTTTGATTCTTTGAGCATGGGAAACGAACTTATTGGAGAGGAAGTTCCAGTGTGAGATCGAAAGAAAAGAAGGATTTTCCAACCCATTTGTTGTAGATTTTCGAAGATAACCACGGGGTTTGGTGGAATTAAATTTTCGAACTTTTCAGATTGTGTAGCAAATTGCCCACCTATCTATCGTGATAACTGCTATGGAACCGTGAAAATAACATGTGCATCTGGTTTACAGGCTAATTCAATGGTACAGACCACCGGGACAGAGTGTCGGTAAGCTGATTTTAATTGCAAGTACTTCAATTGTAAGCTCATGTTTACAATTCAGCCAAACGTGGGCATGTCCAGCTGGAACTCAGCCCTATTACTATGATTACAGCAGTGTACCTATAGACTATCCTCCAGGTGAATTGAGATCTACAATCAACCTACGCTTGTAATAACAAGCAGAATATTCATTTTCAGGCGAATACGCGCAATGTTATCCACCACCGAGAAACAATTGGTATCTGCCGGATGGTATAACTCAAATTCAAGCCGTCAGCTGTGAGAGTCCAATATAGGCGGATGTGAATACGTGTTCATTACACTTATTTGTATTTACCGAAACATTTTTCTCATTTCTCGTTCTTTTTTTAACAATGGTAACTGGGGGCTAGCTACCATTTGAAGAATCACTCATTTCTTGGCAGGGCGCACAGTGTGGATGAAGCTCCGTGCTGGATTATCTACCCCAGTAAACCAATACGGGAAATCAAGGTCGAAGATGTACGACGACTTATCTCGCATTTTATGTTTCTAATCTATCAAGATTGTAGTGATTCCTGTGAAAATGCGCTGAAACGAAAATGGAAGCTACTGAAAGTGGGCGGCGCCTTTTGCACTCTGGTCAAAATGAACAGAATCGTGTACTGTAGCTTATGAGACCGTCTCATGACTACAACTGAATAAATAAATTCAACAACAGTTCTTAAAACACTCAGACAAGGAAGTAGAATTCTACATCCGATATGAAGCAATAGCATAAGTTAAGAAAGATGAAGGCGATATCTGAAATCTGGTAATCACCAGACCTAAAAGAGGTGTTGTGGATAGAAATCCTCACATTTATTTGATCCTTTCTCTGAACAATACTGTGTATTCTGAAGGACAAAATAATGTTCATTACTCTCTGTGAACGCACGCTGTATACGTTGTACATGTGATGTACTTGTACAAGCGTACTTTATATACAAACAATACAACATATGCAACAAAAAGTTACTGTATTTCACGAGCCGCAATAGCAACAGGGTCGAATCCTAACGAAGAAGTATAGTCGACATCCATGTTGGAGTCTGGAACCGCTCCGCCGCCCGTTGACAGCGTTTGCTGAACATTTTTTCGTTTTTTCTTGGGGAATCTTTCACCATCAAATTTCATAATGGAATGCAGACGAATAAAACAATGCAACGGGAAATACTATCGAATGTTAACCTACCTCTAACAACAGAATTGTAATCCTCGCTGCCAGGTCAGTGTTATCCTTCCTGAGCTGTTGGAGTTCCTCTTCGGTATATTCCATTGATTTTGAACATCGTACGCGGAACTTGTCCTCAACAACTGTCAGTTCGCTAGCTTTTGAGATTTCCAAGTCCTCTGCGCGTTTGTGCGCGGCAGCCAGCTCCGTTTTCAGTTGACGAAATTCATCACGCAATGCGGAGACGATAGTGTCCGCTTTTTTCGTGCTTTCTGCCTAAAATAGCAGAAGTAAAGTGAAAAACCAGCCAAATCGATTGTAATTCATATTGTTATTCTTACAAGTTTTTCCCTGAGATCTTGTTCCTGGTACGTCGAGAGCGAGTCCTATCTTACACACGCGAGTCCTATCTTTTCATCCTAATAGCTCCTCCTTCCTTTGTCTACTCTTTAATTTTTACTTTTCAGTGGTTCCATGACTCCACGTATGACATTCGAAGCATGTAATCTCGATCTTTTGGCTGAAAAAACTCATTTAAGTAACAATTCAATAGTTATTAATAAAGTTACCTCCGCTACGGCGTCGAAAAGTGTGTCAAATGTGCGTTGAACGATTCCATCCTCACAATTGGAGCCAGTAAGGGTATGTGTCTTACCTGTAGAGAAACATCATAAACGGCACTATTTGCTTTAGTTATGTCATTACAATACATTGAAGGTTTTATTTAGTGAAATTTTATTATCGTAAGACTTGACTCTTACTATTCACGATTAAGTCAAATTTTAGGTAACGCAGATCGTATCGGAACCATGAATTTATCAGGTGGTTGGCCAACGGCTGCTGCATTTCAAGAAGTCCAGAGGGCATATGGAAAATTTTCAGTTGAATTACACTTGGAGCTTTTTTTTACCTCACATCACCTCGACCGGCAATGGTTGTCGACTAGAATAGCTAATAAATTGCCGATTTTTTTCATTTCTTTTTTGTTCTCCATTCGATTTACTCTGCCTATGTTATCCCTTTACGTGGTTATTTGAGAGCCCTGAACGATGTTCCAATCTAATTGACAAATATCGGATAGCTACGAGAGATAAGCCCACAAATGCATAAAAAATTGAAGTATTTACCCGAAGGCTTGAGATGGACAACACTATGTTTCGGGGACGGCTGAGAATCATGGTTGACCACAGGCTCTTCCTATCCATCAGCTTTCGCTCCAAAATCGCAGGCAACTCGCGAAGACGGACCTTACCATTTTGCTCTGGACCCCAAGAATCCATATAGGCAAAGTTTCAGCGAAATCGGTGATCCATACTGGACCATCCAGAAGCGATTTGGGTGCTCCGAGACCACCCACATGTAAAACGGACGGCTGATTCGTGATCAGCGCCTTCAATTACCCCTATGCAAAGTTTCGGCGAATTTCGACGACTGGAAAAAATCGAGTACTGCTGTGCGTTAAGTTGAATAGTGCCGGGAAGACTCTCTCGCTCGAAAGACGTCTCACTGGCATTTTCAACACAGTCATACACTAAAAACTTGTTCCTATCTGTGCTCGTTGTCATAAGACTCCTCACCTTATGCGCATTGCCGTTAAATGCGGCACATCCTCAGAAACATTGTGCAGCTACACACACCGGGCGCGCTCTTTACGCCTAATGGAATCCCTAGGCAAACGTTTCTGACAAAATCTTCTAAATCGCTTACTTGCGGCGTTGCTCACGTCATTTGATTCGTTTTAATTTATTAATTCATTCACTAAATAATTTATTTCTATGTACATTGGCATGTTAACATTGACGAAGGGAATAGAACCACGGAAATGTTAGCCAACGCGAACAAGAGAAACTTAGATTGTTAATAGCCAAAAAGTCCGATTCGGATCAAAAATATCAAAATCACCATTCTTCAGAAAAACTCATCTCTAAAATGGATAACCGCCATAAGGACAATGTTTCGACAGAAAAATCTACTGATGTCTTGGAAGCGGAATTATGTGATGAAGGGATTCTTTGTTGGTGAATCAAATGGTTTCAAGAACTTGAAAAACACCACCTCTTCCGCGCTTCGCTGATGCTATGTTTGTTGGCCTTGAATTGTACACAGGTCGAACTGTTTTCTTTACATTCCTCATAACGGATTGGTCACGTCATTTGTATCTGATTGGTCCAATTTGTAGTAATTTATAGTCAGTTGAATAGAAGTGAGAGAATGAAAGGCAGCACATCATTACCTAATCGTAGAAATATGTGTTTGTTATCAGCATGGGATAATATGAAAATGGAAAGTATGAAAATCTACAAGCTGACAAGAAACTTTGGCGAGATGTGATGATGAAAAGTCAAAGGCAAGAGCAGTGAGTTGCATGGAAGACACACACAAGTAGACACACGATATGAAAGCACCGACTGAAGTGAGAGCACGAGGCAATATCATCAATATGAAAAAATTGGGCAAAAAGAAATCTCATTTGTGAACCTCATCTGTTTCGAAACCCGAAAGGGTTACGAAACATGGGCTGCACTAACGGGACGCGGCTAGGACGCATTGACCATTGAGTGGGTCAGACACCCGTGCGTCCCGGGCGCGCCTCATAAGTGTACTTTGTGAAAGGCGGCCGGGACGCGTTGAGATCGCGGCCCGGACGTAACAGCACTTGTGGGACGCGGCCGGGAGGCAACGAGTGTCTGAGCTTTCTGCCTGCGGTTTTTTCGTACTAGTGGAAATTGTCAGGATGTAGGATGACTAAATACAACTTCAAGACTTTGCTAAGCACGCGTTAATCATCTAGTCAGGTCAGAAAGGGTGCGTGATTAAAATCTACCCCTCAAATTTTGTCCGATAACACAGAAGAACTGCAATGTCACTTATTCATACCTGGCATATTCTACCTTAATCGGACAAACTCCGAGAAATTACTGCTTTTAGCTGCACGAAGAATGAGGAAATGTGCGTGAAATATGTTCTTGGTGGCAGAGGTTCGAAAAAGGAAATATTGAGGTAGATACTCGAAGTCCTGAGATGAACAGGACCTCCTTTGGTTTCGGTCACAAAAGAAAACGATCTTCTCCATGGAACATTCAGACGAAAAAAGAACTACGTCGAAACCACCGGTACAAGATGAAAGTGAATTGTGCATGACCAAATAGGAGAAATAGTATGAAACGTATGAACATGAATAAGCTGAAGTGAGACAATATCCAAGGAGTACATCAACAGTTAAACAAAGCTACGCTGCCGCTAGGCCTGCCGGTCGTGAGATGGGTGGTCGTTCGCCGCATGTGTGGTCGCTGCATCAACTACAACTTAATCGACGCCACTCGTTTCGATTTTTCAGTGGGCTTCCCTGTTCGGCTTTTTGCTGATTTTTGGAGGTTTTGTTCTTGGACTCTATAATCTGACTCCACTAAGTGATTATGTGATCACCTGCTCGACCCGGGCTTTCTTTTCCATCCTTTGTTTAAAATTAACACCGTGTTTACAATCTCATAATCGTTTTTTTTTTTGAGTGTGCTTGTTAAACTGTAATTTTTACCCTCATGTTATGGTGCTGTCAAATACTTCCTGTGAAGAAGTGACGTGTTTGTTCATTTTGTAAGTGCTTTAGCAGTGAAATTCGTTACCTATTTCAGGATCTAGGTTTGGTTCTAAAAGGCTCTGAATAGCAATGTCTTCACCTTATCTTGACGACAGACACATTGCAGGTTGGAGTTTTTTGTGCAATTGCCTTTTTTGCCTACGTTAATTATTTTAGCACTTGAGAAGCTTGTTTCTGATACAGATGAAGTCGAGGAGAGCAATGTGCCCAGAGTTGTTCCCATGTATGTGGTAAGTGTCATATTGTGCGGCGATACTTGTTACTTGATATTGCCCGTCTTTTTTAGAAGGAAGCCCCTTGTGCTCCACATGAGCATCCTCTTGAATTCACCTACGTCTATTCATTTTTCCTTCGCCCATCCGGGAAATTTGATCCTGTTGAATATGCTCAGTATGTCCAGCAAATAGCTGCCGTTCGTTCTGTGGAACAGTTCTGGAGTGTCTACCGTCATATAAAACGACCCTGTGGTGAGTTGTATGATTTCAAAATTGCTTTCAGTTCATCAAGACTGGTTTTGTTCTAACTCCAAACATCCTTTCCCTTTTGTATAGTGAAATCTCATTAAAACCGGGAGCGTGTAGATTGTATTTGATGAAATAACTCGAACCTTTCGAAATTAATCTTTGGCGCGGAAAATAAATCCAGTTCGGGATAAGAAAGGCCACTCGCTGGAATTTGAAAGAAAACAGTTGCGCGTTCTTCTATCGAATTCATCATCTCAGATATTGGCGAGAAAGTGGATGTTCACTTCTTCAAGAAAGGAATCAAGCCAGTGTGGGAAGACGAAGCCAATATCAAGGGCGGAAAGTGGATTCTACGTCTAAAGAAGGTTAGTTAATCGCTGGTAAAGTTTACCTTATCTACAACATTTTCATTGTAGGGTCTTTCGTCGCGTATATGGGAGAATCTCTTGCTCGCTATGGCCGGTGAGCAGTTTGTTGTAGGAGACGAAATTTGTGGTGCTGTCTGTTCGGTACGAAATCAGGAGGATATAGTGTCTCTTTGGAACAGGTAAATTTTCGGTCGAATTTATTGTTCTCTGCATTTTTGGATATCGAATTCGAATTTGTTGAGCTAATATTATATTTTAGAACCGCTGATGTTGCCATTACAACTCGTATTAGGGATACTTTACGACGTGTTCTCAATTTACCCGTCAACGCTGTTATGGAGTACAAACGTCACGACGAATGTTTGAAGTATGCCTGTTTGATTCCATTTCTTAGAAACGAATGCTCAAATTCAAATTGTGCTCTGTGTACTTTCGTGCTTGCGGCATGTTATATGTGATGTCCCTGTGTGCTGCATGAATGTCCTCTGTCTCATATCTGTCATTTGTTCCCTGTGAAGCTATTCTTTTCATGGTTTTTCCTTTTCTTATGTTCCACGTGTTGCTTCAGTCCATGTCTTCATTTCTCCAGTAATACTGGATATTACGTGTGTGCATTCAATCATATATTTTCATGTAAGTTATTAGTTTTGAGGTTCATGTAAAGTTTTTGGTTTGGCAAGGAGAAGTTGTAAGTTTCTTCCCTAAGATGTTTTACAAGTATGGAAAGTCCCCATGTTTCTTTTGAAGAAGTTTACCCAGTGTTTGGTGCAGTCGTTATTTGGCGGTGGCCTCGAACGACGAACTAAACCCATTCATGTATTGTTTACCGTGTGGGATGGCGTTTTCTGGTTTATGCTTAGCATTTTTGCTTATCGTTGCTTTCAGATAATTAAAGCTTGTTGCGTTTGCTGTGGTCAGCATTTGGTATGGTTGTGTTTGGCTAACATCTGCTGTGGTTGTTCTTGAGTTATCTGGTTACCGCTGCTCATTAACTCCTGTACTCAAGCATGTTTTTCCTTGCTAACATTTACCTATGTGGACGCTAAACCTTGTGTGCCCAACTTTCGCATGGAGAAAGCTATCGAAATGCCAGAATCAAAGCCTTTTTGGACGACTGAATACAGCGATCCTCCTGTTGGACTGCTACTGTTATCGCATGGTTAAAACACTTATTTTTTCTTTGGAAGGTCTTTTTCAGCTGTACTCCACACACTACTTCAGCTGCTTGGGAACGGAGTGCTCTGCTTGTGTTCAGCTTGATGTGGCCGTTTGTGCTTTCAAACCTTATGCACTACCTTCTGTGGACACATGCACAATACTACTTACTCAGTTGCTTATCCTATATTTCTGGAAGAGTACGATATGTACCATGAACACAGGTCGTCCGTTGGTCGATTAAGTAGAGAAACAACTCCTATTTCAATGCTTGTTTTAACTATTTCGGTCGGTCTCACAAGGGAAGCTTGTGAGCGATCGGTGACGATTCATAGCGAAACCTATATGAGCGTGTAGGGCTTCGCACGAGGAGTGCAACGATGTGTTCACCTGGTGCCGTCGCCACCTGGGCGATCTGAAAATGGCCGGCGAAGTTTTGCACTGCCGCACACACGAAGGCTGCTATTCGTTATTAAAGGGAATTTTGACCGCCAGCGTGATTATATGTATTTTTTTTTTGCGGAGGCTGCGCCACTAACGCAAAGGAGCAAATTCGATCAATGTATCGATGTGGCCGTTTGTGGACTCAAAATCTGATGGACGTGGATCGGTCCCTCCGAATGAACTTTGTTTTGCCTTCATGCGCTAGATTCCAAATTACGCTCCTTCTGCAATTTTGTCGCAGGTTCGAGATAGAATCGCGTTTGGGACGAGTATGACCAACAGAGTACGCACGGAGGACCAAATCTGCCCATACTTACCGTAACCAACCCGAATCCATCCCAAATTCAGAAACTAATGTCAGATTCGTGATCAGCGCCCCGAATAACCCCCCGTAGACAAAGTTTGGGGTAAATCGGTGATTCTGACTTATCCAGCCTTACTAGTGTCAAGTGAGTAGTTGTATGAAGGTTCACATGCCAAGAATATTCTTTGTTCTATTGTTCCACTTTTTCGACTCTAAAGAACAGAAACTCTATTTTGGATGAGTTTCTTTTTAAATTCATCAAAGAAGATTACCTGGGCAGCTGACAAATCCACAATTCACAAATTTAACATCTGCTTTTCCCGTTATGTCTGACGTGCGCTTGCTAAGGTTCGTGGTCAAAGTAGAGTGATTGGGTCGAAACCACCGATTGAGCCCAAACTTCGTGGGGGTTATTCGGGACGCTGATAACGAATCTGACATTAGTTTCTGAATTTGGGATGGATTTGGGTTGGTTAGGTAAGTATGGGCCACGAACATAGTAGATTTGGTCCTCCGTGCGTACTCTGTTGGTCATACTCGTCCCAAACGCGATTCTATCTCGAAACTGCGACAAAATTGCAGAAGGAGCGTAATTTGGAATCTAGCGCATGAAGGCAAAGCAAAACTCATTCGGAGGGACCGATCCACGTCCATCTCCTATTGCAATGTGTGTTTTAACTATTTCGTTCGGTCTCAATGAGCTGCGAAAAGGAACAAGACACCACGGAATTTGTACTTTGGTAATCGATCGGTGCTTGAAATTCGGTTGACATCCAGTTCGCTGTTGTAGAAGTAAGATAAAAATGCTGTGACGGATTCGCACGGGTTTTCCGGAGTGTTGTCTAGCTTTGCACTTACAACCATTAATCATTGTGGCTGCAGTGTTTTTAAGCGACATAATCACGAAATTGAAACGACAACGTAACAGTTCTTAATCACGTGTAGTCTATTTATTCAATGCTAACTTTTCAGAGACCAAAGCAGTTACAGACATGCGAATGTGGATCCAGTTTTACGGCGGTTATAACGTTGCCTTATTTGGGGAGTTGTCTTAAGGGTGTTCAGCTATGTTTCTATTGCTAGTAACCGTGCTGAAAATCGCAAATGACTTCGCCTTGTACGTTTTTGTTGTTGCCATTGTTACAGTGTGTTATTATTTGAAAACATAACAGTCGATTTTTATCTTTCAATAAAATATTACATGTGCTGAAGTGTTGAGAGGTAACACAAAAGCAGAGCACATACGACAATAAGACACCGATAAGACATATCGTGGGTCAAGTTAAATACCGTGATTAATCTGCTGTGGTTGCTAAAGTGCGTACGAAACTGTAAGCATATGCACAAGTTGAAAGAGCAGAATTGCTGCTTGTTCAAACAGGAAGACTTACTACTAGTTAGGTGCCTTTATATTGCTCGAGGCAATTGAAAGTTTATGATGCGCGTATCATATCTTAGCCGCGGAACTATGCATGATCTAGAAGAAATGAGTGTTCGTGGCATATAGTAGAAAAACCTCATCATGGAGCTACGTGGAGCTGAATATTGTGAAAGCCCCAAATTTCTGTTTATGGAAACTGTTGCTAAGCGAGCCATCATAATTTCTCGTCCAACGACTTTCAGTGGTGCGCTGTCGATGCTTCCATAAGCTTGATACCTGAACAAATCTCCTTCGCAAAAACAACTTTTTGGCTGTGACGGCAGCTCGTTGATAGATTCTCTCGTCTGGCGAGTAATGTTTGACATGTCTCTATGTCGGTGTTGTGTCACCAAATTGTCGCCACCAGTAATGTGCCTATTAACATGTCACTTTAGTCTCGTTGATACCAGCGCTATATAGTCGGAGACGCTTCTCGGCCAATAGACTACTCATTCCAGCTTTTGAGCTCTTCTACTACTTTTTTATCTCTGGACAGGGAAAACTTTTTTGATTCAAGCTGATGTAGTCGTCACCGAGTTCGTAATAGGCCGTAGCGTTCAGTGAGAATGCGATAGCAGAATTTAGTAAGGTTATTGCCTACCCTCTGGTGCCGGTGGCTGCCCAAAAGCAAGTCACGTTTTTTTAAAAATTGAAAACTGATTCCTACACTAGTAGTTTTATCTGCTTAGTAGTTGGTGGATCGTGAATGTTGAAGTTCTTTTAATGATATCAACAGTATCGACGCCTGAAGAAGACTCGTGAGTGAATCAAGTTCTGAAAAGACACATACTGATACTGCAGTGAATAGTTTATCTCTCAAGGATTACACAACTCTTCAGTCTGCAGATGTTTTGGCCGTAACACCAATTTTTGTAAGGAAAACATTGTTTGAAACTTCCGATCCTTTCCTTGGGCCAGTCTGTTTTCCAAAAAGCATTGCTCCTCCTCTGCTGCGTTCCTCCTTTTTTCGACATTAATCAACGTCTCCATTCACACTTTGGTAATTCAATTTAGATCGGATTTACAAATATATTCATGATCAAGGCACGTCTAACTAACCAAGGGAGGATGAGCGTAGGTGTCTATCGAAATTCACACAACTTTGTTTCATTCCTTCGAGTTGAATTTAATTTCCTCATCTGTTTTCCCGGTGTATCTTCTTATTTTTTTCCTTTCTGTATCTCATTCTTTCTATAATCATATAGCAATAAGGCGTTCTATGGACGTTTATTAATTTTAGAGCAATGTAGTAAATTGGAATTGAAGCAAGAAACATTGGAATTCGGTAATGGAACGTACAGGTGCTGGTTGATTCCGTTGGCTTTTTTTGCGCTTTTCTAGTGCACCAGAACTTATCTCACATCATTTTGACTAATTTTTGAAGAATCCTTTGCAGAGGCTCCTTCTTCCAGAAGGAGTTTATGGCATTGCAAAGACGTATAGCATTTTTTGAGAAATTTCAATCCGTTGGAGCAATTATATGATTCCCACAACAATTGAATGCTAGAGACCACACCTTGCGAGTGATTCCTTAGCTAACAAGGCCTTCGTAAGTTTCGAAAAGACGCCATGAATGTTCTATTGAAGGAAGAAGTTGAGGAACTGGCGAACCTTCGAAGTGAGATAGAACAATCTTCAATTACGTCTCTTTCTGAGGTGAACGAAAAGAAAATGCAGGATCATCGAAACGGAATCCTAATGCAGCTCGGCGCGTAGAAAACGACGCCCTGGAAGGTTTGTTTTAACGATTTTTATTTCTGTGGCAGCTAAATATATGATAGATATGTATTGCATTGTTCTTCATTGAGAGTAATCATTCATAGGGCTTATTGCGTGGCCCTTTTAGATGGTGTTGCCACGTGACAAATGACAAAGGTTTTCAGGGTACGATGGAGATTATAAATGCTGCGCATGCTTCTGGTATTGCCGTTTGCCATGTGTTCCTTATTTTTAGCTCTACATCGTAGTTTTTTTGCCCTAGGGTTTGCTATGGAGCAAGTTACCGGTACAGGATACCGAATCAAGTAGAATTCCAATGGTTGAGTCATGAGCCGTTTTCATTTGGTGTGATTGTGAAGGCAGGTCCTTTCAATTGGAAATCGATTTACGTAGTGGATTGGGCATGACCGTAGATCAGCTGCATTCATCTTGGGTAAAAAAGAGCTAGACGAGAAGTTCATTTTTCACTAGAATTCTTTATCACCTAGGATTAACTTTGCCGATAGAAACTCCACTTTTAGGTAGGCGTTGATGAGGTGCTCTTCGCAAAGAATTGCACGCCTACACTTCAATTTTCCTCATATTGTCATGCTCTCGAGGATTTTTAGCTAGTAAATTTCCGCTTTCCAGTGTTCTTTCCCTTAGGGCACCAGTGAAATTCCTTGGGAGCTTTTCCAAGCAATTGTCTTGGAGCGTTCACAAGATTTTGCATAATTTTCCCTCTAAATTTTCCTGTCTTCACTTTAGAGCATACAACCGGTCACGGTGAACTTCTTGTTCGTTGATGTTATCGCTCCAAAGGGTTTTCAATAATGTTTATAGATAACATCTACAATTTACAGATATGCATAGCTCCATTCCTAATTTGATCCATCTATCGGAAGGACCGTCGCTGTACACATCTTGGAGTTCTGGAAGAATATAAATGTTACATTCAAATTGGCACCATGTAGGGAATTTCCATTTGATTTCCATTTGGAAGCCATACATGGTGAAACTCGTCCAGGGAGGTTATAAAGGAGATGGACACGACGTGTGACAATGAGACTTCTTTCAAAACTCTTATATAATTAAAAGAACTGAAGGCCATGAAACACATGCACTTTGCCCACGTCGGAATGAAAATTTGGCGTCTGTTTAGAAAAAACTTTGCCGGTCCAAAGACTGCCGAGTTTTCGTTCCAAAGAATAAAAATGTAGACTACTACTATACATAGTCGAACTGCTGCACAAATTCAGTTTTCAAGTTGAAAATAGCACATAATGTGAAAGAACCACTACATTGAGCTAATGTGCATATTTTGTTGCATCTCGCGTCGACATTCCAAGAAAGTACAAACAACTCTTCTAATGTGATGAGTTCGCATGGCCATATTGATATTGGGATCATTTGAGCGGAAAATGTGAAGGTGGAGCTTTCCAACGAACCAATGTCCCATTGCTTTTACATATAAAATTTGAAATAAATCTTTTGTTTTGTTCCGCAATGGACATCTACCTTCTATGCAGCTCTGAAAAAAAGAATTTTTGAAACTGCCAGCACTGCGTCATACTTTGTTTATTTCAACGAATTTTACCACCTTTTCAATGCTGCTCATTCAAATTAGTGTTCTAGACAAAAGTGCTCTAACTATACTCAAAATTCCTGTTTGTCTACCTCATTGTTTTCCATCGCGACACGTACAACGTGACAGAGGGATGTCTGGATAAGCTTTTCCTTGTTTTTCTCCTAAACACAACCTTTTCCACCTTGTTGTATTCAGAATTCTTTGGTTGCTGTTGCAACCGCACTTTTTCTTATGGTTCATATTGATGTCTATACTGCTGTTGCACACAGATCGATGTTTTATTTCGTTGAAACAAGTGACAGTACTCATATAAACCAAGTGCTTCCAGTAACATTGTCACCGCAAAAGGTGTTTCCTGTTTCTTCATTGGACTGAGCTGAAACCAATGGAGAGTAAAATCAAATCTCTAGCTGCTTTCAATCGAAGCCAACCATCACCGTCGATCTTCGATCGAGCTGTGGTTGGACTCTGTTGGGCGCTTCTTCTACTCACCTTTCCATTGTCATTATTCTTCTGCATTCGAATTGTCAACGAGTACAAGCGGATGGTAGAGTTTTCTTTATAGAAACATTTCTGAATAGAACTCAGATCAATTGGCTATTTCGCTGTTGTGCAGGTTGTCTTTCGTCTCGGACGGATATGGGATTCTCGCCCGAGTGGCCCAGGAGTTGTCCTCGTATTTCCTTTCGTAGACGAACACGAGGTGATCGACTTGCGGTAAGGTTTTGATCTACGGAAGTAAACACAGTGATTTTTGATGTTTTTTTTCTTATATTTAAGTACTGTACACGAATTAGAGAGAAATCACGTTTCACGTTGTTTTTGAAGAACTATGGCCTACGATGTTCCAACTCAAGAGCTACTCACAATGGACAGCGTTACAGTGTCGGTTGATGCCGCAGTGTATTACAGAGCCAGGTTTAGCTAAGTGTTCTAGTCTCTGTGATGGTGTTGTAAGAATTTTCAGAAAGTATTGGTAGAATATCTGCTGAACGTTGTTTATTGTTTAGAGACCCGATCGCTTGTCTTTCGAAAGTTTGTGATGCTCACTACTCAACTAGACAACTGGCACAGGCCACACTGCGAAATATCCTTGGCACGAGAACTCTCGCTCAAATTATGACTGATCGTGATGGAATAGGTATTCAAGTGAGACACCTACTTGACAAAGGTGAGTTCTCTCACCGAAGTGAAGTCCTCGATGTGAAATTTCTGCAATTCTGGAGATTACATTTTACAGCTCAAAATGCATTAGAGATCGTTTAGAGTGCCGCGCGACGCGAAGACATGCAAGTGAAGCAGATCGACCAGCTCGCACAGTATGGTCGATTTGCATCTTTTGTGTATGTGTCGCGCGCGCTCTGAACGATCCCTTAGGGTTTCGTACACAAATCCTGGGCACAGAGTCATCATTGGTAGGCCCCCGATAAACCCCGAGATATAGCCCGAACGGCGTCTACCTTTGTCTACTTATCCTTAACTTCCCAAGTTAAACGCAATCTCTCATCGACTCTGCCCACTGATTCTGGCCAGGGTCAAGCTTGAGGTTCGAGAATCGAAGCTGGGGGTCGTATTTGGCTTGCGTCGAGTGGGGGGTCGTATAGGATGGGTCGTTTTATAGGAGTATAGGAAATCAGTACTCCAATTGTGCGCAGCATTATTTTATCCCATTCTTATTATTCATTTCTATTCAAGTAAGTTCAAGTTTATTTTTGTTTATTTCCTGACTAGTGCAGTCATATAAAAAATTTTGCTCATGTACGAGTGTTAAATAATATTAGCATATTTGTGGAAAAAGAAAACTATTAGTTCTTAACCCATTTTATTTTTTGGAATGTAAGAAGAAGATGTGGACAAAAAAAGAGGGAACCGTGTGCATCCGTATAGTTTTATGACAACCAAAAAGATAACGCTTACATATTACAACACACGAAGGAATTCAAACAACATATAAGTGCCTTGATTGTTTTTGAATAATTTAACTACCGAACACTTACTTTTCCGAACTCTGAAAGGAGCAAACAAATATTTTCAGGAGAGAAATGGACGAAGAGAGATCGGCGAAACGATGTAAGCGTCTTCTACTACAAATGGATGGATAGAAATGGAGATCAAGAAAGCGACCGATCTTGAATTAGCAGTTAATAAAAATTTGACTAACATATTCCATACGTATCAAACAATACTACACAAAATCAGCATATTTCACGAAGAACAAGGACCGATTCCGCCGTGTTGTTCTTCGGTAGCAGTGGCTGTGGAATAATTAAATATTTTTCTGGAAGGACTGAACATATTGCCATGAAACTCCATATAATATAAATTCGAGCCCTTCCCAAACATTGGTGTGAAAATCGGACTCGAAAATCACGTTCTTCTTGGTGAACAGGGTAAGTTCGATTTAGCTTCGATTTTCGCCGGAAATCGAAGCAAAATCGAACCTGCCCTGTTCACCAAGAGGAACGTGATTTTCGAGTCCGGTTTTTACACCAATTTTGAAGGAGAACTCGAATTTATAGTTTGTGGAGTTTCATTGCTATAGGCTTAGTCGTTCCTTAAAAATATTTAAATTTTCCGCTGCCACTGCTACCGAAGAACAACGCGGCGAAATCGGTCGTGTATTAGTCGTAAAATATGCTGATATTTTGTGTAGTATTGTTTGATATGTATGGAGTATGCCAGTCAAAATTTTATTGAGTGCCAGTTCAAGATCGGTCGCTTTCTTGATCTCCATTTCTATCCTTCCATTTGTAGTAGAAGATGCTTCCATCGTTTCGCCGATCGTTCTTCGTCCATTTCTCTCCTGAAAATATTTGTGTGCTCCTTCCGGAAAAGTGAGTGTTCATTACAAAATATTTGTTCTCAGATCAAGCCTATGAAACAAGGGGTCGTACTGGGATCGCCACTAATAGAGGGAGGTCGTAAATTTTTTGCAGAAATCGAACCTCACGCTTGAGCCTGGTTCTGGCTGCGCCGCGGTTTCGGAGACCGCTTGTCCGTTCATGAATGTGGGCCCAGATCCAATTAGGCCGAGCTCACATGATGTACCGTACCACACAAATCAATTACAGACACATAAGAGTAGAGTGCTTCCATTTCAGCGACGTCGATCTGGGGAATCCAGGTGGAACGTGTCGAGATTAAGGACATTCGACTACCTCGAGAACTGTGCCGAGCTATGGCTGCTGAAGCTGAGGCGATTCGAGCTGCTGAAGCAAAGTTTATCTTTGCTCTTGGAGAGTTGAGAGTTCGTTGTTGGCTGTTCCGCTCCTACAATCTACCTTGTTATCGGAAATGCTCTCTTCTAGGCTTCTGTAGCACTGCGTCGAGCAGCAGACGAGCTTACACCATGCCCGACAGCTTTGCAGTTGAGGTTTGTGTTTTACCTCGATTAGCTCATTCTATTTGAAATCATTGCTGTGATAGCTGCTTAGTCCGTCCACTTTTTTCACTTCTATTTGGTTTTCTTCTCATTACTGATCTGCTCCCTTTTGAGGTATATACATTCACTGGTCAAAATATCAGCCCACGACAATCACACAATTGTTTTGCCATTGCCATTGGAGCTTGTTCAAAGCGTCACCGGGACGATACTGTGTCAACAAGATCATGATCAACGTAATAAGGACACCCTTCAAGACTGATTTCACTAAAGAATAAATAGAAATTTCTATTTGTGCGTGTGCACCTGTTTGTAGCGACTCTGCTGCCACCTCCTTCCTGGGACGTTTTCCATCGCGAGACCGACACATATACTTTCGTTCTTATGGACTCTTTAAACCTTACCCATACCCATAATTGTCATATTTAAGTATGATAATCACGTCTACCATGATGCCACACCCAGCCATACCACGCGCCCCAAAAAAGAGAACTGGTAGTGCCACCGTACATTACAATGGAAACGAATGCAGGAATGCTGTGCCGAGTTAACACAACCTGCAATTGCATCGACTCTCAACTTCGTAGAGATCGCTGATTTACTTCTCTATTAAAAACAATATCCTGCTTTAAAAATAATGAACAGGTTTATCAACCACGGTCATAACTATAGACACACACACAAATGTGATATTATTATTTCAATATTGAAAGTTCGAATGTTGAACAATGAGCAAAATAAAAATATACATTACTCATACGCATGCAAAACTCTTACGGTCGTAGCGAAAGAAAACTCTCGAATTCGACGTAAATTCACATGCAAACACAAATACAGATTGCTACGTCCTTCTACGATCGCAAATAAATAGGAAGACAAAAAGAAAAAACATGAAATTACGCTAGAGACCCTACACAACACAAAATAGTCACTTTTTCACTAAAAACTGAACATACCGTATGAAAAGTAGCCGTAATATGTGACGTCTCTTGGCGTGTCATGAGCACCAAAACTTTTGAAGTAATTAGTAACAGGCATAGATAGAACAGCTCTTTTCCTGTACATACAACAATCGAAATGATATAGAAATGGAAAATTTTCTATATTTCAGAATTTACGCTGAGATTGAGTGATAGAGAAATACCGTATGCTACAGTGAACTGGGTGCAATGAGATGTGAATGAGAGTCTATGAACGAACTTGATATTGTATGATTACGAAAAAGGACACAGCCTGAGAGTCGAATTGAAGACGACTAGAAAAGAAATCATAACGACGTCATTTGTTGCTCCCGATCCTCATAGTCCTCTTCAAGCATTACCAATTCACTGTCCGAATAGTACGACTCTTCTGAGAGCCCGCGAAGAAGTTTGTCTTCATGGTAACCTTAAACAGGTGCCTCGTCATTCCATCGAATCACATTTGCCGCCCAAAAAATGGAATCTGACACCTACCGCTTTCGTCCGAAATACTATCAAATTCACAGGAGTTCTGACGCTTTTGACACTGCACTTCCTCCAGGTAACCATTGACCAGATCAGTTGAGTTTCCAGAGCTATCTGTAATAAATGTATTCGTTTTCAGCCGAAACAGCGAATAGATTCTAAAAAAATAGTGTGTAGCGTCACAATCTTTCCAAGAGTGACCCTTTTATGAGCACAAAGGTCCAATGTTTCGCTCTGTCGTTGTTGGCAGTGTTTGGAGAATGACGCAACAGAGGGAACGACTACGGTAATAGATCGACTTCCGGACGATAACCCGACCAGTTTGAGGGGGTCAACAAACAGGTAGGTTCGCAACTCTCGTCTTCTGAACAGACTGAGTGACCTAACTGGTCCAGGTAGACCAACCTTCAGAAGCCTCCAAAGAGAAATCCGTCGACGGTTCATTTGACGAGGCATCTGAGACGCTCCGCGTCGCCTCCGGTGCTGCTTGGTAGCATACTGATTCTTTATCGCTTTCTACCTGAAAGACTAAAGAAATACATTGTGTGACAGATTGAAAAGGAAAAAAGATACTGACCTCTTGTTCTTCGTCAATGCTTCCCAGACGAGGTGCGGATTTCGAGCGACAGACAGGTGGGCGGAAGTTGAGGCTACCACTGTGAAGAAGCTTCTTCCGTTGAGGACATCCAGTCATGCCGGTCAGACGAGCGTTCTGTACAGCCAGTTTCTCTCGTCTATATTCCTGCAATAAGGGCACAATTGAGGAGCAACTCTCCAGAATAGTATTTTTTTCGTTTCATATGAAACAAACCTGTAACGCGGCGTGCAGAAACTCCTGAAGTTTTGTGTGCATTGTATATGGATCCGACGAACGTTTACAAAGCACAGCGTGGCATCTCAGTTCGGGTTTGAGCCTGCAAAACTAGAATTAAGAAAATATCCATCAAGGACTGTGAAAGGTCTATGAATCAAGTATTTATCGTACCGTTTTCCATCGTGCTTGTAAATCCAACAGAAAACCTTCGGATAGTGCGGAAGGGCAGCCGACGAGGTTATGCGATGTGCCCAATACTCAGTCAGCCCTTGTTCCTTTGTTTCAGCTTTGAGTCCCGACCTTGTTATCTAAATTTTTCAAATGAATTGAAGCACCAACAGCAAATCTGAACAATGTCGGTTCCTCAACAGACCTCCAACCCCATGCTGAGGTCTGCGCCAGAACGATTGCAGTACGCCTTCCATATCAACGATAGTGGTTTTTCGAAGCAGTTCTCACCACCAGCGATAACGGTCAGGACATTTCCAAGGTACACCACGTTGTACGTGGAATCCGGTGGATTGATTGTGTACCTGAAAGGTGTAGAATATTTCACCAAATCACCCATGTATGGCAAATACCACAAAACGTACCGTTGTTTCTTCCTGCGGAAAGGCAGTGTGAAGAACTGAGCAGCCGCATTGTTGAGCATCGGCATCCCTGAAAAGATAGAATAATATTTATCGCCACATTAACCTCAGAAAGAACTCAGAAAAAATTGAAGTTATATGCTTTTGATAGGGATAAGACACGAAAAGGTACACAAAAACAAAAAAGGACTCTATGAAACCGTTGATGGAACTCAGACACAACAATGCAGAACAACTAGCCGTTCAACTGTTCAATAAATCCTTTCTGATCATACTGAACCACAAAAGGACGAAAATAGATGGGAAAATTATACAATTGGAAGCGATTCTTTCCAAAGCAATGGAGAAATAACAATCAGAATAAAGATATGAAGTCACGGAGGGACCATTATTTGAAGATTATCTCCGCAACTCAACTAGATTTCTGGCAATGATGCCTCATCAAAATTTGTCACATTGGTCAGTGTAGGCTAATGAGGAGGATGACTGAATATATAAAGCTTTAGGAAAGTCAGCTTCAAAAGAGTGTAGAGCACCGCCGGTAAATAGGATCTTGGCCGTAGTCGAGTTACCTCTAATGAAAGGTTGAACGGAAAGAAACAAACTTTCACCACGTGTGTTGCCTGAACGTGATGAACGGCACATATGGAAGTTGAAAAATAAAGACGAGGCGTTTCTGTCCGATTCGCTACAATATTTTGAGCGCACTGTACAATGTACAGCTCGGCAAGATGACAAGTTTGCGTCGTCGCTCTCGAAGGATGACTCTCGACGAACATGCCACATACATACATAAATGATGTAAGTGGAGTGCCCTTTCTAGAAACGCATTGTTACGTACACAGTACCATTACAGTCATACAAAAACGATGATGTTCGCCGCATTAGTTTATTTTAGTTTGAAATGAACTTCGAACCGAACACACCCTACGGCGTAGTCATTAAGACTGAAAAGGAATGGCAGAGTAAAGCACCGAAATACGTCGAAGTGGTACATCCTTTTGATATCTAATGTGAAAAGTTTACTCTGAAATCTTCATCTGGTAGAATGAGCTATGAACAAGAATTACAACAGCACTCTGACATGCGATTCGTACATGAATTTTTCAGAACTACTTATCACGAGGTACAGGTCCGTCCTGTCTGAAAGTAACAAATAGTTGGAAAAATACACAGTAGAAAGGCAGTGGCAGATTGGTTTGAACTACGAACTTTTTCGACAATTCTACGCTTCAAAAAGAAAATCAAGTTACTGTTCCGTACTTTACGTGGACACATATAAAGTGACGAATTACGCGGTGTTTACTAGTTGTTCTTGCCCAGCACCAACGCCTCCACAAGTGTCAGAAGAAATCTGTCACTATCTTACGGTACGGTTGGGTAGTCGTTGGGGTTGAAAATGACGACATTCTTAAAATCCATATCATAAGTCATTTCCTTTCACAACTGTGCGATGAGAGATATCAAGGATTTCGGCCTTCTCTTAAAAACCACCAGCAGAACGATAAAGGCAGAGAGGAAGTAATGACTTGCTCTTAGTCAACATGAACGAGGAAATTGAAAGCGGTTGAATGTTGGGGTAAGAAACAAGACCGGGTTCATAGGACGGCAATGGTGGCCGCTCCCCCTAATCGTAAATCTTCGTTGGTACCGTCGCGCTCCTAATGTCTACCCACCATCCGACCCATGTTTCACTTCGGTCAAATATCAAAACAAAATCGACACAACAGCCGTACGTATAGCAGCGGTGACAACGCGGAAAACAACCTTATTTAGTCACAGGTAACTCGATGCTACAAAGCAGTATCCGCTGCAATTTCTTCTGCAAATTTTCCACCGTGTAATCTGCTAATTTTATCTCTTTCGTATTAGCTGGTAAGTAAAGAAATTTCAGCATTTCCAGCCGACTGGCCTCCAAACTGGCTCCATAACTTGAAAAAACTGGGTAAGCTGACACAGCAGTCGACCCTAATCTGGAGAAGAGTAAAATCCCGCGAACTCAAAGAATAATCTCTAGCAAACCGCTCTGGCTTTCACTAGTTTCTGTTTCCTATGATTCTGCGCAATATCGCAAAAAATTATTCTGTGTTCCTACGCTATGTATAGATTGAACAGTATCTTAGTACAAAATTGTTACGGTTCGATTTTGTACCGTGCACCATTCGCTAATGGAGGAAACTCTTTCTTTTCCATTTTAAGATCTTTGATGTGATTTTTCAACCATTTCGCAAAAGTTACGCAGACGCGCCAAATGGCCCTGAACATATCAGACCGTTAACGCGGAACAAGTTGTCTGGTTCGCAACCTTCTGAACTAGCACAGCTTGAGTCATACTTCACCCTAGACGAAACCAAACTGACAACGGTAGCTGGGCAAAAACGTAAGTGACAGTGGAGAGGAAGGTTTTCGCGGGTTACCCGACACCTTACAATTTGAAATAATTTCTATGAGAATACCTGCTTCTCGTTCCCACAACTCAAGCGTTATTCTTTGAACGTGAATGCTTGCTGTAGCCTCGTGAGAAGACTATTTTAGTCCGTGTTCACAAAAACAGAACCGTAAACATCGAACAAGTGGAATCGCCAGAGAAAAGTGGTGACGATGGGACTGTTATTGAAAATCTCGAAAAATATGGAATAAAGGTATGCTCTCTCCGAGACAGAAATGCAAGGAGCTGAGCTGCAATCGATGAAGGAAGACAGGTGTACCAAAACGGAACCACACAGTGACGTTAAACGAGACGAGAAAGGTTATATCAAATAATGACTTTGCAGCAAATTCCCCTACCAGAACAATAAATTATGCAGAAACGTCAATTTCAGAAATTGTTTCTAAAGTTTCGTATGCTGCTGTATCGAACGAGGTTAGTAGGAGGAAACTTATAACATTATGCCGAGGTTTCAAGAAAAGAGAACTTGAAGAATGTTTGTGAAGTTAACAAATTGAACCCTCACCAGCTTTTGTTGATAGTGAAAACTTCACTCGCTAAGCCAGAACTCGGATCCTGTTTGACATGAATTGAGCTGACGAATTTACAGACTGAGCATTTCCTGGGTGGCTCCAGTGAAAACTGCTTCTGAAAAAGTGCCACGTTTTCAAGATGCCACGTATATAGCAAATACAGAACATGTCGCGTGTTAATGAACAGACGTTCGATAACCACTTGAGAACTGCGCGAAACGAAGGAGGAGGACGGATAGTACATTTCTCGGAATGGCTCATTTTGACATCTGCACAACGAATTCGACAATCTTTACCAAACTATACGGTTCAAGGAATGAAAAGGAGTAGATTCTCGGGCTCAAATATCAAATATGCCTTACTTCTTCAACACCTAAATGCCGTTTATTTGCTTCACATCTATTTGGAGCTTTGCTTTACAATGTGATCAAAAGCCGGCAAATTACTTTCAAACCTAGACAACAACGATAGTGTAGTGGATTTTGCACTGCATCCTAATCCTGCAAAACCCGAGCCAGACATCTTTTCAACGACGATAATGGGTCAAGTGCACGGCAGAATGTCAATAAGGAAGTGATCTTCGAAAACCTGTTGATTGAGGATTGACGAGAATTAATATCAATACGGCTGAGACACGATGGTGCACGCTAAAACTAACTATAATGGGTTGGCAGGAGAAGGGCCGATACTACAACTGATAAACAACAAATTCGCCAAGTTAGTATTGTCACCGTTGAATAGTACAAAAACATCAATTTGCATTATCATCACCTCCAAAAGGTCAAGCATTCTTGTCAATTCCTCCTTCTTCATGACGAGAAGATGGACAATGCGGTTGTCGGAGTAAAATAGTGACGTAAACGGGAATGCAATGTAGAAAGGATAGGCAGAAGTCGGATGGATTCGACGAAACGACTGTGATTTTAGGAGAATTCTTCTTGGCATGAAATGGGTCACTGGAAACTTTAGATCAGCTTCAGCATTACCGTTGAAGTTTGGTGTGAACATCAGAGCCATTTTCGTTGGAAGACCTCGATAGCGCGTCTTTGACTTGCCGTCTGTTGAATCCGGTTCCTGGTAGAGAAAAGAAAGGTGGGTGAGGAAGCATACTAGATAAGTCAAAGTGACAGCAGAGGCGTGGTAGTAACAGAAAAAGCGAAACGAGGGAGGAATACCGCTTTCGTGAAAGGCGGAATAGCTCTAGTCAGAATTCACGGTTGACAGAGGGAAAATAAGGCAAATGTGGAGTTGATTTTCTTCGCGTCAACTTCAGTGTTGCACATTCTTCTAACTTGACAGCAACCCCGATCTGGATGTCATTAATGAGCGTAACTGCGTGGAAAATTGTCCCATTGCGTCAAACAATACCCTACTGACGATATTCGTGTTGACCTGAGGAGTTCGGAACGGTGGGCGCAGGTCAAGGTTTCGCGGCGTTGCGAATCCGTCACAAGCCAATTCCACCGACAAACCAGTCAGCAGTTACTGACATTATTTCTCAACATACAGCAGAAAAACTAGCTGATGTTGACGTGACGACTCGCAATATGTATTTAGAACTATAGGGTTCTGAACAAAACAACGAAAAAACAGCACTTCGGTGGCAAAATTGGCGAGCTGAAAAAGAACTTTGGAAAGGGAATTCCCTCACATGATGCTCTATTTGACCAAATCTGGGTCGAACCTTCATCGATGGGTCAATAGCATTTCGGATCAGGAATACAAGGATTGAGCACTTGTTTTTGAGTCACTTGTCCAAGGCCACTTTCATTTGCGAGAAAATGACATGGTCAGGTGACATGCAACAACTACATATTAGGGGGGGGGGGGCAAAAGTATTAAGGAAAATGCACCAAACTCTTTTATTTCTCAATAACTTGAATACAATTCAACTGTGCTGAGGGATGTATTCTCCATTGAGATCTATGACTTGCTACCATCGTTCAGCCAGCTTTCTGATCGCATCCTTCCAGAACTGCTTCGGCCTGGAGTTGATCCACTGGTTGACATGCCTCTCAAAGTCTGCTTGGCTCCTTGTGTCCCTTCTAGCCAAGAAGTCTTGCAGGCTAAAGAAGAAGTGGTAGTCGCATGGAGAGATGTCCGGTGAATACGGTGGATGAGGTACACGGACGTACCCCAGCTGAGCAAGCTTCTGCGTGGTTACTTTTACCCGGTGAGGTGTGGCGTAGTCGAAGAGGATCAGTCTTTTGAAACGTTGCGGTCGAATAAGTGCGTGTCGCTGATCCACCTCCTTGATTTAGTTCACTAAGGTTACGGAGTCCATCATGGCCATCTTTGGAAATAGTCTCCAGCAAAACGCAGTCCCAGAAGCTCAAAAGTTGCCTATCGCCATGCTCATCTCGTCGAACGAAGGACGGTATCGGATCACCAGGCCTCACCCAGACTAGCTGCTGGGCAGGGTTAATGTAGAAGACATACTTCTCATCCTGCGTGACGATCGAGTCCAGACTTCTCGGACAAGAGAAATGGCGTAGATTGGCACGGCACACATCGACACGCAAGTGGTCTGCGGTAGCCTGAAGATTCAGCATGTTTCTCAAATACGCGGAAGTGATGAATTCTCAACTGGTCTCATGTAAGTAGCATACAGACACATAAATACGACGAGCATACAGCGAAACCCCAGTCGGGAATTATATGGGGAAAAAAAGGAGATACTTATTACTTTTGCCCCCCCCCCCTAATATTATCATGTTGTATCCCACAGATAGCTACAGTTCAGGCCAATAACTGCTCGCTAAATCATAAAAAACTAGATCAACTGCAACAAAAGCAATGAGAAACCGCGTGATGCAGCGAGTCAGAAAAAACCTCACAAGCATAACCATTGTACAGTGAGTATTATGGGCTGTCATGGCGATTTGTGCGCTGGCTATTGTTGCAGCATGGATTGTTGCCCAGGTAACAAACACCGACTGGTGTTCCATGTTTACATCGCCGATCTCCAATCGAGCCCGATTATGGCGGATCGACACCAGCGGTTCAACCATACCACATCAGCCCAAAGACAAAGTCTTGGCTCGTTGTCCTCCATCAGACTCGTAACCGACATTTCACATCTCTACACATTCAGACCTATAAATTGCATGCATAGTTGTTTGCAAAGAAATCCCAACTACAAAACGGTCAGAGCGTAGAAACGCGCAGATTTCCTCGCAGAAGCATTTTGTTGACGCAGTATTGAAGGAGTTGAAAGTAGAATAGAAGGGGTAAGCTTAATTTGTCTATCTCGCTGAGATAAATTCAAGTTAAAACTCGTGGACCGAAGGCAGAATTGATCGGATAGATAGGACGGACACTGTGCGAAAACCTAGACTGTTGGAAAAGTCTGAACTTCTCGTGACACCAATCATATGATTGTGTAATGTCGAAGTTCGAAAGAAAAAAGACAATCTCACATCGCGTTGTTTGAAGAGATAAAGGAACGCCTTTCTTGGGGTTAGAAATACAGTCCAGAACGCGTTTGTCATTTCAACTTCTTTGTTTTTTGGAACAACTTTGTGACAACCTAGATTCCAGATTTGTACTGTCATGTCTATACACGAACGTAATACAAAGGCACTTTAAATTCTCACAGATGTACGGCTCACCAAGATGCTTTGTAGATAGAGATACACCAAAGCAATGCAGAGGAACGCTTATGCATTCACAGGCCACTCAAACAGCTTCCGAAGTAACACGTTCCAGTCGAACTTTGTGCTAAACATCTGCCACCTCGTAAAAACAGAGGAATGTGTGAAATTATCGACACATCTGCACCCAACCTTTCGGAACACAGCTGAACCTGTCAATAACGTTTCTAGAAGCAGTACAGATTCACCAACGAGTTTGAGCTCTTTCTTAAAGTCGGGATTAGGATAGCTTATTAGCAGCCAGCAGGAAAGGTCCGAGAGAGAAAATTTACAAATATATATTATGGAAAGATATCCACGAAATTGTTGAAAATCACATGCACGGCTCATTCATTTTCAATTCTACGTTCTTTTCACTTTTATTCCACAGTACAGATGCTGAGGAAGCGAATGCTATTCGTGAGGGACACGTACGCAACACGCACCAACACTCTTTTCAATCACCATTACCTAAACGATTCGTTTGTTAATTGTGGGAATTTCCAAGTAAGATTAGCATAGTTGAATGACTTTGATATTTGGAAATACTAGGTTATTCGCAAAACACTGACATCGGACGGGAACCCACGTCTTTCTGATTCCGGCAGACTGCACTAACAACTGTGCTACCGATGTACGTTGCGATCCCCTAGCATCTTCCTTTTCTTTCCCGTCCGATGTCAGTGTTTTGCGAATAACCTAGCATCTCCAAATATCAAAGTCATTCAACTATTTCTCGTCTATAACCCGCAAAACAAAAAGCGGTAATTAGCAGAATAGTTTCGTGTTATATCAAAGATTAGCATATTTCCTGCTGAGGGTAAAATGGGTGCTAAACATGACGGTGTTAGGAAGAACAGTCGAGCGAATTCATCTTAACAGAAACTAGGCCATAAACCGACAAAGGACAACGAAATTGAACACCGGGTCACTCGATATTGAGTGCTAGCCGTGATGAAACTGTCATGCATGCGCTCGTTCAAATGGACAGTTCGCCGAATCGGTTTGCTTGCCGACACCAGGAAAAACGACATCGACAGCAGGAGAGCTGTTTGGCGAAATTCGACAAACGCAAACGTCTAATACGAAAAAACTCCGAAAAGAAATTAGCATGCAATGAGATCTGCCGAGTTGTGTATCATTTTTGTCCATTTCACGTGAAATTGAAAAATGTGTAGGCGTAGGCGACGAACCGATCCACTGTAATGACAATTGCAGACATCAGTGAAAGCAGAGATGAAATGAAGGCCGAGCGGCAGAATGATGACTGCACTATGCTGACAAGTTTTCCAGTTCTCAACTGCTAGGTGTTATACGAAACTGGTGCTTTAAAGGCTCTAAAAACTGGAACATAAACCTCAGGATCACTCCAATTGAATATTCCGAGCCTTCATTGAAGGAAGAGGAATTGAAAATGCGGGGCAATTGAACAGTTCTCGAATAGTTCTGGAGTCTGAAAATATTCAATTGCTCCTTCAATGTTGGACTTTTGTAGGACCCGAAAGGCAACAAGTACTTCACTTATTGTGCGACTTGATGATGATCAGTGATCACACATGCTGCTTAAGCTTCTACCTGATAACTATCATTGTTAGTCAGTAACGCGCAGTTCTTCCATAATTGTAGAGTGCTTTGACTCTCATGTTAGACGAAAAGAAGCAACAACCATCCTCATGAAAACGGTTTACAATTTGAGGTGATATGTCCACAAACTACGTCACGGTATCACTGCGAGAGATAGTGAAATGAGCTTCCGTTAGCGGCTCCAAACAATCATGCACTTCAGTGTGTAATCAAAGACCGGTTGTAGTCACTAAACAGTGGCAAAGCTGGTCCTTTTTCCTCGCATTCCGCTGAACTTTGCAGCTCATCGTTTTCAAAATCAGAATCACGAGACATTCCTCCCTAAAAGACGAAGAAAAAACCTTCATATGAACCCTTACATCTAGTTAGAAGAGAAGCCTAATCAAGGTACTTATGGCTCATTTTCTTTCCAACCTTGAATTCTCATTTACATTTCCGTTAAGATTGTCTCATGAGTCTGAATTAGAGTTCATGAGTAGAATATGTTCTTCAACCGCATTCTGTAAGGACAAACAGAATTGTTTATTGGACCAATTCGGAATTACGGTCTATTGCGCAGCAAGAATTCACCTTCGCGACAGAGGAAAAATTCACCGGATTCAATTTACACATAACGTTGACTTAGAAGACGTGATTTGTTGACATTACACGGAAACCAATGTAAAATTGACAAAAGAACAGGTTTGATGGTATTTATGCTGCCTTCAATGATTGTGATTGGAGAGCGTATGACGAGCGCGGTCTCGATAGAGGTTCGTCGTTGCAGAAATTCCGCGAATTCCCGTGTCATGACTACCATACACGGAAGCGGACGAACAACCGACCGAGAATCTGTTCACAATGGGCTTTCGATTGATTACCAAATGAAGAAAAATCGGTCCCTTTTTGCCAGAAAAACCTGGGCTGGGAGATTCGACAGTAATCAATTAGTGTGTTGAAGACCGAATGTCTTTCATCTAACAGTCCATTAATTAGTTGAGATGAGGTAGAAATGAGAGATGAGGCAGCCGATAGAACGGGGAAACCAATTTCCAACCTTTCAGGTGGATTGAAAGTTGAGAATGAAGTACGAGACAGCCGACCTTGCCTCATAGTTATAACTATCAGTATGTGACAATGCAACGGCTCAAAATGTTGAGAACTGTTCTGCTATACAAGTTAATCCTCGTCGATGTTCTTTTTTCGGTTCTTCTGGAAGCCATCAAAGTCGAATATAATTGAAAATAGGTTGTAAAGATAGAGAGTTGTACATCGGTTTTGAAAGGGGGCTGAGTCTACGTCATGGACCAACAACTACTTGCTAGGAGATAAGCAATGGGGCTAGGATTCATTGCAAAGATGGAGAAAGAAAAGGTTGCTGTTGGATCAAAATGCCGTAAACAACATAAAGAGACTAAATTGGGAAACAAACCGCTAACGTGTTGACAATAATGTCAAAAAAAAACAACCATAATGTAGTTCTCGGCAGAAGAACACCCTTCAACCATAGCATCAACCTCAATCAAATCAGACTCATTCCAGTCCAAAAAATAATCGAGTTACCCTTACTGTTGCCGAAGGGTCACAGTCCAAATGAAAGAAACCAGTTCTGCGGTGCAGAGTAGAAAACGAACTTAAACGACACATGATGACTTCGTCAATGGAGCCAGTTAGTGGGATTAATAGTGTGCCAAGTTGATAATTCAGATTTTTATGATTTAACGAGCAGAACTGTGAAAACACCATCAACATGAGCGAAGGAACTGGAAGCGATTACCGAACAGCAATGTAGTAAATATGAAGGAGTTGATAGAAGACTGGGTAAATAATGCGATGGAAATCACGGCGTCCCTCGATAGGTAGAACACGATAAACACGGAACGGCGAGTAGTCAAGGAAAACATATACGAGAAGACCTGTAGGAGAGCATTATAAAATGGAGCAAAAGAATGGCGCAGAAACTGAAGGTGAACACTTCTAATGAAAACTAATTCATTTACTGCACTCACACCTAAAGCAGATGAAAACAAGCGAACCATCATTTCTAGAGGAATGACGAACTAATGAAGAAAACATTATCCACAAGTGTTTCTGTTTCATTCACTTCATCTTCTACTATTCAAAGATGGAAAATACAACATGCAGAATTCAATGCGAAATTGTCCGAAAGAATGTTGTCCCATATTTGAATTATAGCGAACGATTCTTAACGATGACAATCTGACATTCAGCATTAGAACGTTTAATATTCTGAGTGCCGATAGAGAGAAATAGTTCAGCTTTTCACGCTAAATATTCTCCCACGCGCTGTATCAGACTTTGGACAGCCAGACGAATTCACATATTGTGCCACAGAATCATGATATTATTCGAGCATTATTAAAAATATCAAGCCATATGAAAAATAAATAAAATGATGACAAGCTGAAGATCCTGTACAAAGAAAAAGGAGAACAATTTGCACGAAGAACGGGCATTCTTCTATCTTCGTTCTAAACATTTTCCTACTAATGATATATTTTCCTTGGTTGACCTCGATCACTGATATTCATGAAGAAACATGAATTTGCTTCGATATCGGATGTACAAAAGGCATGTGTAGTAGCGGCAAGCCAAAGACAAAGACAGATAGTTGCGGGTACGACGCTACAAGCATACCATATCGTCATAGAGGACGGATAATCGAAAGTGATAACGATAAAGAAGGCGATCGTGAATCAGCAGACAGAAGAAACTGTGCATATCTGACATATCATTGCAATTTTCAGACGAAAACGTTTACTAGATGTATTGGAGATAGATTGATGGTATTGGCAACGAATGAATGGTAGCTTCAGATGTTAAGAAAGGAATGGTTTGGAAGATCTGGTTCGATGTGATGCAGTTTCAAAGACGAACTGTAAATAATTGAACGAGGGGGACCACCAGTGCGCGCGTTCGGATGAGGGAGCCGGTGGTGGACCACCAGCTGATGCGCAACGGATCAATGGTGAGTCGGGGAGCCGAACCTGACCGACCGACCGACGGGCCGACCAGCGAGTGTCCTCCGAACGTTGCCCAGTCGAGCGACCACCTGGAACGGTGATGACGGCCAGCCAACAGCCGAAAACGAACGAACGACGGCTACGGCCATGAGGTGACTGACAACAGAGGCAGCAACGTCACCAATCACTGTACAACGCAGCAGCAACACGAGAACAGCATGCAAATGAGCGGACGGAGTACACCTGGGCCTCGGTCGGCTGGCCCCTTTGCGAGTGACCGGTCCTACGAGGTAAGCCGCTACCTATGCGTCACCGCTTTCTCTGTCCACCCATTGTAGGGTAGTCGCGCTCAATCATCACCAACGACCACGCCAACCATGCAGTCTGCAGCAGCGAAACGTCTACCATAGTCGTGAAATTCTAGTTTTGCTTCCGCGTTTTTACTGGTGACTGCTATGTATATTAAAGACAGATGTGGTGCATTGGTCTAACTTTACCTTGCGTCGGATAGTCCCGAGACGCGGGTTCGAATCCCGTCTGTGCCGCGATTTTTGCGATGATTCTGCACTATCGTACGCTATAGTCGTTTTCAGTGGAAGATAACGAGAACTCTCTTCGATATTCAAAAGGCTAGACAATTATAAAACGCTGAAAATTACCAACACGGCCAAGGAACTCCCGTAATGGATTGCTCGTCAAATTTAGCTCATATATGAGGTTGTTCATGTTTTCCAGACGAGCGAGTGAGTTGTCAATGATGATAAAAATAAAATGACCAATAACACGTAATGTTCAGTAGGAGGGTTTGTGAACAGGACGTAGCTAATGGCAGCTATAGACGCTCAGACGGGGAACACACATGACCCTCTCTCATCATCAGCCTCGCTGCGCTATGGCATCGATCGATTCATTTCAATCAATAGGGAAAGGAATCGCATCAAATGGTAGTCATGTCGATGCTGATCAATCAGTTGAAGAGCGTGCGAGCGATTTCTTGCGAGAACTCTCTTCGGTATCTGCACGCGAACGGATACTCTTTGCAGAAAAGCGGTCAACGTTTGCAACACGTTCTTCTTGCAGAAATAGGAATGCACAAAACTGACTTTTCTAACAAACAATAAAAAGTGTCATGAATGGTCATGATAGAGGCTAAAGACCTCACCAATGACGATAAACTCTTAAAGTATCGAGGTCAAGCGGTGTCTTGTACGCGTATGGCGTAGTGGTTTAGTGTAGGCGGTGACATTCTCGTTCACATAGGTGTGACGTTGATAAGGATGACATACCTGTAGGCAATGCTTATTACCTGTTCAGTGTTCCCCATCCGATAAGATATAGCCAATCTCGCCTACATTTCAATAAATGTACTATCTATCAGATTCACAACTCGTGGTTGAATTAGACAAGATTAGAAGCTGCAGACAATAGGGGAGATTGACGTGCTGAACACCATTATCCAAACTGCAATGCGTTTCTGTCTTCAACTTTGGGGAGCATCAGCCTTATCGTTGTTCCTAATTTGCTTTTATTAGCTTTAAATGTTGATTGATTTAGTTTTAAAGTTGTTACTTCCTACTTACAACACTTTGATTTTTGTTACCCACTTCCATTTTAATAGTGGTAGCACACTGTGTGTATATTCATAAATAAATATACAAGTGCGAAAACAGACGAAAACATAAACAGAGAGAAATCACTCCCACAGCTGTATCGAATTCTCAATATGGGAAGCGAAAAAATAATAGTAAAAAGGAAACATGTAATCAAATCAAAGAGGTTGAAGTTGGAACGTATTGGAAGACTCGAACAGTGCCACATAAAAACTGAAGCGTGTTGAACTTGTCATAGCCGGTTTCTGCAGCGAAAATGTCCATGAAAGGGTAACGAGAGAAAATGCTCGAAATAAGTGGAATCTTGGATCCAGGCTCTTATCGAGAATGGGCAGATGGGTTGCGCTCGTTGGTCAGATGAGGCCGAAAGATAAATGTCGAAAGCGATTAGTTAGATACTCCCGCATTGGACCTTGGCCTCATAATAAGAATCTTGAAGCGAATGGAAGCAAAACTGGGAAAAAAAGGAGACGATGAGTAAAATAGGAAATATACAGTTTAATGGAAATGCTTGATCAGAGTCCCGTATCTAGAAATGCCGTCAAATAGCAAGTTAGATTCGGCGTGACATTGCCGGCAAAGTCTGTAAATCTACAGTCCCTGGCAATCACATGTACAGAACCACCGAAATAACCGTTTTCACATAAATCCGATTGCGAGCGTTCAAAAGTAGCTTGACCTTTTAGGTATGGCGGTCTAAGTACAGATTTGAATATTTATAGTTGGAGTGAAGAAAATGTTCGAGTGTTCTCGTTTAGTAGTCAGTAGTGATTAGGCGTCCCTTCCTTTTCTGGATGTATCATACGTTCACAAATTTATTCGAAAATAAACCTTCTCTTCACTGCGAGATTTATAGAAGAATTTAGTGTGTACTAAGTCGACGCTCATAAATGTTTCAGGCCAAAATGGCTATAAATTAGTCCAACTGTTATTTGAGACATTGAATCAAATGAGCTATGGCAGTGCATTGGGTTCTCGGAAGGTGTAACTGGTTAAAGGAAGAATTGCATTAATTCCATTGAATTCCAGTTTTATTAAAGTGTACAATTTTTCAGCGTGAAATGATTTACTAATAATTTTATAAGAAGCAGCCAATTTCCGATCTCATCGCAAAATGTTTTCATACGCAGATCAGAGAGAAAGAGAAGCTTCTGGAATGAAGTAGGAGCGGCAACTATGTACAATAAGGATCTAGTATCAGCAGCCGAAGTTATGACAGTGGTGTGTGACTGCTGAAACTGTCAGAAACTGGTTCACACGAATGTGCTACTGCTGTTAACGTGTCCAAGTCAGAAGCGAATCGTGTCTCAATCTGCATGAATTCACCGAAACTTTTTCAAGAGACGAATTTATTCGGCAGGGCAATTTCATTCTAGTCAGATTTAGCCAACATGAGTTATTTCGAAGAAAACCTTTACGGACTGAACGGAATCGTTTAATGAGTTAATCGATTCAGCGACACCGTGTCCATCGTCCGCCGATGTGCATTGTGGTGAACAACACTTCAAACCACATTGTTCTATGTATTACCAGTTCCGGCAGCTAATTTACCCTTGTAGAGCAGTGATGAAGTAGTTATGGAATTGGTAGCAATAAGGCGACGTAGATGCCTTTATGAAAATAGCAGTCGGAGTAAAAAAGTGAATAAAAGGACCTATAGCATAGATGGAACCAAGCAACAACCACGAGACTGCCAGTGGCATTCTCCGAAAACTTGGGAAAAAATTGCAAATGACGTCCCAATAAATCCGTCTAGACAGAGTTCGGACGCACAGTGAAAATGATTTCACTGCCCAAACTGGAATCGGGAGTGTCAATGAACTGTCTCAAATCAGCGGACGAAGTTGACCCTAAGAGCTTCTTAAAACCGCGCTACGTCGAATTGACGAGTGGACGCTGACAATGATTTTCTATAAAAAGAAATGGACAGGAAAGTGGTGCATCGGTGTCGAGGACATGAAGAAATATTGCCTTCAACAGTGCATTCTGTTATCCTCGCAATAATGACGACACTTATGAACTGGGTTGACCTTTTTCATTTCTTCGTGAAAGTCATTAGTGCTTTTTTATTTGAAGTTCTCCGTCTGACCCATGAATTTTTCGGCGAGAACACACGTAATCACTTCTCACAATCACGTTCTCTCATCAATGAAATCGAAATGAAACAATCGTGTCGCAGTTCAACATCATTCATCAGCGTTTTTCCCACCGAACTTGCAGAAGCTGGTGTTGAAATCCTACACAAGACTGTCGAATTGCAGTGAAAGTGCAGCAAAGTCAAGACTAACGCAAATTGCGAAGAGCAATAAGGGTCCAACATCAGCTGACGTCAACTGGTTCCGAAACAAGTTCGTTAGCGATTAGAACGCGTTTGTGAGGGTAAATGTCGCCCTTTCTGTGGAATGTGACAGTCTCCGAGATCAACCGAATAGAAGGGTCGTGCACAGTCCACGACAACCGCGACACGACAATGCTAAGGGATAGCGGCCCGTGTCGCGTTGTCGTGTCGCGCTTGTCGCTTACGACAAGCGCGACAAGCCATTTTGCGTTGCCGTACTTGTCGCATGCGACGAGCACGACACCGCGTGTGCGGCGTCGTGTCGTACAGGGTTGTGTGGAATTGCGTGTGAGAAACGCGCTTTTGCACAGGGTTGTGTGGAATTGCGTGTGAGAAACGCGCTTTTGCACCAATCCTTTTTTTCTTTTTTCCTCGCTAAGAAATAGTATTTAATACCTTCGTTTTGAAAAACTTCGCAAATTTTTGAATTTTTCCCCCAATAACCCACTCAATTATTACGTTGTCTTTTAGTATTAATTCTTAAGACCTTGCTGTGTATTGCTGTTGCTGTGTATTTATTATATGACAAGTTGCGCCATTTCTGTTTAAGGTAATAGCGACGATCTTACAACAGCCGACGAAAGAAATACAGGGGACGATACGTATCCCTGCTTTCCTGGCTTTGTTTTCGACCCGGTCACGAGAAAGCACTTCAGGATTGCACCTGAAGGCAGTGGGGTCTGTTATGTTGCGTTTTGTCCAGTTTCTATTGCGCCTACTCGTTTTCCCTGCACAGCCTTCTGATATTGCCGTGTACATTGAAGTTTCGAATTCTATCCATTACGCATTTTTGTTTCTAGGTGACTAACTACACTCGAAAAGACATCGCAAGAAGTCGGCGAGAAAAAGAGCGGTGTGAACAATTGGCTCTTGGACGGGCTTTTATCAACCCCGCTTCTTGTCGAGTATCACGTACCACGCCCACCGCTAAGATGGTTTCTGGTATGTTTATTGCGTTGCTTTGCTCCAGAATCAACGATGAGCTCAAATCGTTTGTAATTATGTTTACCTTGCGCTAACTTTTCATTATATCCTGGTCAAAACAATCACGTTGGCGCATGAGTATGTGGAATATTTCTCGAATGGCCATTTGCTTGATCATATCTGTATTTGGTTTAACTAGCGTTGTGATGAAATAAGATTGTTAAGTATTACTTTCACGCGATTATCTCCTGGTTTTCCTAGATTGTGCTCTTGGAATTATTAGCAATAGTTGGGTGAGAAGAAGTACGTACGAAAACCGCCTGCTTCGAACTGGAACCACGCCTAATGTGTCGCGTTGTCGTGGACTGTGCACGACCCTAGAGGGTTGCACTAGGGGTAAGCACAGTGAACCAGAAAACGTCTTTTTTTGCTTTCAAGTTGCTTCATGAGAACGCGGATGCACATAGAAGCTTCATTCTTTCCTGACGTGGTTCTAAACTTTACAAAAACAGCTTCTTGAGCGAATTTTCGAAATAGATGAGTTGGCTGTGTGTACAAATGGGAGAAAAGGAAACTAGGTTTATTGTCATTAACGATTGATTCGAATAGGTGAAATCTGTAATGTTGGTGAACGATGAATCATGTACAGAAAACTCGCATTTCTAAAGCTGTGGCTATTATTACGATGGAAATACAAACGTTGTGCCCAAGACAGGAAGAAACCGCAAGTCTTGTGTAAGCTAATGCAGCTAGCATTCTTCTTGTAGCCGTCCCCGATACGATATGGATCTTCATCGTTCTACGCGATCAGCAAGGCTTCAACATCTTATGTACAACATACACGAAAATTTGGCCATTTTTACCATGATCATGAATCAGTTCGCAGTACGGCATGATGAAAAAAATAGTTGATTGGACAAATATGTAGGAAAAAATGATTTTTCACATCCACTTTAATTACGCTTCAACCATCCTAAGCAGCTGAGAGAAATGACACTGCCACGCTCTTACTTTTGAGTTGCTGCACAAGAAACCCCCCCCCCCCCCCTCCCCAGTACTTTCACAAAGTTCTCGAATGTCTACGCCTCGTTCTAGATCTTCTAGTTTCAGTTCTGAAATCCTCGGGAACTAGGAACGATTGGAAGTTGCATACAAATGGAACACTGACGAGAGAAACTAAGAATTGAAATAAAGGATATGTGCATACATCATAGACCAGGAAGTACAGATCGCTGAAAATCGAAATTCACCGGAGCGCGCTGTGTAAAACTAAGATATTGCCTTGTTGACAGGAACGAATGCTCACCGTAACCACCAGCGTAAGCGTTATATGAATATCTGTTTGACGTAGAGATGGGGATAACCTTGTTAGACTAACGATATTTTCTCGAAGAAGCTGTGAACGTCGACGATTTAACAACTAGAATTCAGGAAATCCTTTTACAACCCCGAACACGAAAATCAACTGTAAAGGAAACAGTAGTCTAATAAGAACCAGTTGTGCATCCATTCACTACTCAAACAAAGCTCCTCGAATGGAGCACATCGGAATCATCCAAATCGGTGAGCTTTTCCGAGAAGAAGAAACCATGGCCCAGTGAATGAGTTTCCTAAGAGCAATAGCAAAAACAACAATTTAAAGAAACGGAAAGGAAAAAAGTTGAAATAGCCACGCGCATCTAACGACGTGGTCACTTGGGCGAGGATGAAATGGATAGCGAAGTGGACACTATCTCGTTCACACATGACAAAAAGCGCAACGCTCCGATAAATGGAAATGTTCCGTTTTGAGATGTTTCGTTTCAGCGGGAGATTTTTCATCAGGGTTCCATTTGAGACTGGGATTGAAAAAAGGAATTTTCTCTTCAGCAGTAAATGTTTGAAAAAGCGACATTTCTGGCAATGATAACGTTCTTGTCACGGGATACAAGTTGTGTGCGTTAAATTTAATAGTGAATCCGATGGTACCGAGGTATCGTAGTGGGAGGGCGAGACAGTTCTCAAGACAACGAACACTTGAGCCGAGACGTACGAGCTTTGATCACGAGGGTCAACAAAGGTGGATGGAGCAGAACACTCTATACCCTGAGAGAAACGCACGACGAACAGCCGAAATACGAGGTCTCCGCTGTGCACAGAGATTTAAAGCCAATGTGAAGTTCAGCATTGGAACAAAAACGTTTCGAGAACTATTATATTTGCACGACCCGCTTGGCGATGACACTGGAACACTGACACCATTTGCTAGAGTGAAAATGTCGAGAAACACATACACTTATTGTGAATCTGAATGAAGAACGGTGACCGGCACAAATCATGGTTTGCGCTTTTCTTCTATTACTGAAAAAAAAATTCGGAGTATCTTCGAAGTGTCTAAGCTGAGATTGTTTGGAAAGAACGGCTAGCTCTCATTCATACTCCTGTTACTTGAAAAGTGAACAATTTTAACCTTCCTATACTGTTGTCAACATAGTGTACCATAAAATGTTCTGGAAACGGAATAAAAAAGTAAATAATGTGGAAGATGCGAGTGCGCGGTATCAGTGTGGAAACTGTGTGAGCGAGAACTAGAAATCACTCTCCGGCGTCGTCATAAAACCAGCTGAAAGCCGAAGCAAATTCACTGAAATCGCCGAACAGAGCGCTACACAAACACGTTCTGGTCCAGACTTCTCTAGTGCACATTTGAGGGGCCAATTCGAGGACACTGAGCCTTGTCGAACAAAAAAAACCACAGAGGTGAGACTGAAGCACAATCGCCCACACGGCGTTCAAGGCACTTTTCCTGTCTCCTTTCTTCAAATCTGCAAGAAATGATTTGTTAACACCGCCAATGATTAATTGATCAAGAAGAAAAGAATTGTGAAGTATGATAAGATTAAGCGGACTATTGATAGCCGCCTCTAGCAGCCATCGCACATTGCCAGAGCTCAGTAGCACGAGCGTAAAAATTGTATGGACGTTCATTCAACAGAGAGCCAGAGAGAGGGTGGTAATGAGAGGGAAGGCTACAAATTAGGTTTCTTAGCTAGATAATCACAGCCTGTCGCAGCTCCTCCGTTGGAACATATCATATGTCTATGGTTATTGGATACCCAGTGATCACTACTCTTTGTCGTCGTAGTCGGGATGTATTGATCAAAACAGAATAGGAGTCATACGTCAAAAGCAAGCTTATTTTTCCTGTTGTAAATGGAACCGCTTGATGCCAAAGCTAAGATATGTATCGAAAAAAATGGATTCCTTCCTGTAGCTATGTAAGCTGTAATTCAATGCGAGAGGATTCTATCCTATCAACGGGTGAAGGCCTCAGATTCTGTCAAGAACAGATGTGATGAGAACGTTGACGGTCTTGAGATAATTTTGAAAATTATCAATAACGAACAATTTTTCCCTAACGTGGTTTCTCAATATAAAACATGCTTAAACAGAATGAAGTTATTCATACGGATTCATTTTGTGAGCAGGACTTTATTACCTAGCTGAAAAGATTCCATTAGGGGAGACAACTAACTGCCACAGTCGTTGAATCTGTCACCCGTCAACACCATCTGACAACGGAAGCACAGGTGTGTTCTGAACATTTGAAAAGTGTATTGAATGTGATGAAGAGGCGAAAAGTCGAGTTCCTCGAGTACTCGCAGAGTCCGGTTTTTCGGAAGAGATTTGTCCTCCTTAAGACTGGATCCTGTACAATCTATGCAACCAGTCATCTCTTCTCCATCCTTCAACCTCTTCATGTCCAGTCAACCACTTCAGCGCATTCTTCCTGATTTAGTAGCGCCAAAAATATACGAAAAAGTGGTCGTTCCCATGTGATTCAGAACACGCAAGGCCGGAAATGAGCTATCTGCCGCTGAATTGCGCCCAAAATCTCCGCATGGTAATTATCCATGAAGTATGTTATTATACACGATTTGTTCTGATGCACTGGAATCGTTGGGATGACTCAACTGCAATCACCGAATGGAGGCAATTATTTCAAAAGGAATTTAATGACACAAAATCGGAGTATAAAGTCGGTGATGACCACAAAACGCTAACGGAGAGTTCACCGTTCCATTTTAGGTATATCTACCCCAATGGTATGAAAAGATTCTATCGGAGGGTGTCCATTTGTCTACCGTGATCCGTCGTCAGCTCAGTGATTTTTTCGTGAATAACAAATCTATACCCTTGGCATTTTTTACCTTTTATATAAGTTCTCCTCCAAGAACTATAAAATAGCCATGATGTTGTATCGATCTTAGCCCTTATACAAACTCGCAGGCGTCATTTGCTAAGCACTCTGACCGAATTTACACCGAGTTCGTGACAAGGGCCGCATTGACGCAAAGTCGGGGCGAGGCGCCTGTCGCGTGCTCTGTAACGGCGGATTACGGTAGACAAATGGACGCCCTCCGATGGAATCATGCTTGTCCCCAATGGCACCTGGGTACGGCTTGGTCTGTGTTTGCGGACAACTGTGTCCAAATGAAGACTGAATACGCTGGTTGGAATCGTAAAGGGCATTGAGGCAAAGGGTATTGAGTTGGTAAGAGTAGTTTCATCAAAATGTCCGATACGATTTAGGATTGGTCTCACCAGAGAATTGTCAGATTACAATTCTCATTTGGTTCCCTCCGTTTAAACTCGCCGTTTCCGGCGGTTGTTGTATCCTCCGCCGCGGTTTTTCAAATTTCCGTTCCCAACTCCATTTCCCTCAATCATATTCAAATGATATTCTTTTCATAACTTTTTCGAACGGTTCAGCATTTTGGTGCTGCACTACGAGGATTATGATCCCTACTGCGCAATTGACTTCAATACTGTCATTCACTAAACAGCGTATATATTCAGGTGGCACCGTTCTAGTGCTACGCTGATCTTCCTGTTACAGAAGATTTTCTAACAAATTAATAAGCTCTCTTTTTTGATATTCAACTGGTTATCATGTTTGGGAAAGCGCAACCAGATTGGATTTGACCCAAAGGGTTCGCGGGGCGATTTTGAGTGTGTATTAATAATTACCCCTGACTCTCATCAATAACACCAATTGTTAAATCTACCAAAGTTAATACAGAAATCAATAAACCGATTCGGATAGGTTATCTAGAAAGCTGCTAAAACAGGTGGTTTAGGGAGATACCCATGTTGACGGCCACCACTCTAGGCAGTAAAGTGATATAATGGTGAAAGACGGGACAGGGACGCCGAGGGAGCAGCAACTCAATTTCTAGTAATCCATACTCTAACACAGTTCTTACACTTCTGTGTGCCTCCCCAGGGTCAGTGCCCAGCGTACGTGTTTAGCTTAATGAAGTGCTACCATAGACCCGCGCTGGAGTGACTTCGTCAGTGCGCTAGGCTCCCTGCTGTGGTATAGCGTGCATGAAGTAGTGACCGGGATCATTGAACCTCACTAGCAGAGGATTGTACCCTGTTAATAGGTCTCGAAAATATGAACAAGCTTCATAGCAATGCCTTTCTGCGATGGAAGTGACTTTAACCTTTAACTTTTAAGTGAATTAGTACAGTTAGTCGACATCGGTTAGCTAGGTCCTGATCAGTGATAGGCCCTTGTTATACCTTCGCTCATCCCCCAGCGTAACTCGTCCATTTAGTATCAGACACCGTGGGGCCAGACACGTTTGTACGAGTTATCGCGTTAACGCTGGCGTGGTGACGCTCACGGGCTGTTATGCAGACGCTCGCGAACCTTTCACGCTCTCGTCGCTGCGCATTGCACTGCGATTGGCGCTTTCGCTGGGGTTGGGTCGATCACCTCGCGCATTGCTCTGTATGCTTCGGTCGCGTGCGTGCGTGCGTCGCGTGCTCAGCGACTGAGGTTAACGGCTGGGCGCTCACCGCTCGCAAGCAGCTGACGCTCACCACGAGCGAAGGTATAACAAGGGCCATAGAGGACGAGTATCAATAACACCGCATTTGCCGATACTAGTGTACTGGGTTCATATTCTCGTTTTTAGTTTTTGTTTTAGTTTGCGTTATCGGTTGTTCGTTGCTCATCGTTCTTATCATTTGAAGGCGCACGTCAAGTGCATGAGAAACAAATAAATAAATAAACTCAGCGTATTGAGAGGATATTTTTTCGTTTACGTCGCGCACCGCAGCGACAGCTGCAGTTGCCGTATTTCGTACAAAGGTCAGTAGTACTGCCACGAAGCTTGCAATTAGATTAGTGGGGTGGTAAGGGCGACAATCCCTCCACCTCTGACGATACTAAGCATCCCGCACCTATCTGTCGTTATTTCACGTGGACACAGTAACAATAGACGCACAGTGGCGGCAATATATTTACAGACGCCTGCCCTCTGCGTGGTTTTAGCCATAACTTTGGAACCAGAGGAGTATGAGAAATACTGAGCACGTATTTAGAATCCTCGAAAAATTCTTCACAAAACGCACTAAATTGCATTCAACGTCTCTCTAAAATTGTAGAAAAAAATCGAGTGGAAATGAATTGGTCATGTGATAGTAAATGGTAAACACATTCTCAAAGTCACAATAAACTACAATGCATCATCCAAACATGTTTATTATAAAACAGCAAGTCAATATTCAGTAAGATAGCCCTTGCTCTTGATCACAGCCAAACGGTTCGACATTGAGTCGACGAACTTCATACATCGCTTCACAGGAATAGCACTCCACGTTTCCTTGATGATTGCTTCCAGCTCGTGAAGATTCTGTGGCTTCAAGCGCTTCAAAAATCTATCCACGTCATTCGGGAGATGTTCGATAGGATTCAAAATGAAAGCGCTTAAAGCCGCAGAATCTTCACGAACTGGAAGCAATCATCAAGGAAACGTGGAGTGCTATTCCTGTGGAGCGATGTATGAAGTTCGTCGACTCGATGTGAAACCGAACTGTTTCGCTGTGATCAAGAGCAAGGGCTATCTTACTGAATATTGACTTGTTCTTTTATAATAAATATGTTTTGATGATGCATTGTAGTTTATTGTGATTTTGAGAATGTGTTTACATTTACTAACTCACGACCAATTTATTTCCTCTCGATTTTTTTCTACAATTGCAGAGGGTCGTTGAATGCAATTTGGTGTGTTTTGTAGAGAATTTTTCAAGGACTCTAAATGTATGCTCAGTACTTCTAGTGCTCCTCTAGTTCCAAAGTTATGGCCAAAAAACCACGCAGAGGGCAGGCGTCTGTAAATATATTGCCGCCACTGTATAGAGATGATTCGGCTGGCAAAAGGTTGTCTCGTCGCGTACGGTTCTGCTGCAAGTATTAGTGGGTTTGCTTCGATCGGAAGCACGTTTGTGAATATCGTGATTATAAAGCGATGCGAGAGTCTCGGTGTTGAGTCTTGTGCTGGTCGTTAGGCCTTCCTGTCGACTAATCTCCCTCCGAAGAGCTGCAGTGGCAACGGCGATGGTTGTATGGGTGTTCTTTGCCGCCGATCGAGCGCACAGGTGTGGAGGCGGGCGTATGCGAGCGACCCGGCGAGAAGCTGTCATCGGCCGTCAACGTCGGCTGACCGTCCGTCCGGTTACAAAGCAGCAACTTTTACTTTTACATCTTGACACCTTCACCTCTTATCCACGTCACTGGCTACTCAAACCCAGCCCTTTATTCTTTATGCGTAAAGAATATGATCGGTAGAAATCAAGTTGTAACTGTTTAATTTTCTCACATGAGCTCTTTTCAGAATGGCGTCGCGAGATTACATAGCCGAGGATGCTACAGAACTCATTGGCAACACCCCTATGGTGTATCTGAAGAAAATTGGCGCCGGATTGCCTGGAATCATTGGTGAGGTTCAGTTTCTTGTTGGAAGTTGGACCCATAGGCCCACTCTAACAAAGTTTGATGTGTTCATGTAACTCGAATTGCCGCTCTCGAAGCAAGTTTCTGGAGGTCATTACGCCGTCTAGTTTGCGAACGATGACAAATAGCTTTCCGATCGATCGCGGTTCAGCGGCGAGGTGTCTTTTATAGTTTGGCATCGAGCCAGGATCTAAAAAGACGGACATAGTACAGCGCTCTGTGGATTAGAAACAAACCACAATCTCGTGTGTTCACCATGAAATCGTTCAGCGGCCAAGATCGAGTACCTGAATCCAGCCTGTTCTGTGAAGGATCGCATCGGATTAGCAATGGTGAAAGCCGCGGAGGAAGCCGGCAAGGTCCTTCATCGTGCCGTAGCATGAAATCGTAAAAGAAAAAGGCAGGAAATGTGGTGCATTACAGATTCGTCCTGGTCTCACCACCCTTATCGAGCCCACATCTGGAAACACCGGAATCGCCCTTGGACTGGTAGCTGCAGCTCGCAACTATCGTCTCATCATCACCATGCCCGCCAGCATGAGTGTGGAGAGGGTTCGTTTTACCTCGCCAGCCGTTTATTTTCCTCATTGCGAGAATCTTTCCAGGGTAGAATTCAAATGCGCAGTTGCTTACTGAAAATGCGAAAACCAGTGCTTGCTCGTTCCTCCTTTCTCACATTTTTCATCGTCTTTCTAAATCCATCAAACTACTTCGCAGCTGTTCATGTGTATGCTACAATCCGTTACAATGATTAATTGCGCTTATCCTGGGTCATTCGTTCCTTTCTTTGATGTTTCTTAGAAGAACCTATTTTCATTCCAGAGAACCTTGTTGAAAGCTTATGGTGCCGAGCTGGTGCTCACTGATCCAGCTCTTGGTATGAAGGGAGCTATTGAGCGAGCGAACGAACTTCAACGTAACATTCCTAATAGCTTTATTCTCGCTCAGGTTCGTATTATTAACGTCTACTGTGTTGCGTGTTAAATTTCATGAATTAAAAAATCACACTGTGGATCTTCGTATTTTCCGCGTAGATAACAGAAAGTCATTTTTACGTAACCCGTACTTTCTGATCTTGTTGTTCTTAATGTCCAACCATCAGAAACAGTGATAAGTTACTCCGACTTGGTTATATCAAATTCATTGTTCCAGTTCGACAATCCGTCTAATCCGCAGGTCCATTATCTGACTACTGGACCGGAGATTTGGCGACAAACCCAGGGCAAGGTACGGTTGTCCAGTCTTCCTACCTTTTCATATGTTTATCATGAAATTTGCTGCTGATTCAGGTTGACGCCTGCGTTTTTGGTATTGGAACTGGTGGAACAATAACTGGTGTAGGACAGTATCTCAAGGAACAAAATCCCAATGTGAAGGTGTGTATTGTTTCTTGTTTAATAGTGTAGTAATTGTCGTTCCTTCACTAGATGGTTGCTGTGGAACCTATGGAGAGTGCAGTGCTTAGTGGGAGCTCTCCTGGTTCTCATCGTATTCAAGGTTGGTGTGCTTCATTATTTCCATTCTATTCTTTGGCAACCACTGTAATTTACAGCCGCTAGCTGTCGTCCTTCAATAACAGTGGTGACTTTTTTCTCCCTTTCTGTTTGTGCCTTATCTTAGAGTCGCTATCTGTTTGTCCATATCATAGGGCGAAACCAAGAATTCAGGAATCGGAGCTGGTTTCGTTCCAAATGTACTGAATACGGCGATTTATGACGACATTATCACTGTGGACTCTGATGAGGCAATCATAATGGCCAAAAGAATGGCTTTAGAAGAAGGTCTGCTATGCGGTAAGTTGTTTACACTCAGAAAAATAAGATCATGGGTAAGAAAAAACATTTCGTTGGGGAACCCGGTATTTTCCAACTATTGATATATTGATATTCATAGACAAGAAAGGTGAAAGTGCAGAATTTCTCTTCCATACTTCAATATTTAAGGTATTTCCTCTGGTGCTAATGTTCATGCCGCTTGCAAACTCGCGTCTCGTCCAGAAATGGCCGGAAAACTCATTGTGACAGTGCTACCGAGCTTCGGAGAGCGCTACTTGTTAGTTTATCTATCCTGTGATTCTTTCCTTTGCCCTCATACGAACTAAAAGAGTTTTGTTTCAGGTCGACTCCATTGTATGCGAGCATTCGCGACGAGGCAATGGGTTTAGGCGTTAATTCACTTGAAATGGACTTGAGCCGTGTCAGCTTGCCGCAGTTTCCCGTGGAACAGTAAAGTTTATTCACATAGCTTTGATCATTGATCTTTTCGTTATATAGTTTCGTTCGTTGTTTTTTTATATTGCTTACAACTATACGGGCAACAAAAGCCGTGTATGGACGAGAAGTGATACTATCGATGTTTTAAGGCCTTACCTCGAAACGTCTTTAATGTGTTTTATAATTTACAGAGACAATAAAATTATCAAGCGCTGTTGTTGAGTTGCGATAGCCATACCGAGTGCAAAAACAAAGTGACTAGGAATAAATCTAAATACATAAATAGATAGAATAAGGTGCAAACTGAACGGTCAATCTAGCGAGTGCAAATGAGTAAAAGCTCGATGCTGAAAGGGACTACCCGTCGAATGCTAAATGCATAGATATGCGAACTTAAGATAAAGTCGTAAAGCACTGCAAATATATAGAGAATAAAGTGTAAACGCTCAAATCTTCTCATGGAGATGATGGAAGAGATCTTCGTCATCGTTCCACCAGTCATAGTTGTTACCGACGTGATGAAGTACGTATCCAAGTTCGTGAAAGAAATCTCTTTCGGAATACTCCTAAGACAGTATTATTGAGGGGCAAAGTCAAGAAGAGAGAGATTTGATCTTGGTAAATACTGTAATTACGAAAGTACGAAAGAAATGAAATATGAAAAATAAGAAATATTAACGAGCAATTCTTCGGCTTGCCTTATTGACAGTAATGGCCAACTCCAACCCGTTGTCCAGCCGAACCAACATGGCGGCACTGCCGGGCATTCGACCATCGTGTTGCCATCCGTTGAATCCCATGATATTCAGCGACCAACCCAAGCCTATAAAAGAATTGTTGTGAAAATAATCCATCGTCAATTTGGAAGCAGCAAATTCATAATGGAGCACTGATCACATACAGTATCAACATATTATTAAGGAATAAGGCATACCATATGTGCTGTTGGATGGCTCGGAAGGAGTGGAATATGCGGTTATTGATTGCTGAGACAGTAAATCACGTCGATAAGGAAATCCGTCAATTCGAGACTGAAAATTCAGTTAAAGCTCGCGTATATTCCTATTCAGCTCGACGGTAGGTGTACCAGAAAAAGAAGCAACTGTATGGGACTTGCTATCCAACCGCCCCATGGTCCGATTCGATTTGGAGGCAGCATTTCGTATGGATCAAATCCGAGACTGTTCCCACTCATGTAGTACAGAACTTCTCGGCTGAAACAGAAAGTACGCAACTGTTCCTTAGATGATACAAACAACTCTACTCTACGGTGCTCTTTCGGAGATGGACGGCCTTGCAACGTTAATGTCGTGAACTCCTGCTGGAGCGAAAATCGACGTCTTCACGAAGCTTTCGTAGTCCATTTTCGTGACGTGTTCAATGAGATATCCTTCAATAGGGAAATAATAGCGATAAATCATGAATATATTCGGCAACTGGCGTGCTATCATAGGGTTGGATTCCCGACGTGGTGAAATAGTAGTTAAAATTGCAGAGTTATTTTTAATACGCCGTAAAGCCAATGATGATCCTAATTAGTACCTAGCACTTGATATCCGAAATTTGAGTAAATCCACTTCTTCCCTGGGACATGCTCCAGAGGGACTTTTTCCAGCACATATCTAATCAGCTCCTCGGTACTCAGTTGCGGTTGAATCCATGCTGCGTCTGATCGTAAGTTATCCCATCCTCCTAGATGAAGAATAATTAAACGCAATGATAGAATGATGCATTGTGATCAAGAGGCAGGCAAAAAGGGATGTTCAACTATCATACCTGCAGAGTGTTCCAGCAAGTGCCGAACGGTAACATCCATTACATATTTCTGACGAGACGCCTCTTTGCCGAACTTGAATTCTTAACGAACTACATATAAGATACCAGAAAATACGCATGTTCAAGCTGGCTTTCAACAGATTGGCGTGATATCGTCGTAGCTATTATATCATGACAACAAATTACCGAAAAGTGCCCCGGGCCCAAAGAGTTTATCCTCCAGTTTGATCTTGCCTTGGTCCACAAGAAGCATAATCGCACAAGCAGTAATAGGTTTGGATACTGACCCTACCCTGAAAAACTCTAGTGAGACATCGACTATAATGAATTTTAAAAAACAGATAATACCTGAACTGATGATTAGGCGTTACAGTCTCTTTTGTACGAAGATCAGCATAGCCAAATCCTAGGTAAATCGTATTAGTAGAAGGTTGGAATTCTTAAGTGAGTGACTGAAGTTAATGAAACTCACCAGCTGCGAATTTCAATTGCTCCCGTTTGGCAATAGCGATCGAAAGGCCAGGAATGTTGAGATCTCGCATAAAGTGCTCTACCCGTTGAATCAAAAAGTCTAATTGAGACTCCGAGAGCAACTCCGGTGAACCTTGCAGAAATCGAACTGGAATTTCTCTGAAATAATATTTGCCTTTATTCAATGGAGGTGGAGGAATCCAAGCGTTGTTTACCACAAATATATTTGCTATTTCATTACGTTCATAAGATTTTTAGCTTCGAAATGTGTGAAAAGGTGAGTCTCATCTAACCCGTTCGAAGCTCAGTCTGTTCATTTGATCTCCCTAGGTACCTCCATGCTCCAAGTACTGGATTTCCCGATTCGATTCGATCTTCGAAGCGATTCAGAAAAACGCTGGCAGTTGCTTTGCTGCCCAAATGTGGCCAATTATGTTGTTTTGTTGACTATGGGCTCGAAATAAGATTAATTTCTTGTGAACGATGAATTCGTACCAGAAGAATTGGCAAAGAAAACTGTTTTATAGGACTTCTTAAAGACAACTGTGTTTAACTGGGTAAACTGACCTGTCGCTCCAGACAGGAGGTACGTCAGGGTTGCGATTCGAATGAAAATTGCTCCATAGGACGACATACATGACACTACCAAAATTGTCAATGTAGTGTGAAATTTGCCGTGGAAGATACGTTGGATTTGATTGAAAATTGCTGAATTTGGACAAATAAGAGCTTAACTTAGCACAGTTCGATCGATAAAGTGTTTATTGAGGTGCGCCGGTCACGATAAATTCAGAGCACTCTATGACACTCGTTGAAAGCTTCCACGACGACATTTGTAATACAAAAGCGGTTCAAATTGTCGAAAAGTGAACAGTTATGGTTAACGACTGAAAGCACAACCTGTACATTTTCTTCAGATCTCCGCCGACGGTGATGAAGCTTTTTTGACCACTTTGCTGCTCCCATATGCCAGTGCAAAGTACCTCAAATCAGGTTATTGCGACAGAAATAGAAGAACAGAATTTGCCTTAATGCTCCCTTATTTTTTCGTATATACCCCCTTCTCCACTGTAATTACCGAGCTGAAGAAAACTTGCGTGAGAACACACAAACGTTTGGAACAGATTGCTGTCTCAAACAAAAGTTGGTGCATGAATGATTTGCGCATCTTTGAATTGTGACTGACCATTCACTTAGGCTTTTGAACGCATCGGCAATTTCCAAGGAATCGGTGGATCCTGTTCATGAAAAGGAAGGTGTTTACGCCCATCGGGCGAGAAAAACGGACTACGCTGAACAAACAATCATGCAAATCGCAACGTTCTCGGGAAACCATGATCAAATGGTCATTGTCTTCGAAAGGTCTTCCTTAGCTGCGGTACTTGAACGAAACTAGCACACCGTGTGAAACGAGTACTACGACACATTTACCTGCTTCCCATTATTGAACACGCTAAATGATGTAGCTATGTATCCTTTTGAGTTGAGCAACTTATTTCGAAGCATACAAGACTCTAACGTGAGGCCATAATGCGCTTCATATTGCACTGGATTCGGTCGTCGTTTCTGCCATATTCCAACATATCTAAAACGAAATGCACTTCTAAAACCATGATGGTTTGGTTTGGCTTGGGTCACCGGAAGAACTACTATCATGCCCTGAGAAGGACGAAGAATGGTTGCTAAAGGGAAATACCGGCACTATTCAACTTAACGGACTCTAGTCCTCGATTTCTTTTCGAAATTCGCTGAAACTTTGCACAGGGGGTATTTGAGGGCGCTGATCACGAATCTGCCGTCCGTTTTTTACGTGGGTGGTCCCAGAGCACCCAAATCTTTACGTGGGTGGTCCAATCAGGATCATCGATTTCGCTGAACTTTTCCTATGGGGGTTATTTGGGGTCTTGAACACGATGGTGAAGTCCATTTTTCACCTGGTCGTCTCGGACCACCCATATCGACCACTTGGGTGGTTCAGTCAGGATCACTGATTTCGCTGAAACTTTGTCTGTGGGGGTTCTCTGGTGTCCTGAGCCTAAATTCATGACGGGTATCGGCACAATGTACCCGAGAATAAACCCCGGTCGGCACGATTATTCGCATTCATGAACGCGCCGCGGAGTTTATTTGGGGATCTCGCGGGTCTATTCCACTCCGCGGCGCGTTCATGAATGCGAATAATCGCGCCGACCGGGGTTTATTCTCGGGTATATTGCGCCGATACCCGTCATGAATTTAGGCCCTGATCACGATGGTGAAATCCGTTTTCGAAATGGCGGCCGAATACGGTAGTTATAGGTAGGCACCTACCGACCTTACCTGGTGAGACTCACCTATAACTACCCTATTCGGCCGTCATTTGGAAAACCGACTTCACCATCGTGCTCAGGACGTCAGAGAACCCCATAGGCAGAGTTTCAGCGAAATCGGTGATCCTGACTGGACCACCCTAGTGGCGATTTGGGCGATCGGAGATCACCCACGTGAAAAACGGACAGCAAATTCGTGATCAGCGCCCTCAATTACCTCCCTGTGCAAAGTTTCAGCGAATTTCTGAGAAAAAAATTCTGACTGCAAAAAGTCGAGCGCTGGAGTCCGTTAAGTTGAATAGTGCCGGAAATACCAAGTAAACAAGAAAAACGAAAGCCTTTATCATAAATTACGATCAAACATACCTCCCTCTTCCACCTTCCGAGTACCCGCATAAATGCGCAAGACGGAGATTATCGCGCTCGAATTTCGTGCGTTGCGCCGCTGCCTCACTCGTGCCAGGAAACCACACCTACTTTCATCTGTTGTTCTTTTGCATACTTTCCACTGACATGGAGTATTGGGAGTTTTCAAACCTCGAACGATGCTCCAGGTATCCGTTCCCAGTAGGTCGTGAATGTAATTTTGCCTGGTTTTTCTTCTTGACCACAAATTTGAGTGATGACGAGTTCTCTTTGCTTGTTCTCCCTGCAACGAAATTGAGAACATTGCTGATATCCACACACTGTCTGAAACCCGTTATTCAATGAATCAACTAAAATGGAGGTTCCGTATATGTGGGTAGAATGAATGCACGCAATATATGGGACGGGTTCTGTTATCCTTAGTTATCCTTAATGGCGGCACAATCAAAGTCGGCTGTCAGCATCTGCAGGGCAATCAGCAGTGCTTCGCGCTCTGCTTCTAGTGTCCACTTCATCAAGAGAAGGTTACTATGATTCATGTATGAAATTTCAAATTCACCGCGGTGTCTTGTTAACGTGAACAGTGTTGACACTGATCGAACAATCCGGTATTATCGACGAACTATCGAAGTTTCACGTCACCCTCTCCTTACATAACTTTCAAAACCTTACTTCCATATTAGAAGTCATGATCCGTTTCAGAAACTCGGGTCTATTGTGTATGTAGATTATGAAGTGGCAAAGTCTCTGAAACAGTTTCAACCCACGTTATAGCGAGCATTAATTCGTCGTAGGTCATTGGATTTGGCTTGATAAATACCGGTCCTGTGTACTTGTGCATGATGGCGTAGTAGTTGACTTGGCGCTGCTGGGTAAAGAAGCCCATGGATACCAATCGACCACCGAATTTCAACGAAATCGACAGCACATTGTCGACAAGAGACTCATTTCCTGAAACGGCTTATTTAGGTTCCACTGTTTAGGTAAGTTAACGAAACGCTGGTACCACATGTAAGCACCCAATCCTGTTCATTCGGTGGTGGTGGATGAACTATTTGAAGCTGACCAGCATCAGGAGATCGAGGTTGGACTGCAGACGTGTCATACTGTGATATTAATATTGAATTAACAATAAAATTTCGTCTGACTATCATAGCAGTGAAGGAAAAGGCGAGAATTTGCACAATTTTCGTTAAACCAGAAAGTGATCGTGCTGCTGAAATGTTTATATCATTACAAATATGTATACCTGAAGAATCGGTGACAAATCTCTCTCCTCACGCGAAGTCAAAGACTGCACAGCTCTGAAAAACCTGACCGGTGACAAGCGCGAGAGTGTATTTTTATTGAAACACCCACATTGATTTCCTTGTCTCGAACGATGGAGTTACTTCAATAGGTACAGTGTAGGATTCGATTTTATGACAAAATAACCACAGCTGAACTAGCAATAAAGCGAAAGACGACGAAGACATGAAATCAGCTAGTCAATGTTTCAAGGTGCAGTGATTCGACTCGTCTTCACAGAGCACCGCTCGGAGCGTCGGAGAGCATTCGGGTTTCCGCCACACCCACAGCCAGTTGTCGGTCAACGATTGCGAATCATGGACAAATAGTAGCATCACCAGCTAGAAATATCTCGCTCCAAATGCGACGCAAGGCATCAAAACCTAATCAGAGCGGAAAAGGAAATGAAGAAATTAGAGTCGCGTGCGTTCACGATGAGACAGAAGGCAGACTTCCCTTTTAATATTTCGTGATACTGTTGTTGGACTACGAATTTTAGTTTCCAGTTCGAGAAAGGGAGGGGTAAGGTGGCGTTCAAACATTTTGCTAATCGTTCTCTACTGAGTTCGGTTTAGTTCCACAACTTACTCATTTTTCGTTATTATGTTCATACTTCCGTTTGAGCCCTCTAGATATGGTTCTTAAGTGATGTTCGTAGTGATTCCACCGTGCCTCACTGGAATGGTTCCAAACTGCAATAGGTCTCATTCTCAGTACCGATCTGTGGACGGTGATCCTGCAGCTATCCACCCAGAAGCTAGAACGAGTCGCGCGATGAGTACGCTGATTGGTAGGGAATAGTGGAGCTGCTAGAAACAGCGAACTCCTTCAAACGGCCACTTTCCGTCTTCAATTCAACTTTTTTGCTGATGCTGACGTGATGTGCATAGATGCCTTCATAGAACAACATTTGCGTTGAAGGTGTCCACGTGTTTGTATACTGGCCCTTCGATGTGACGGTTATTCGGCCGTACAAACATGGTCGAATACTCATCGAGATAGGGACGGATGATGCGGATGAGGTAGAGGAAGAGTAATTGATAACAACGGAAAACACTTGAAGATCACGGAACGGTGAGGGCGATGATAGAAAAGAAGTTCACGGTCATTCTGAAGGTGCGTGAAGAGCTCAACATGGCATTGACGTGTTCCAGCGAAATTGATTACATCGTTAATTCAGGATCTATATCTTCGCTTCCAGAAAGGCATTTTTTGTATTTACAGCAACCCGCTCACCAATAGTTAAGCTGCAACGCCCACTTAAAGCCCCTTCACACTTTGCTGCGTTGCATTGGCGCGCGCGGCAGCTGCGCAGTACCGCAGTATCCGTTTTCTAATTTCTTTGCGCAAACCATCCATATCGTTAACTATGCACTTAATAATTTTTTGACCAACGACAGTTCAGTGGACTGCCGAAACAGCGCGCAGCTACTGTGGAGATAAGGGTCGTGCACAGTCGACGACCAATACGACACGGCAATGATAAGAGATAGCTGCCGGTGTCGTATTGGTCGCGTCCAACTTCGGCATTTGCGTTGCCGAAGTTGCCGCATGCGGCGAGTAGGACACCGCGTGTGCGGCGTCGTCTCGTACAGGGATGTGTGCTCATTCGCGCGCGGCGAACAGTGCGGCGATTTGTCGTGTCGCATTGGTCGTCGACTGTGCACGACCCTATAGGGGTACCCCCGCCCCCCGTTTTCTGCTCTACCTTTTGTTTTACTGCCACGTAAAGTCTGGAGGGGTCCTTACACCTAACACTCAGCCACTCACTGATTTGTAAACGAATATGCACGTCGCATCTAAATGACTTGTTCAACACCAATTCCATGTTCTTTCATCTCTGGATTTCGAAACATGTTGTTTAGCCGAACGCGGATGAAAAGAACGCGCCAAAAATGCTATAATGAAGACGTCGGAGAATTGTCGCTCCCTGTACGAAGTAGGAGCCTAGATCCAGCCACCTAGTCCCGCGTTTCATGTCATGGGATTGCCGTTGATTAACTGAGCCACTAGAGTCTATCGCCGACCAATGCGGCTCTTTACCGTTAAGAGCTGCTGTAGATGACCGATTGACAGTCCCAGCAGAATCGATCCAACCGAGGTAAGCGGGTGAGGAGCACTCAGCTGGCACAGCAACTGGCTTGTCTTCAGCCAGCTGATCTTGCTCACCAGATCGTAATGTAAAGGTAACGGTAAAGGTGTCGGCGTTGATCAGTCCCCGAAGGACGCCGGAGCATTCGTGTCAGAATCGTAGAGGCTTACTGAATGCGTGTTTGGCCCAGAAAAGTGTGGTGCCAATTTACCAACCCTGGAGGGATGGACGGTTTAGTTGACCCGGGCCAGGATCGATCGACCGTGCGGGTGTCAATAGCGCCTCTTACCACTGCACCACGCGCGCCCTATGTAATGTAGTGTTTATTAATGATATTAGGTTGTAAACCTTCCAATTGAACTTTTGCCACGTCTTAATTTTTCAATCTTATTTTTTTGAAACAGAACCCAATTGAGATATATATGGTACATTATTAGGCTACAATGTGTCGCCTTCCTGCTGGTAATTGTTTTACTCCATATGCGTGGAACCCTGCCTGTTTACTGACGAACAACTTCAACACTCCCGTATTGAGATGGCCTTACTTGTTGAGATTTTTTTCTTCTACGTGTTTCTGATGAAACGGCAAGAAATGGTATAATGTAATAGCAATCTCTGAAGATTACGTTGCATGGGGTATCGAAGTCTAACGATCTTACAAAAAACCTTCCCATATGATTTTCTGGAAGACATCCTTGGCAGGGTTGGATGGGTAGCATAATCAGCCCTGCCTACGCTTTGGTTTCCAAGCCATACAATCAAATTGCTCAGGGAGTAGATTGTCAGTCACTAATGCACCTTCAGTCAGAAGCTCCTATTCGATAAATCCATAAGAACTCCAAAAACGCGAAGAATCTCCCTCTTGAGGTGCAGGTGAGACTTGGTGTCGATTTTCCTTGTTTACCTGGACCAAGCCATTGTGGTCTCCGGCTATGAGTAGCGCATTTCTTTCACTTCTCACCTACAACAGCCAAAATATTTTATCGGTTGAGATTCTTTTCGAAACTTCGAGATTTCGTACGCGAAGTGACCCTAGCGTTGAGCTACATACACCCTAGCGTTGAGCTACAGCTACATGTATGTAGGCGACATATTGTGGGTAACATTTCAGCCACACTTTCGTACCTTTCCCAATATATTAAAACATTTGCAACTATTGTGTATAAGCACTGGAACTCTTCTAATACAATGTAGTGAGTGGTGCTTGATGGTCCGACTTCTGTTGCTACTTTTAACCCATCCAAATCAGTGCTAGGTGTCATTGGCGGAGCGGTCTCAAACCCGTCATAGTCTTCCTTGACTTCCTGGGACCAACCTGTTCAGGAGGAATATACAGAGCACTTTACTCTATTGTACAGCAAAATTTCAGGATTGGACCCTGCAGCAGAACGCCCTAGTCAAAGCCCATAGAAGTCACACAGTTGGGCCCTATGTTCAAGCCTTCATAATTTAAAGGAATTTTAAAGTATCGAATGGGCGATAAATATGTAGTTCAGAAGAGCTTTAGCTGCCCTACTGAAATGTTGTCGAAAGGGAGATGCAGAAGCTTCAGCAGAAGTTTTACTATTATGAGACGAGGCAAATATTCGATCGGAAGGTGTACAAGCTAATAAAATGATTCTTGCCCAGTGGCCTTGATGAATGTACGTTAACCGAATATCAGTTACTCAGTGGCCGTGAGTTCAGTAGAAGAGAGCTCGAGACCTTGTCGCCCTATGTAATAACCATGACGCTCCACCGCTCCACATGCGCATTTTGCGGTTTTGTCATGGAGGTGGAAGAAAATCATGTTTGGAGCAGCGGAACAAATTTCAGCTAATTGCAACATTAATATGGATAGCCAATATCCACCGTAACTTACCGTAAACGGATGCAAATTCGAAAACCAATGTTGGATTCGTGATCAGCGGCCCAAATAACTCCCACAAACGGAGTTTGAACGAAATCGGTTATTTTGGCCCAGACCCCTCACTTACCCACCATAGCTAACGTTCACCGGTCAGAATTCCAGAAACAAGAATAAAATTCGTGATCAAACGTCCACCTGAGGCTCCCAGGCAATTTCTGGAACGAAGGTAGTGGATGCTGAAGATTTTTTTTGACAGCCAGAGTTTGAATGGTGGCATAATGTTACCAGTAATTCATCAGGAACTGAACCAACTGAACCTTGGACAACTCTACCGACATGAGGGTCGAGACGTCACGGTCACTCATTTCGCCAAAACTTTGCTAATGAAATTATTCGAGGCGCTGGTCACGAATCTAACACTAATTTCGTGATTTGCAACAGATGAGGGTATCTTATTGTGGGTTTGGTTGTGTATGGGCTGGTAAGCGATAGCTATGGTAAGGGTGGGTAAGTGATGTGTCTGGGCCAAAATAACCGATTTCGTTTAAACATCGTGGGAGTTATTTGGGCCGCTGATCACGAATCCAACATTGGTTTCCGAATTTGCGTCCGTTTAAGGTAAGTTACGGTGGATATTGGCTATCCATATTAATGTTGCCATTAGCTGAAAATTGATCCGCTGCTCCAAACATGATTTTCTTCCACCTCCATGACAAAATCGCAAAATGAGTACGATTTGGTATCAATGCGATTGAAGCAAAACAATACTGTACCAACAAGACCTGAACCCACGACCACCTGAACGAGAGCCCAACTGCTTAGTCACTGCGCCTCCGAGCATATCTCGGGGACGAAATGATCGCTTTGATGGCCAGCGCTTCCTTGTTTTCGCAGACCTTTTTCAGTACCATACAATCCCATTCCGAAAAACTTTCTCACGTTTTTGGATATCCAGTGAGGAGTCCTACATTCCATAGAAATCGCATCGCTTCTTCAGACTACTGCAGCAATAAACCAGAGTAGAGCAGAAAAAGGCGTGGGCGCATATTCCCACCATAGCTGCGCGCTTTTGCAGCCGTCCACTGGACTGTCGTTGATTAAAAAAAAACTATTTAGAGTATAATTGGCGATATGAGTGGTTTTCGTAAGAAAATCAGAAGCCGTATACTGTTATACTGTGCAGCTGCCGCTCGCGCCGCCGGTCTCTATGTTCCATCATCATTGCGGCAGCAACGCAGTAGAGTCTGAAGGAGCCTTAACAGCTGTCGTCTATGACGCACTGACAGTATCAGTGAAGTCGATCAGCCGATCACTCGCCAATAGGGATACTCGCCTTTGCTGACGTCAGTGAATCGCGTGAGTCGAGGTGGAGTTGCGGCTCACATTTTTTTTATTATTATTTGGACATTCGAGCAATCAATGGCTTGCCTTATCTACTGCTATTAGGTTAGAAAGTTATGGATTGCCGTTTGAGTGAAAAAGAAAGTTTATTCCAAACAGCCTTAAACCTGCATCTCAATCTAAGGGATATTCTCCGTTACTGTCTATGACCTTCCTCCACCTCCGACACAAGGGGCGAATCCCTAGCTGACTGCTCCAGTCATCGACAAAACTCGACACCGACATCCGCATTTCGGTGACGTTTCGGAAACTCTTGTCAGCCAATGAGTGCTGCATCGACCGAAATAAATGGTAGTCGGGAGGAGCAAGGTCTGGACTGTAAGGCGCATGGGGCAGAACCTGCCAGCCTAGCTCCTGGAATTTCTCCCGGGAGATTTTCGCGATGTGGGGTGAAGCGTTGTCGTGCAGGGTTTTAATTGTTGACGTCTCCACTCCTTGGCGACGCAGCGCTAGTTCGACTCTGTACAGCTGCTGACAGTACAGTTCTGCCGTAACCATCTGACCAGGTTTCAGCACCTCCTGGTACACCATGCCTTTTGTATTCCACCAAATACACAGCATGGCTTCCTGGCAGTGTTCGTTAGGTTTAGGAGTCGGGATTGGCTGCTCACCCTTGCCTAACCATTGGTGTTTTTTGCATGTGTTTTTGAAATAGATCCACTTTTCATCCGACATCAAGATGATGTAAAAAAATTGCTCCTCTTGACCATATTGAGAAGAACTCCTGCGACGGTGACTCGCGCTGCTTTGTTCGATTCACTGAGTAAGTGCGGCACCCATCTACCGCACATGCTCTCTTTTCCAATCGCTTGTAGGTGGGTCCTAATTGTTGTGTGGCTACACCCAAACTGTGCTGCCAGTTCTCTTGTGGTCTGACGCGGATCCAGTCCGATGGCTTCGTGGAGGACACTACTGTTCACTGACACTGGTTGACGCTCATGGTCCTCGTCTTCAAGGCTATCGTATCCGTCACAAAAACGCAGGTACCAATTTCTAACCTGACATTCTGATAGAACCTGCTCACCAAAAACACTGCATGAGGCCCGACGTGATTCTGCTCTCGTTTTCCCCAATCTGAAGTCATACCACAAGTGGATGCGCACTTGCAGTTTCCCACAGTCCATTTTCTAAATATATTTTTTCTACAAAAAATTCAATTTTTGGGATGGTACGTGTACTCACCGATGCGGAACGATTTGTGCTTCAGAATGATCTACGCCAGATTTACAACTCATGCCTTACAGGATAGATACATATAAAAAAAACGCAGCGGAAATTCATTACTTTCCAACCTGATATCCGATCTTGCTCACCAGCTTGTAGTGGTATCCATCGATGCTCCACTAGCCCTTCTGACTTACCAGCGAATCTCTCCTGGCACTTTCACAGCATGTCACTACCTTCTTTTGTGAGAAATCGTTTGTGAGCGGAGTCGATGCCGCCGGGGCTTGTGAGTGAAGGGAATTATTATCAACAGAAAATACGCGATATGAGAGTACTCATCGAAAGGAATAATGCACGTAAAATGGTCAGTATGGTATTGAAGTGTAAAACTATGTTGGAGTCCATCAGTATCCAGTTTGGTGACACCAGAGACAAGCATCTTCCAACCACGGCGCTGCTGATCGACTTCGATGGTACTGCCAGCCAGTTATGCATGACAGCTCTTATTGATGAAAAGCCGTATTGATAGGCAATCGCTTCAGGCGACTCGTTGTACAGGTCAAATACGCATTCACCATGAATTTACGCTTCAGCGTGGAAAATGAAAGCAGCGGCGCATTCTTGGGGATTAATCAACACATTCTCTTACGTACCGGCTTTTTCCTGCAATGCTTGATTGATAAGATTGCAAATGCGACAGATCTGGTCGCACGCTGCATCGTCGCAGAGGCGACTCCCATGGATGCGATGCACACAGCGGTGATAATGATAGACGCCCCTGGTAAGATGTTGTTGACCGGACCCTTAAGCACCGACAGCGGATTGGAATGTTGCCCCTTTGAAATGTTATCCACCTGAATAGAGAAATTAACGAAATTCTCAGTGGCATTCTTTGTTCTCTACAGATGGAATGCCCTGTGGAGGTCCGTAGGCTATTCAGTAACACAGTAGAGTGTCGATCGATTCCGCTCCTTATCACCACGAGGAGCAGAATACTGCTTGATATCATCAGCAGAGACCACAACCAGCAGAACCGATCCAAGTGAGCGTCGCTCATTAGGATCGGCTATGCTGGTTGTATCAGTGGGTCATGAACGGCAGCTCTTAACAGTAAGGAGTCGTATTTATCAGTGTTCACCGCCAACGGCTCATTCAATCAACGGCTATCCATAGCACCCAATATGCGACGCGTAGGTGTCTGAATCGAGGGTCATGGATATTACAGGGAGACACAATTTTCCGACTTCTTTCTTACTGATGTCTCGGCACGTTCATTTCATGCTTAGCTAAGAAATATGACACCTCTCAATTGTAGACAAACATGTTTTTACATATTAGCCATGTTGTCCAATCCAGTTCGCTGGGACTCGACTAATCAGCTGCTTTTCATGCGGTTTAAGACCTTTAAAAAATATCCTTAGTATATTCGTAGTCGCTGGTCGCTAAGCAATACTCATTCGGGATATCGTTTTCCTTATTTGGTGCTCGCCTCTCCTCAAATGTGCCTGTTGTGTCATTACGTTCTGAGGTAGGTGTTATTTTGAATAGTGTCTTATTTGTGATCTATCTAAAAAGAAAGATGAATATTCTTCACTTGGCGGTTGGGCAATATGTTCGTCGAGTTATTGATCTACGCTATTCAAATTAGTTTTATTTAGTTTTATATGTTTCACTCAATTGTAATTCTTGTTCCTACGGCGAACCTTGCAGATAAATCTTGATGGTTACTCTAGGTCGATTTGGTCCCTCGAGTGTCTATGCGGTAGTGTGGGGTTCAAAACTGACGAGATGGACACTAGCAACATCACCACCCGAAGTGGGTGATGAAAACAACGCGTATCGATCGTCCATCCACCATCATCACCATTTTAAACTATCGAAATTAGACATAATACAGCAGGGTATGGACAGCACCCTTAATACGGCGACTTGCTGACGTCACAGATGACAGTGGAGGCAGATGCGACTTGAGCGCACTCCACTTCCACATTCTTCTGAAAAGCAACATGCTCGACATATCCGCAGGCGTATCAGATTGATTCCGCTTCCTATTAAAAATAAACTTGTTAGGCTTACAAGAGCAACATTGTTTCATTAGCACGTTGACGACAGTGTGGCGCAATGCTGCGCCACGCTCAAGCGGCCGCGTGGGACCGTGCGGCGCAATGCTGCGCCTCAGTCTTGTATCCTATTTTTCTCGATACATTTCAGAATTTCGAAAGATGTTTTTGTAGTACTTTTAGTAGACCTTTGCACATTGTTATGGGAAGCATGGTCCATGAAAATGATTCTTAGCTTCTGAATTACTGGAATTTTTGATTGTGCGCTAGTTTTCTTTACAAGTAAAAACAAATAATGGTTATTGCAAGAAACAAATAAGCATAAATACAAACAAATATTGATTATTAAAATAAACAAATAACGAACAATAAACAAATAACAACTTCCTTTTAACCTGGATAGGGAAAGAGGACATTCCAAAAGCTCCCAGCTGTTATTTTTCTATTTTCATTGCAGAAAAAGGAACAGCCACAATCCCCGATATTACAGGACTGTATATGTATGTCGGCATCATGCCACAGCCTCGGCGCGCTAGAAAATCGGTTGGTCCCACGCGCCAGACACGCGAAAAAGGCGCTGTCGTCAACGTGTTAAGGCCCACTCAGACTCTACTGCGTTGCTGCCGCAGTAGTGATGAAGGATAGGGACCAGTGACGCGCGCGTCAGCTGCGCAGTAGCGGCAGCGCTGCACCCGCTTTCAGAGTTTTACTGCGGCAGCACTGCCGCAGCGCCGCCGCAGCAAGGAATGTCAAGGGACATTCCTTGCTGCGGTAGCGGATTTGCTGCCGAAAACGGATGTGGGGTGCGCTTATCCCCCCTTTTGCTGCTAATTTTACTTTACTGCGGCAGTAAAACTCTGAATGGGCCCTTAGTCACCAACAACCCAATCCTTCACATCTCCGCGCTCTCTGCTTTAGGTACTGCTACTAAAGAATTCGTCTTCAAATCAGCATTTTCTCATTTTTCAATGATAAGTCTTCTTCACTTGGCGGTTGGGCAAAGTTGGTAATGGCGTCTCTGATCCTCATATATGTAAAAGTGGCGTACCCCAAGGAGAAGTACTCTCTTCTCTGCTTCTTCTCATTCACACCTTTGATCCCGCAAGATTGCTGGAAACTTCTCCCGATGTTAAGATTCTCATGTATGCTGACGACATCAAAATTTTTGGAATTTATGATCAAGTCAGTAGACCATTGGTTCAATCAGCTCTTAGGTCTTCTATATTGAAGATGACTAAATGGGCAGAGGAATGGGGTGTATCCCTGAACCCGTCCAAAAGCTCTTTCATGCACATTGGCCGAAAATGTCCGGTTGAGTACGAATTAGGTGGTGTAAAAATAACCAGATGTATGTTAATGAAAGACCTCGGAATCCAATTCCCTCATTCGCTTGACTTTTCAAATCATATCAATGACGCAGTTAAGAGATCTTATTGAGCTCTTTTCAAATCACTGCGTAGTGTCAGCTTTACTGATAGCAAAATATTGATAAGCTTATATAATGTGTACGTGAGGCATCATTTGGAAAATTGTTCACAGATCTGGAACCCTCATTTCAAAATGCATGTTGAAAAAATTGAGAAAGTTCAAAGAGTTTTTACTAGACTGTTATGGTACAGGGTCGATTCTACTGGTAGCAAAAGTCCGCCATGCTACTCTGAACGTCTCAAATTTTTTCCCGTGAATTCATCACTTGAAAGACGCCTTAAATCCGACTTGATTTTTGGTTTTAGGGTACTACGAGGTGAGACAAGGCTGCGACCAAGCAAATATTAGGTTCTTAGGCCAACAAGTCCTAGGTTCCAAGGTTTTCGCTTGAGTTATGGTCGTACAGGTACTCATAGAAATTTGATAGGACACAACATGATTTTTCATCGTTTTGCTAGATGGATTAGTCAACTCCCATCAGAGTTAGTCCGTGCTAGAGACGGTGATGATTTCAAACGTAAGTTAAAGAAGTTTGACTTAGCTGATCTTCCTAAGATCTCATTATAGAGGTTTTGATTTCGATAAACTTTCAGGCTTTGCTGGCATTTATTGTGACCACTTTGACCTCCTGACTTCTGTGTGATGACAACATAAATGTTACAGTATTTTTGCTTAAAGATCTGTATTCCATGAATTGGTTGTTGTTGTGTTGTCTTTTGTCATTCATTTTAAGTGCATACGATAACGTGAATTTCTCGCCTTCGTTCGACTGTTGTCCTCTGTGAGTAATTTTTTCAGCATCCCGGACTTTTATTTGGAGTGGTGTTTGCGCACCCGTTTTCGTTACCTTCTAAGGAAGCCTCCTATCCTTCGTCCTCGACATTTTATTCGCTAGAGGTAAAGTTATCTATGACTATTAATCCGCTACCAGGCACTTTGGGCAGCAACGTTAGTGGAAACTGAAAGAGACAAAGTTCGCCCGAACTCGCACGGTTGTAGCCCGGACGTTCTGGTGTCTTCCACCCTTTTTGTTGCACTAAGCTGGCTAGGCCTTAGAGCCTGTCGGACCAAAGTTATCCTAGTAGCACTGATCTCTACGATGACACCATTCGACTGTCTTCTAATGGGGCCGAGTAGGCGTTCCCCACATCTATTTGCACACGTGTTAGTCTCTACTGAAGACTGGGATGCCGCAAAAATCACCAACACTTTGTTTTATTCTAGTTTTTTACTCGAGATGGCACGATGTCGTTGTTTGATGATATTCAAGTGTTTGATTTGGCGCACCTAACAGTGCAAAAAAATAAAATAAAATAGAATAAGTGCTGAATGAAGGTAATATCACATTTTACTTCTACAATGATGGTATGCTCGTGTTTCATAATCATTTCAAACTATGGAAATATAATCCCCACTTCTGCCTTTTCTACTCGTCACCTCCACCCTTTTTGTAGCATTTCTCATGTTGCCATCGTCAGAAGTGACTAATGGAATGCAATGGCGTTAATGAATTTCTGATATAAATCGCTGTGTTCCTGAGAGACACATAATGAGTTTTACGTTTGCCACATAGTGTTTTAATCTCAGAACGCTCTGCCACCGACTTATAAGAGGTGACCGAATTGCCCGTCCACTATCGTACACTATTCACTATTCTCGCATAATGACTCCCACCACACCCTAAATTAGACTTTTTATCGGTGAGGTGTAGAACATCTCGATAAAATATCAACACTAGGTAAACGGTAAACTGTACAGCACACACAAACTATGCCGATCGTCGTTATTCGACAACTTAGTACCCATAAGGTAGTCGCAAACACGAAACTTTTTTACATAAACTACTTGAAAACGCCCTTTACATAGCCCTAAATGAGTATATAAGGAAACAACTTACAGAACGCAACGATGAATAGAATATTTTATTTCTAATCCCTATTTCTGGCCTTTTCCTGCAGGACTTTTTCGTAATCCGTCCAATCGTATTTACATTTGTAGGGCATGAATCTAAACAAATCAGAAATTAGCCGAAAATAAAAATATGCGTATCCGCAAATAGTAGCCCACCTGTCAGGAACTCCCCTCTGTCGCAATGCACTGAGCTCTTTCCATCGTTCAAAATCGTTTCTTGAGTCACGCACGCAAAGAAACACGGAGCACGGTATAGTTGCCATGCTCAGAAGGCTGAAATGAGAAACGGAATCAAACAATGATGAACGTGCCATTGCGGAAACACTGATGTTATCAATAACGGAACAATGCCAAACTACACTTGAAAGCACTGCATCGAGAGAGAAGTCCCTCAAGATCTAAACTACTTCCACTGTAAACACCATTCTTTCCCCAATGCTTCAATGGGACCAGCGAGCACGAAGTAGGTTTTCTGAACGAATTTTTACTGCGACTAAATAAATGTTCGCCTTATAACTTCACTCATTTCTCATAGCAATTGCACGATACGGCTTCCAGACTTTCCAATTTCCATAATAGCTACGGAATTGTATAGGACTATGTCCGAATGTTGCAATAGTGATACACAGCTACAAAACAAACAGTAAAGGTAAAGGTAAAGGTAAAGGTGTTGGCGTTGATCAGTCCCCTGAGAACGCACCGCCGCATTCAGGTTCCATTCAAGTCGTAGAGGCTTGGTGAATGCGTATTTGGCCTGTACAATGACCTGAGGGAGCCAGTCGCTATACCAGGTCAGTGTCTGCACCTTCCCAGACAAGTCTAGTACCAATTTACCCGACCCCGGAGGGATGGAAGGCTTGGTTAGCCTGTGTCATGATCGATCGCTCGACCGTGCGAGTGACAGCAGCGCCTCCTACCACTATACCACGCGGGCCCACAAAACAAACAGTAAAATGTTGCAAAGTAGTATAGAAACACCTTATATTATTAACCCCACCCCTTTCATGATATCAACGACACCTCACCCTAACGAAAAATGTACCTATACTGGATGCAGCTAACTAAACCTTTGTAGATCTCATTTAGAAGGCCAAAAAGCTAATCACGCAAGGATAAATTACTGATAAAAACATACTAGGATAGTCTCGCACGTCCTGTCAAGCCATACAGAAACATGTTTGATAGCACGAAATTGGTACCAATAGATACCGCTGTTACCCAAAAGCCAGGATCAGGATCCTTGAATATCTGAAAATAATGCGAGCACTCCTCAACATTTATGTGTGTGACAGATCGTCCTTTCATAAGAAATTACCACATACTGGGATGGTTGCTAACAAAATATGAAGAGAGTCCCATCTGCGATACCGTTAATCACGAACAAAGACCAGTCCCATCCTCAGCGATCTCCCGAGTCGTGCTTACTAATTCGATTGTAATGTTATTGGAAGCACTCACCCAAAACCCAGTTGATTTCATCGGAGGATTCTCCTCATCAATCTCTAGAGACATTCTGCCTAGAAACAACAACTTACAGAATCAAAAGAACAAAAACGAGTTATAGCCAATGCGAAACTACTCAATAGAAAGAAAAACTACAGCGAACGACGAAAGTTTTATGCCAATAATGCACGGGAACATTCTATTGAACCATTCAATCATGCCGCGAAAATCCAACCGTCCGAAATATTAAATAGATTTCCTGCCATACAAAAATCGTAGGGAATACGATTAGCTCGTGAATAGCAATATTGCGCTAAAAAATGAAGCTGACCTTAGACGCAGTACTATCGTGCTAAACACGGAAAAGGACTAAAACATGGTGTTATCAAAACGCCAACGCTCCGACGGACATTTAGCAGCACCCTCAAAAGCACCCTAAACCTAAACATGGAGCTTAAGACAATCCCCTACGCCCTAAGTCGTACAGTTGGAACTATTACGCTAGAGAAAAGTGTATAAAAGGCATGACGTATGCGAGAAGCCAATGAACAAGTAGACGAAAAATCAGTACAATAGTTGAAGGAAATGCACATAGACGTAGCGAATCCCCGAATCTTATGACGTTATCAGGAAAAAGACAAAGAAAGCAAGAGAAACTACACATTTACAGGGTACGACAGCGCTACGACACATTTTACAAGCCATACCCACGAACGAACTGATCTTGTACTCGGCTCATCACGAAGACCACGTTTATGTGCTTCTCTTGACGACACCAACACAGCAAAATTTGTTCGTGATGCATGGACTGCACTCTCACTAGACCGGATTCAATAAGTATTGCGTAAACTAGATCGATGAGCAACATATGTGAGATGAAAAGGCAAACATGAAGGGCGATTCCTACCAGTCAAAAAACGCGAATATAATTGCATCAACTCTGCAACTAAGCGAGATTAGCAATAGGCTACCACATACAGGGACAAATGTACCACAATAAATAACGCTCTAAGCACATTGAACGATGCTTCGCCTCTTTTTTGACGATGTTATGCCAACTTTTAAATGATTTCTCACAGCATATGCCAGTCTCGCCTAATCAAATATATTAAACATTTGCGTAAACCAGCTCTAACGCACTTCACTCTCAAGGAAACGAAATCAATCGCAATGGGAATGAATATCAACATACTAATCAATATATTAATATAAATAGTGGATACGAACGTTTACACAATCAATGAGAAGTCAAAGTTGGAGAACAGCTGCTGATCAGCTTCTGTGATGATATGTTTGTCTTTTGCGGAAGAGAATCGCGGTTTCTCTTTCGTGAATTCGTCGTCGAAATTTGATACATCTTCCGGGTTCTTCTGTAAAATACGCATGTATAGTAACGTTCGACGAAGCAATCGAAACAGAAGGGAAGGAAGGAGCAAACAGTAAATTTTAAAAAGACAGAAAGACAGTAAACAAAGCAACGTACGATTTGAGGAATGAATTTAGGAGGAATCTCTTTGCGAAGGAGTCGATCCCACTCAAAATTGATATGCTGAAAACGGTACAATTTTATTAGACCCACCACAGCTAGAAGGCAAACAGTACGAACAGGCACATTAACGCAGCTGTTTTTAAAATAACACACCCTGAAAAATCGTTGAGTTTTTACTTCTTCGGCATCTTTTTCACCGGCACCCAATCTTTTCTCAGGATTCTTTCGCATCAGCTGAAAAGGAAACAGTTGAACTTTCACTCATCCACAATTTTTAGACTTCTTTGCCCATCTATCGACCAGAATTCACGAAAACAGATGAAAGGAGCTGACCTGGAAAGAAAGTAGAACGATGACATAAGAAAAACTTACGCGACGCATGATCGAGATGCTTTCAATGGAGAGGAATCTTGGGTATCGAACCTCATCGTTTACAATGCTATCGAAAATCTCTTCCTCGTCATCACCACTGAAAGGTGGCTCACCGACCTGTGAAGAGTTGCAAAATTATTGAGATCATTAGCGGCTGGATACAAAAGTGACAAAATGAAATCATACCAGCATTTCAAAAATGAGAACACCCAACCCCCACCAATCAATCGCTCTCGTATACGATGATTCGGTCAAAACTTCCGCTGAAATTGGCCATATCAACAGATATATCTCATTAATAAAACACACATTGAAACTTACGAGCAAGAAACTCTGGTGTTCCACAGAATGTGCTAGTCTTGTCGCTCGGTCCCATACCTTCCTTGCAGAGGCCGAAATCTGCTAGTTTAACGAAACCGTCCTTATCCAACAGTAGGTTGTCCAGTTTGAGATCTCTGCAAAAAGTAAACTTCAATGATGATAGGGAAATTAGGGCACTACAATGAACTAGATCACCTGTATATGATATTATTTTTGTGAAGAAACTCCAAACCCAAAAGCACACAAGCAGCATTGAAACAGCTTCTCTCTTCGCTGAAGATATCATCGTGAATGTGTCGCATCAAGTCACCGCCCATACTGAAAGACACTTTTCAGATGTAACGTTCTTTATCCAGAATGTCAATATAGTCCAATCATTAAGTATAGACTGGTACAACTGTGTCAGCTACTGAAGCAAAAATATGTGTGTTCAAGCGGAAAGGAAGCAAATGAGCAAAAACTTTAACTCAGTCCTTGTATAATAGACCCTAATTACTGTTAGGACTGATACAAAAACACACAGACCTGTATTCCATCACGAAAAACACGTGTTCCGCCGTTTGGAAGCAACCAAACAGATTAACTAAGAATGGATGTCGAGCTCGAGAGGCTACCTAAACGGGTGTGATTGTGTTAGCCCTAAATCACAAAACGAGGGTAGCGGTATGTTTATCGAGAAGCAAAGCTATGGCAGACGACGTTCGCTGTGTGGAGTTTCGGCGTAATTCATTTAAGATTCCACCACTTAAGAAACCAAGAACGCGAGAAGAGAAACGGACACACGAAATAAAATTATGAAATAGAAGAAAACGACCTACCTCGAAAATCCGTTTCTCCACCATGAGCGATTCGACTTCGTCGCGTCCAAGAATATCTCCTTTTTTAAGTATCTTCAGAGCGTAATATGATGAGTTGGGCTTGTATTGCGCCAGAATAACCTACAACATTTAAGCGAATCGCCTGCTATTGTTACATTGACCGAAAAACAGAATAAAGACATCAGTGCCACTCAATAACGTCTGTGCAACAAAGAATATAAATAAGAAAATAGAAAAAATGAATCAGAAAATTATTTCAGAAAATTACCTTTCCAAAATGACCCCTTCCAAGGACGCTAACCATCCGGAACATGTCAATGTTCAAGCTGGCACCTTTCGTTGACAAAGGAGCGATATCCAACGACGGATGCGTCACCGGTAAAGGTACCTGCGAACAATAGGAAGGACTACTAGCAGAGCAATCACTAGTAAAATGAAATATGATAAATGTTTCGCCCTCATCTGTGGCCATCTTGTTACTTATCAGACGTACTTGAGGTGAATGTAGAGCAAGGTCGTCGCTCGAACTACTGGTAGCTGCAGGTGGAACTGACTTCCTACGATAATTACCAGGCAACTGTATGTTCTGAAAAATCCGAATTGACTTCGCAAATCGTTATAAGAAGAGGAAATGTCGAGGAATATGCTTAATTGGCACGTCTACGCCATTCGTTACCTCGTTTTGTAGGTAAGTGTGCTTGTGAGGTTGTGTTGTCGAGGGTTCGCCAAATGAGGACTGCGCGATCTGCGACAGCCTAAGAAGCAGAAATGAGTAAATAGAAAAATGTAATACCTTCACTCACAGCCATCTCGTGAAACCGGATTTTCCAATACTACCGGTCCGAAATTAAGCTATTGTACAATACACGTTTAGAGTGTCCTAGTCTCTCTTGTTGCATTCGTGTTCCTGATCTAGGACATTCCCTCTCCTTTCGTCCCTCTCACTTCAGCTTGTGAGCGTAGGAAACATTTCACACATACATTTCCTACCCTTCTCCTTAATCGCTTCATAACGACATAACTACATAGGCAAACAGCAAACAATTAACAGAAACAGTGGCGAAGCAAACCTTAGCAGATCCGGATGACGTTCCTTGGTCATGTCACGCGTCGAAGAAGACAAGGAAGCTTTAGGCAACCCGTGGACTAAAAACATTAACTATACACCATTCAAGATTTCGAAGCGTGAAACAAGCGTCTATGTAATTCGTCTGGCCTTTATAGACTAAATTATGGAACTTTCTTCGCTTTTGACAACCTGGGTTCCATACGCTGAAATGCTGAAGTAGGCTTACAACAAAACATGGGTATCAACTGGAATTCCACTACGTTTTTCACAGTATTCGCCGCGTGAATCGATGCTATTTAGTAAGTTACGGTTAGCGTCTGCTCCTAGGGGGGACAGTAGTAACCTCAAACGTATTTGCGCGTAAGAATAAACAAACCTTGTTGGAATGCAGCAGAGCCGTAATCCACAATTGGCTCGTTCTCCCGACCTTTGAGCATTCGTGAAAGAGCGTGAACTCCGAGCTGCTTCTTCGCACCAGCCATATCCTTGCGCTCTTGAACATAGTAATGTTGCGTACAAAATGCAGTAAAAGAATGTTAAAATAAGATGGACAGTACGCATCTCACCTTTCACTCTGAACAACCTCTTTTGCCGCTCGAGTTTGGGTTTACGACTAATCACTGGATTGAGGTATTTGAACTAAAAAGTGATCAAGCAATGATACAAGACAGGAATTCGAAAAAAAAAGAATTCGCTTACCTCTGCAAACAGTACACCATGTGGTTCCAAAGGCAGTACCATTCCGGCTTGTCCAGTAGGCTCAACAAAATTGCCGAGCTTCACTGCTGTGAACGCGCACATGGATCGAGAATCACGATAAAACACTTCGATTTCTAGTTCCTTCGACTGAAACATAATACTGTATTTACTGCACGTTAAAGGCCTCCGCAGAGTGTTGCTGCTGGCAGCAGCAGCAATGATGAAGGATAGCCCAGCAGCAACGCAGCAGCGCTGCGCAGCAAACCCACAGCAGGGGGGCTATTCAGAGTGCTGCTGCTGCAGCTGGCAGCCAGCAGCAGCCAGCAGCAGCAGCAGCACGGAATGGTTTCGATCATTTTTTGCTGCCGCAGCAAATCGATCGGTACGCCACGCTAGACGGGACGTCATTCGTGCTAGAGGTCCTAGCACGAATCACCAGAAAATGACGTCAGCACACGTCATTTTGCTGCTGTGGCGTTGCTGTCGATTTCAGCAGCAAACCGCCAGCAGAGCGGTGGTCCTGGGTGGAAAGGCGCTCCGCCCCCTTCTTGCTGCTGCTGTCAGCAGCAACACTCTGCGGAGGCCTTAAAAGGGAAACGCAAACGCTTTCGTAAAAATCAAAACTGAACAGTTGGACGGACCCTGTCTAAATCAACACTGAAGCGTTGGTCCCATGCTTGCTGACTGAGTGGACGGGCTTCAGTGTGACCGACAATTTTACTGTCGACCCGCATTAGAGCTATTACTTCATCCGATTGACGAGAAACATTGCTAAAATTGCGCGTTTATCTCAGTCAACATTGAACTCGAATAGGTACCGCGTACCTGTGTCCCCGAGTAGAAGAAGAGCGTATTTTACCGCGCGTTGTAGTTTCACTGGTCAGAGAGCTCGACGCTGTGGCTCCCAGCGCTTCAGCACGAGGCAGACGATCAGGGACCTCACTAACTAGATTCTGACATCCTATCAATCGAACCTGAAAAGTGGGACTTTTCCAAATAAACACAAATGAGAAACACACGAAAGTAACAAACGCTACCTCAAGTCTCCCACTTACTGCCAAAGAAGATGGCATAGCGCTAAGGCGACGAGAATACAAACTGCGAGGGAGACTGGACGTCTTGGAGGACGCTTCCTGAAAAGAACTTTTAGCAATATAAGACCAGGACACCGCTCTAACTTCTACCGTTACAACATCCCTATTTCTTGCTCTTTTTAGCACTCTAAATGCACTACAAACCAAACATGTACTTACCCAACTGTGTGTTCTCCCTCAATTTGGAACTGAGACAAAAAGTATATGGTGAAAGGACGAAACTCTATCAGTAACAACGGCCAAAGCTCGATGGCGAGCCATTATTTTTCACGCTAGCCATAACCGCACCGAAACATTTTATGTCACCTCAGGACTGGCGATCCCCCGATTGTAACTATTTGTTAAGTTCACCACGCCACTGCAGGATCAATTAAAGGCATTTTACAGATCATAAACTTAACAACAGCCGTTGTTGATCCTTTCAGCAACTTTCAGACAAGTTTTTTGCTCGCATTCCTTCGAAAGCGCTCCCTCACTTCAATATTGCAACACTCACTGAAGGCGGACTACTTGGTGCCGACCCAGGAGGGCTGAAACGGCGATCGGCAAAACGTCCATGTGGCGATGAAGACGGCATTCGAGTCTCTTCCATTTCCGTCAGCAATTCCCGACGCCGATTCGACTCCGGTGGCAGCTGTCCACTGAACATCGAACACTCACAAAGGCTAACGTTGCAAAAGTGCACCAGTTTCACATTGCAATCCATTCGAAGAGGTACTGCTTCCATCTTTACGTCATAATGATGAGATCTACATGAAATTCGAAACAAATTCAAAGAGAAAAGTGAAAGCGTACTAACACATATTTTTTCAGTGCCATTTGAATGAGATCGAGTTTTTCTTCAGAAAGAATAAGTGTCTGTTGCGCCTGAAATAGAGGTGAAATTCGCCATACAAGACTGAAAAGATCCTAAATCGATTGACGGTGCAAAGCAAGTAGAAAATAGTGTACATCATTAAGACTCCTGTGATCTGTTTTCCTTTGAGCCCGAAGAATTTTGACCATATTTTTTGCCCCTTCGATGATGGCCGCTTCCTTCCAAAGACGAAAGAGGAGGTCGTCTATGACCATATCCAACTGAGACTTCGTTTCGTTGCCTGCAAAAACATATGAAAGCGATTGTTTTTTTAAATGAAGAATGTGACCGGAAGTTGAACTCCCACTATCTACCCACCATTGCTAGATTGAATATCGTGTCCCTGATGAGCGATCTTGTCTATCTGCATTCGAAGAAGGGCGATTTTTGCTTTGCTGTCCTAAAATCAGCGAGAGCTTTTATACGGAAAAACTGATCTGATCAAGGTATAAAAAGTGGACTACTAACGTCAAGCATATTTTTGGAGTCTTCGAGATATCGTCTGCTAGCCGAAGTATTCGATGACATAAATTTCTCCAGTCCATCCTTCACTTTCATTTCTTTTGCGAGATCCTTCTGAAATTAACACCATAGTTATGTTTTCCGCACACGGTAGGTAACACGATATGATTCACAATACGGTTTCCAAGGTTGTTTCCTTTCATTTTATCCTAATCCCACAAAAGAAAATTGTTGGTTAAAAATACACCACAGCACAATAAGGACTTCAAAAATAGCATAACTACTCACAGATAATTTCAAGTAAATAAGTGTATGCGCCCCGAGAGAAATGAACACGAACTAAAAGTTTAAAAAACCGAAGCTGGATGTGCAACGTTGGAAAAGCACCTGCAAAGCGGAAAGTCGGGAATTCTCCAGAGTATGATGGCTGGAGCCATCATTGACGTCAATATCCACGTCGAACGATGCACCAGTACCAGCGAGTATGGGGTCATCACATCTGGACTCCTCTTCATCTAAAAACATAAGGACCATTGCATGAAGAAGATAAAGAAAGAATTTAGGTGCTCTTATACTAGCTTCAGTAATGAACTCATTTTTCAAGAGTGATCAATTTCCTCACAATATATCACCGGCACACTTTCCAACAACGTGTGACTACGAATGCTGCCACATCAGCGCAGCACTGAAGGGGTAAACATGCGAGAAATTTAGACATTCATCGTCACGACATTTTTCACTGCGGACTGTAGTCTGAATATGGAAGAGCGGTTCATATTACTGCATAAATCGTTTACTAATTAATGACTTGTTCAAAGCGCCTCGTATTCTATCCGCATTGAACATATTCAGCCATGCATTTATCGACAACCACAATGGCCCGCACACAAGTGCTAGGTTTTCCAGATTCTCCACTCGTGGATAGGTGCTTCAAACAATATTAGCAGTAGTTGTCTACACTCTAAAAATGACAAACATTTGAATGTTCACTCCCTTATGCCGATGTTATGCAAGCGTTCTAGCGGCACACTCAATAAATTAGTGGAGGCGCGACGGAATAGCACGGCCATTAAATAGATGGCGTGAACTCCCGCGGGATAGAAGTGGCAGGATATACCCTGGGGATCACAAATCCTACACAATCAACCCGAGCAGGCCTATTCGACGCAGCACGCAAAATAACCAGATTCTCGGCGTTGGCCGAGCGGATAAGCAAGCGGGCGGTACCACGGCGGCCAGTGAAACGTCAACAATGTCGGCCATGATCGACCATATAGTGTTGTTGTGCGGTGATGGACAGCACGTTCTAGAGTAGAAAAGCTTTCCGAAAGAGCCCCATAGAAATTGCAAAGAACTAATCGAACCTGCCCCGTTCAAGTGAGAGTAAAATACTCTACGAACATGGATTCAAAGTGTAGACAACGCTAGCGAATAGCTCAATAACCACTTAGATATCACATGCACTTCGGAGTAACTGATGATGTAGAGAAACATATACGAAAAAATACAAGAGTGGGGGAGTTGTGTACACAAATGCCTCCATCTCATAACACAGATGGAACAGGTATTTCCTACTCTCCTTTCTGTGCACACCTAACCATAAACAATGTACAGTGTAGGACTGTGAAATACATCTAACTGAAAGGGAAACACGGTGAACACTATTCATCGACCGCGGCGGTGATAGTCTGTCTTTTTTCAACTTCCATCCCATATCCTACACGTATTACTCCTCTTCAAAGAATTTCTCAATGCGGCCAAAAGCCAAGTCTCTTCAAGACCGATAACCTATCGAATAAAGTGCATTTCAATTCGAAGACGTTATCTAGTGTAGGTTGCACTGCCACCAACGAACAGGCTAGGTTACAAATCCATCAACTATCAACAAAATCAACTATATTTATATGAAAAGATCTGATAATGTGAAAATGACCAACTAACCGAATGCACCAGTGTCGTAGACATCGAGGATTTGGAGGTCATCCTGCATGTCGCTAATCTGCTCACTCAAATCACGAACTTCCCTCTTCAAGTAATCCGACTGTTTCTTTCCGTTTGTGGCCTTCTAAAATCAACAGGATGTGCATACAAACAGAAATCCTCGAAAATTCTACAACACCTGCATCTGCACATATCCGGCTTTAATCCTCATTTGCTTCTTCACGGCCGATCGAATCAACTTCTTTAATTCAATAACCTAAAAAAACGCATTTGGCGGAACAAAGACGCCAATAATAAATGCACCGTACCTCCTTTTGTATGCTTCGTTCATCTTTGAGACAGAACTGGTACTTTTCTGCTAGTTGAGCAACCTCCCTTGGCACTGATTCGCCACTAAATGTCAAGTTTATGTGAGGACATACTGAAGTTTGAAGGAAATAGTATGTTTAGAGGCAAATTCAACTAAACAGTGTACGGAGGAAACAGAAGACAGAAATCTGTGAAGTGAAATTACCTAAAGGCTGGTGAGTCCGGGGATCCATTAGACGAGCCGTGTGATGATGGCGGTACAACATCCGCCATAACGCGCACTCCTTAAATGACGCTAGATTAGCTTGTACATTATGCAAGAGTACATATGTATAAACCGTATGAAATGAAAGCAATCTGAGAACCTGACGTGGTAACGTCTCTAGATTTCTCGGGCGACTAATCATTGCAGCGAATGTTCGAGCGAAATGGTAAAAGACGTGATGTAACATGTTGAATGCACTAGGTAACTCGCCGTAAACTTACATTCGTGTCAGTAATATGAATTTCCCATAAAAACGTACAAAGCCGAAAAACATTCTCAACTGCATGAAAAAAAGGTGAAGTGCGCAATGTTCGGATGAAAGCAAAAGTACAATAAAACGAATTAAATTTACAGAAAATTTGAGTTTTGCAGCGGCAGAGAACAAAGGTGCAGAAACCGAGTATCTGGGAGGTTCTTATCACAATCAACCCAAAAAACAGCCGATACCAGTAAAAAACTAGTATGCTTTGCGTGATCGTTACGCGCCTCAAACCGCTACGGTTACGTGTTTCTCTCAATCACTGAAAGATTTCCATCAAATGTATTGTTGCCTAACTAGAAAGTTCCTTATCAACTTTTCTTCCAACATAGCAAAAAAGCAGCTTGGGCTCGTTATCAGAAGTGATAGGCGTGCAATCGTGGTGCTCACAGAATCGCAACAAATGATTGTTCAGCAACAGCCAAAACAGAATAGGCAGAATTGAACAAAGACACGTGACGGGGATGTTAGGAAAACTTTGGCAGCTATGCTCGCATTTTTTCTAAAAAAAAGGTGGGCCCAAATAACATAGTTGGTTTTGCAGAACGTCACTGAATTGTGGTTTTAGCTTATCGTTACCAATTCAATGTGGTAGGGTCATATAGTGCGACTAAAATAATATAAATGACGGCGTGCTAACAGAAACAACAGAAATACCAATTCGAATTTGACACAACGAACAGGTACACATTTAGAACCGTCATTAATATCGGCAGCATGAGCAAAATAGACAAAACTATACATCTTATGTAACAAGAAAACGTTTTTGTGTCCTTTCCGTTGCAGAGTTACTCATACTTACAACTTTCAAAGTGACCACACTTGAATCGATTAGCTACACACTTCCTATTGACTATCTTGCTATTAAGAATGAAGGAAATGGAGTTGTTCGCTGAAGAAAAGTTGCGTCACAAAGCAGAAAAGTATATGCGACCTTAGTGTTGATGTAAAGACCGATAACAGATGAATTCAAAGACATCAATATATTATATCACTTAATCATCGATGTACTCTGAACCATGTCAACAGGCGGAACAGTCGATACGAAACGACAGAGAAAATGCTACGCTGAAAGAACAGTCATCTTCTAATAACATGAATCAATTTTTGTAAATTCCGAGATGGGACGTTAGTAGAGCGATCTGACAAAAATGAATTTAGGGCCGGATAACGATGGAGATAGGTTAGAAAGAAAGTACAGGTTCATTTGAATGTTTGAAGGAGGTGTGTGCATATCATAAACGAGTTTAAAGAGTGAACATTAGGCAATGATGAGACGGTCTCAGCAAAAAATAGCAAATAAAACAAAAAGTTCTCGAACGCTCGCACAAACTGGTCACCATTTATAAGGAACGGTCACGAAAACAATAAGTTAGATACATTTCTCTAGCTTGTAAGGTAAGGAGCTAGAAGGAATATTTTGAACAGAACCAGCATCATAGCAAAAGATATGACTTATATTAAGCGAAGTGTTGACATACTATATAGAAATAGGTATCTTGAAACCTACGCTCCCTAATTAACGCACAAAACACCCTACCCACATGTTAAAAGTAAATGGCCACCTGCCATTAAATCATGGAGTCCAGAATGAGAACAAGAAGCACTGCTATCTCAGTCGAAGCCTGGAGCTCGACGCGCGACACACAGGGGAATTGTGAATTTGCTATTGGAGCGCGTTATGTGATAGAATTTACTATATTTTTTCACAAGAGATTCCCGAAATTGCGGTTTAGCATTGACGTCTACAGTTTTAACTTCACAAAGCTGTTGTTGTCGTAGATTGTATTGTTATCATTAAAGAGAAAACGACTGTTCATAAACCTTGGCAAAATTCGGTGCTGGAGGAAGTCCTGGAACAGCTTCATTTTCCGTATATATATGCGAGCATTTGTAGAGAGGAGTAGAAAAAAGAGATCGCGGACAAGGAGCAACTTTTTTCACTTTAGCCGGTCAATAGATTTAGATACAAATGGTGTTTGCAGTGATAGATTGGCAGTTTCAAACTGCTCTGAAAACTATCTATCACTTGAGGTACCCAAAGAGCAGTTTGAATATGATGGTGGTCAAGTGGCAAGATCTCTGTGAATGTGACATTGGTGGGGCGGTGTATGTGTAGGTGACGAGGAGAAAATGCCAACCACGAAATCTCCTCGGTCTTACGCACGACGACCCTCTCCGCCTCCCACCCACAATCACTTCACTAATGCTATGATGAATTTCCCTTAGCGTTTAATGCGATCGAACGACAATTGTTGTTCCGCCGGTCAATACGACCGTTCTAGGACGACAATCGATATATATTTCAGCGAGTGTGTTGAATTTTGTCGGGATCCAGAGACCGAGTGAGCAAATAGTCTGAATGAGTGATGCTCCCCGCCCGGAGGAGCCACTCATGCCCGATCTTGCGATCGAAATCGCGATACGGCCGGTGCCATCTGCAACCAGTTCTCTTCGAGACCGGGACTCTAAGATACGATCGAAGGTCTAACTATTTTTAATTCGTCGTTCCCTTAAACTCAAGATTCTGGACTTTTCTGAGACAGTAAATATGCAGCGAGTAGGCATTATAGTCAAAACATGATCTCATCAAGGGCATAACGGGGTTGATATGATGATGAGATATAGGATTAGACGGAGTTAGTTCAAGAGGTGGAGATTAGAAGAATGCTTCAATGGCCCATTGAAATAATGTTGGAAAGATCTGAGGAGTACAACAACGACCAGCAGGTATTAGAAAACGTGGTGGAGAGTTGCGATCACCAGGGGTCATATTTTTTCTTCGTTTTAAACAAAAGATTCGTAACACGGAATGGAGGAAGAGTTTGAAGGTTATGGTGCATAACAAGGATACTGAGAGGGGCATAATCGAGGCAGGTGTTTACAACAAACTTCTCGTACTTACTTGATCGTTACGTTCTCTGATGTTCAGAATGGACGTCCTTCGGACAGGAACAAACCATCGTTTACACTCTTATTTGGGACAGAACAATAGCACAAACAAAACCGAAGTTGTTCGCCTTGGAGACTAATTCACGACAAACTTAAGCTGTTTCACCGAGTGGTAACAAAAGCTCCTCTATTTCGCGGTCATTTGTTATGCTTCTACGAGTCGTTGAAGCAAGGAAACAACAATACTCTGGAAAGAAGAGGAAATGGAGTAGATAACCGAGATATAAATTCGATCATTCTGTACGCAGTGTCATTCAGGAGAATATAAACGTTGGGGATCACAATTATTGTATGTACATTTTCAGCTTGATAGGACGATTGTGGCGGCTTTTGCTAACGTTTGGTAGACGACATAGGTTTCTGCTGGATTCCGTTTTACTCCTTGCCATCCGAATCTGCTGAACTCAATCGTCTTTGAAACCGAAATGAAGTGAGCATCCGAAATCAACATATCAAGAAGGCTTTTTAGATGATCAGGTAGATGAAAGGCTCAGCGAAAAAGAAAGCTGCAAAATGCGGCGCATTAGTGTGAGAGAGGGCAATTCAAACCATTAGGGGGTTCGTAGTCCTCGCTGGCGTCCTAAGAGCCACCCTAACAATTTTGGTCTCGTATGAAACACTTGGTTTCGAACGTCGATAATTCAAACGATGGCGTAGGAAACCATAAACGAGAGCGGAGGTTGCCAATAAGCCGTTAAAATATTATTCCTCTCATCGTAGTCGTTGATAAAAGCCTACATCGTCCTTAATTCAACTTGGCTTACTCGATGTTTGAGAGATGAATCCTGTACAGCTTCTTTCAGCGAAACATTCAGCAAACGTAGATGGGAAAGAGGTGTTCGAAATGAAGAGCGAGAACAATGTGCAGGTAAGGTAAAGAGCCAATAGTTGTCGTTCTTTTACGCTCCTAATCGAGTTCTGTTTTTACTACTCAAGCGATCATAATTTTACACAAACACTCAGTTCTGAACTGTAAACATTTGAGTTGTTACTCTCTGTTCTCTAGAATTCTTGTTCATCGGTCACCATAGCACTTTTTTGACACTTTGATGTCGAACAATCACGGAAGTGTGGCTGAGGAATCTTGTTTGGGTTCAAAAATGAGCGATTGAACAGTTCACAACATTCGACGAGAAAATATAGAAGGGTAAGGGGAGGAGGACGATTGTATCACCACTTCTCCAAAAACTTCATGGACCAATATCATTGGTGCCAAATGTGTAGTCGTAAGCGGTGAACAGCAGTGGAATGGCTCTTCTGCGATGATCCTAGCACCATCATTGAAACATCCACTTATGGAATAGTTAGAAACAGAACTAATAAATTAAGAATTTAAAGTCCAAAAATTTCTTTCACGAAGTGCACACATGAGAGCAAAACGATTGAAAAACTGAAGCAAATGATGTCCGCAGGCTTCTTTATAATTATTCTTAGATTGTTCTGGGAAACATTTTCTTCCATTTTGGGATATACTGTGAGAAGATTTAGTGCTTAGTACGCAATGCATATGTATATTGTTGAACTACGAAACAAATGTATAGATATGATAGATGAAAAAAAATGAATAGTATTGTGGAGTGCACAGAGAGAATGTTAACCGAAATGAAAAAGTTCGAGGGTAGAAACCGTTGCGTTGACTTTATATGAAACGACCGGTGACACCTGTCAAATTCATTGTTTACTATATTTAGCGCTTTGCGAACAGAAACGTTTTGTAGCATCTAACGCCATTTCACATGTGGAAATGCCAGCTATATCGATTTCAGTTCTACGGCAATAAACCTTTGTAGGATCTTTCTTGTCATTTCTATCAGGATTTTCCAATCGCCTCCACTTGGAGTCACTGTCCTTAACGTTGTTGCCTACCGCTATGCATTCATGTGAAAAGGCCTTCTATGATAGGTAGATTGAAGTGAAATTTAAAGGATGACCTTGTCCGGCAGCAGCAAAAAAGGCGCTCGGATCTTCCACCGGACGAGAAGTTCCGCGGTGCCAGAGAAAAAATTTACAAAATTATTGAAAAAGATAAGGGGCGGGATGGCCGAGAATTAGTTTCTGTCTAATCTCTTCTAACAGCAATTTTATTGAATCAACTAACTTCTGCAGAACAAATTGAGCTTGGTGGATTAATGATAGGGCTAGTACGATATGCGCTTAGGTAAAGACTAGGGAACAAGGCATAAAGTCTATCCGATCATAAGAACCAGCTCACTTTTCTTAGCTCTGAATGTTAGATTTCGAAGATTTCGGAAAAGGAAATAACAGCAAAACACGTGACTTCTTTTCTATGAGCACACTGTCGATGAAGGTCATAAATTCTGTCAGTCCCGTTTCTCAAGAAAACGGGTCTGCCTAGTTTTTCAGTGCTGTGACAAACAATGGAGTATCTGGTTGGGAATAGGGTTTCAAAATTGTCAACAAACGTGTATGTTATGCTCGTTATGTGGATCTGGAATGTTCAACAATGCATCGAACACTTTTTGTGCGCGTCTTGACCTCTTCCCTATTCTCTCAAAATTCAACTACCTCCTTTTTTGCTCTTGTAGATGATGATAAAGGTAATGTTAAATTATATAACACTATGATCTTATATTACACGAAACTATTCTGCTATTTGCCGCTTTTGTTTTAGCGGTTTATAGACAAGAACTAGTTGATTGACTTATATATTTGGAGATGCTAGGTTATTCGCAAAACACTGACATCGGACGGGACGGGACCCGTCCGATGTCAGTGTTTTGCGAATAACCTAGCATCTCCAAATATATAAATCAATCAACTATGATCTTAGTAATTTCATAACAAGGTAGACATTTCCTCTTCGAATCTCTAGAGAAAATGATTGATGTACATAGTCCAAGAAATAATCCTCTTATTGGTCGCTCATACCATTTCAGAAAGTTGGTCACGGTAGCTACAAGACTTAGGATGCTCTACTAGCACCAGGAGGTGACTGCTTCCTGGAATATTAAATGCATGCGATTTACTTTTCAAAGGTGCTACTATGTATGGTCCTTCAGTTTTTCCTTTGCTCCGTTACTTTTATACTTTCTCATACATACATATGACGATCTTCAGATATGACAACTGAAGCTGTCATGAAATTAGTTTTTTTGGAACACGTACGTGTTTGCTTAACCATTGTGAGTGCTAAGAAAATGAGCAAATTGTAGTACTCTTCAACTTTTGGCTTCTTTCTTTATTTAAACCATATCTCACTGGTCGTTACCATCGCATTTCGAACATCTTTCAGTCATCTGTTACCATTAATATGTACGAGCAAGGAGACTAACTGCTCACATGATATGCCGATTACTGTTTCACTATCTTATAAGTGTTGCTGTTGTACCGCATTTAGAGAAAGGAGCTACAATCTCTGTCGTAATTCTCTCCCTTTTTGGTAGTTTTGGTGGACGAGATCATTTTCCAGCATTTCTATGGAAGAGATATGGTGTCTGTATCATCTGAGGACGGTGAATTCTTCAATAATTAAGTTTTGTGGCAAAGCACATTAGGGTCTTACTAGTAATCATGCGTTCAGTGAGGTCTGACAATTGTTTCAAAGTTTCGCTGTGGATCGGCTGATCATTTTCATGAATTTGTGGCGAAGAATGTGCCCAATACTATTACAAGTGCAGAGACTCTACTCTCTATTAATATGCAAAAATTTAAAATAGAAGAATATTCCTGAGTTCAAAACGAACGAAGCAATCACTGCTAATCAATGATAACTTTAGAGCCCCCTCCCCCCGTGGTAATCGCATCACGCAGTATTAAGTAAAACACTTTGGAACGTACGAGGCTGATTGAACCGGGTTTTGTTGACGATTCACAACAAATGGCCTTCACAAAGTAATGCTTCAGAAAGAGAGGGGAGAATATGTCAAATAAAAGGTCTGAATACGTCGATACAAATCGTGGCCTTTCATTGGCATGAGCTATGGCTTAGAAGCGTCATTTCCAGCTGCGTTTGAGCCGCCGTTCTAGACCCGTCGCATCTCTGCTATATTTCATTGTTCAATATGGATACGAATAGTCAAAAGATTCATACAAATAAGGATAAATTTGTTGCATGGTCTGAAAGGGTTGTTTACTCATGAAAACCATGATACATTCATTCAAAAACGCTGTTGCTTTTGAGACCACTTGTTTGTTGGTCTTTTCAGACGTCGTACATAGACAGCTTAGAATAACGTGATAGCTGGATAGTTAGAATAGGAACAAGCACTTGTGCTTGCACAGAAAGCATTTTTGTTATTCATCGTTTGTCTAGCGTGTTTAAGGGCTCTGTCATTTTCTACAGTATTTCAATTGTGGATTAACCAAAGCTGGTGATGAAAACCGATGACTTTCAGTAAAGGTGCACCTTTCCATCGTGAGCGAATTTGTAATCATATATACACATATTGGATTGTGGTGAGTTTTTCTGTTTTAATGGGATTACATGGGATTTATTGCTCTAAGACGACGTTTTTAAAGGGTGGATGACCTTCGTAGGAGTGTATAAATGCAGATAATGAGCGCAGAGCGACATTTGTGCTTTTTACTAGATATACCTGTATGTATACAGGGTGTCTCAAAAAATGTACCTCCTGTTTGAAATGCCATAACTTTAGCGAAAAGAAACCGATCGAAACGAATCATAGCTCGAATAGAAGATAAGAAAAAAAAAGAGAAATTTTTGGTATGTGTTTGGTGAGGATTGCGCCATGTACTCGACCAAGGCCTTGGATTTTGGACCTGATTGATAGTTCATGGGTCATATGCTTGCTCTACTTTGATCGTAAACACGTGAAACCGCTGCTATAAGTTACTCCTAAGGCAGTGAATATATCTACTTGCGGCAGCTTTTGGTTAACCATGGAACAACATTAATATCGATTAATAATTGTAACCACTGTTTGAGAAGCTAAAACTCTTCCAACAGTGATGCAATCATAAGAAAAGAATTTAGAGGAATGAAAAAGGTATGAACCATGAAGATTGCGCCATGCATCTGTCCGAATCATCGGATTCTGGACTTGATTGAAAGTTCGCGGATAACATGCTAGTTCTTCTTTGATCGCAAACAGGTCATATTATTACGTTACACTTGGGGCAGCGAGCAAAACAACTCAGCTTTCGGTTAGGAACGATTAGAATCACTATCAATCACTGAGTGTTCATTTTGATGTGAATAAAAAAACATTGTCGCATTGCATTTTGAAGTGCATGTTAAACTTGTTATGTTTTGATGTTTATATGTTCACTGCATCAGGAGAAACGTGTATCAGCGATATCACCTGTTTGCGACCAAAATAGAACGAGCATGTTATCCGTGAACTTTCAATCAGGTAGAGAATACATATAACGATTCGGACAGGTGCATGGCACGATCTCTATGATTCATACATTTTACATTCCTCTAAACTCTCACCTCACGATTGCATCACTGTTGGGAGAGTTTTAGCTTCTCAAACAGTGGTTATAATTATTGATCGATATTGATGTTGTTCCATGCGTAACCAAAAGCTGCGGCAAGTAGATATGTTTACTGCCTTAGAAGCATCTCATAGTAGCAATACCACCTTTTTACGACCAAAATAGATCAAGCATACAACCCATGCACTATCAATCAGTTCCAAAATCTGAGGCCTCGGTCGAGTACATGGCGCAATCCTCACCAAACACACACCAGAGAATTTTCTTTTTTCTCCAAGTTCTCTCTTCTTGAAACCTCGGCATGATGTTATAACTGTTTTATGCTTCCGCATGCTTGTGCCTTCCCAGCGGTGATGTTATGTTACCCTTTCTCTTGCTGGCCAGATGTTCATTTATTCGTGTCAACAAAACACGACCGGTCTCCCCAATGTACTTGCCGTTGCAAGTCCTGCATTCAATCTCATACACTACTCCCGATTTTTCGCAACCTCCACTCTTTCCGTAAGGACAAACAACACAATTCTCCGATACAGATTCAGTGTCGTAGAGCCTATTTCGCACTAGCTGACGTTTGATGTTGTCGTTCGGGATGTTAACAAGAACGACATCATTCTGAAGCTGAGCACGAACAAGGCATCGTTGTACTGTAGAGGAGAATGCGTCAGAGATAAAAGGAAGACATAAAGGTACGCGGTCTCGGAAGGGTTGTACGCGCTGCATAGTAGTTTGTTCTTCTGTGGTATGATGTTCTATTAACATAACCATTCTGAGAGGCTATTCTGGAAGCTAATCTTACTGATTCTCGACGTTTTGACGGGTGAGCAGATTTCGCATTGATCAATATATTTTTAGAGCTTCCTTTTCGATACCACTTTACGCTTACTATGCCATTGGATACCTTCACCTGCGTGTTAAGATACGGAAGCCAACCGTCCGAAGGTGTCTCTCGAGTAGACTTGATATGTTCTTTTTTCTTATCTTTCATTCAAACTACAAGTCGTTTCGATTGGTTCATTTTCGCCAAAGTTATGGCATTTCAAACAGGAGGTGCGTTTTTTGAGACACCCTGTATGTATATCCCATCTTTGAACTGTTTTTATGTGATGTTGCAATTCTCTTGTGATGTGGAACACGATTCAACAACATTTCGACGATTCACCGTTTTTTCTATAGTTCATCCAAAATAATTTCGTTCAGCTTCATATGCTCAATTCCAGCTCAAGTTCTAGGAGGGATTCTGAAACTGAATACATCTTCTGCGAGCTATTGGGAAAACTGCACTTCTCTTAAGATATCCATGCGACGGACAGCTAGTGCATCAGTGTACATGAAACCAGTAATTCCAGGCTATCTAATGACATTCACATGGATATCCGTGGTTCAGAATACGATATACAATTAAAATGGCAGTTTCCGGAAGAATTCCGCAAAACAGTCCTTGTCATAAAGACTGAATCAAATTGGCCTATCTAGATGTTATTCTCGTCCTGACTCAAAGACTGCGACAGAGGGCGTGAATGAGTTTTCCATTTTTAGCATTTTCTTAGTCTGACAGCTAGCGTTGACAAAATTAGAGCGGTGGAGCGCACCCTAGCTGAGCGATGCGGTCGCCATAAGGAAAGAGGCATATTCTTGTGTTCTATAATAATAACCTGTTCTTATTCGTGTTCTCCTACTACTCAACCTGGGTTATCTCTTCACTCTTAATTGAGCGTTGTCGCTGTATTTGTGGGATCATTTTACACCGCAAATTAGTGGAGGAGTCTGACTTCCTGTTGAATTAATGCGCCGAAGTGCGACAATTTCTGGTGCATACATCATTTATTTATTTATTTATTTATTAAATACGTCCGAAGACGTGCCTAAAACAAAGTAGCAAAGGGTAAAAGAACGACAACAAATGAAAACATGATCTCAAAACACAGGAAACAATACAGAAATACTACGCAGGCCTCATAAATTGTTAGGCAGCGCAAAACCTCATCAATTAAATTCCGAGGATTTCACGTGGGACGAAGAAACCTGCGCCTTAAGTAAACTAGGAAAACCATTGGTGAACACCAACACGGTATCCTGAGAAGACAGTGGAAGACAAGGGAAGGACGGCTAACTCATAACGTTATGTAACTGCTGAATACTTCTTCGCAGTTCTGAAGAACATCCATCAACATCGTTTCTTTATTGAGAGCCGAAGATGCCATAACTTTCACTCTGGTATTTTTCTTTCATTGAAGATCTGGTAAACTGTTCCTATCCTCAGATTTGAGCTGAAATACTGTAATGAAAACAAAGCAGTTTCAATGTTTTTTGTTCTGCCATACTAGGTTATTAGGTGGAAGCTCTTATTAGCGACCGTACCCTGGGGGAGAAGAGAAAACATCGCAATCATCAGCCAAGGTTTAAAGATAAGAGAGCTCGGAGATTGTTAAACAAAACAGTATTTTTTAGGCACATTTAGAAATGATCCGCAGCCCTGAAAAGCCTATATAACTACTGGGTCGATAACGAGGCAAGTGGAACTAACAGCCTAAAAAAGAGCAGATACACAGCATTTAAATATGTTTTTAGTAAACCAACGGGCAATTTCGCTAATGATTTTTATTCCACTTAGCCTTTTGACAGAAGAAGTTGAAATGTTTTTGCGGGCTTCTCGTTACTTTATGGAAAATTGTTAGTGTAGACTTTTAGGCTTCTAGAATCTCCACAGCATACGCACTCTAGTGCGGTCTTCCACCGTTTAAGCGGATTTTGGTGTCTTACTTGGATATTCAGATGGCTCAGAGCTACTAAATGCGCTAGTCACAACATGACTCCTGGTTGCGTAGCTGTCTCACGACCATTATGTAATTGGTTTGTTGAATTCGCTTCCAACGAAAGCGAATGTCAGCCTCTCTGGAAGAAGTCATTTGAAGTCCTATAATCCTCAGTAAGTTTCAATCATACATTTGACCATTTTAGATCTTCTTCAAGCAGTCTCTAGATATCCTAAATAGTATTTTTTTTCTCCGAGTCGTATCATTTCCTCATTTATGCCCTGTCCTCGATGTTTGGCTTTTAATGGCATCACAAGATCTCGCGACCAAATGGTCAAATGGTTCATCAAGGTCTAAACTAGACCTCACAGAAGTTTCATTTGCACAAACATAACATTTCACCAATCAACTTTCTCTTCCTTTTAATCAATTATCACAATGCCTGCTAGAATTGATGTTTGCTCATTGAACGCAGATTACTCGCTTCGAAAAGCTACACATTTTCGCTCACATCATGTTAATTCAACCATTAAGTTTCTACTCTTACTCTCATTGAGCTCCACATGTCGCTGCCGCAACAGTTGCCTGAAATGGTTCCTCTCTAACCGTCTTCTTTCTAGGAATCATTTCACTAAGACATATTCGAGATCTGCGTTCATTCACCAGAATACATCCCGTCGAGCCTTGAGGTCATCTTGGAATCCTTAAAAAATCGGTTGTTGAACGGCAGGACCATGAGACCGGATTTGCGGCCATTTTCAAAATTGACGAGCGGAGGGTCCACATATTTTATTATCTCCGTACACGTCGCTCGTAATCCGATATTGTCCATCAGCTTTCTGGTCTCGATAAAATGCGTGCGATATGTGAATGCTCACAAGAACAATTGATGCTGTTTCGCGTTTTTTGACATAATTTTTGTTGGGCGGAATTGTCACAATTTATGCCCATCAGTACCGGATTGTCCAGTAGCGACTACATTCAACACTCTACTGGACGGTAGGTTGGATTTCCGGCACAGGTTCATTTCTTGACAATATTCTTGGAAGTTTTCACCTTGCTGTTAAGAAGATAATGGGCAAATTAGCACGCCAAAGCTGGTAGAGGAATCTCCCGAAGCGGTGATGAAATTCGAGTGCAATATACAGTAGCGGTCAAAAAGATATGTCACTTTTCGTTTTCATTCAAAAATAGCTCAAATCGAAAAGAACCTGATACTAATTGATAGACCTGAGTACTCTATTTAGAAATGTGTTGAAACATACCGCTTTTACTAATTCTCTGTTTTTTAAAAATATTTTTTAGTGATTTTCATATGCTACTTTGAACAAAAATATCTCAAAAATCGCTGGGTGTAGGATCAATCTGAGACGACATTCTGATAGAGCATGATCTAGTTATTATACTGTGCTACAAACATTTGATTCAAACTGCCCTTAAAATATAGATTACCAGTTTCTGACCATCAAAATGTTTGCTCGGAAAAATCTATATTTTAAAGGCAGTTTGAATCAAATGTTTGTAGCACAGCACAGTATAATAACTAGATCATGCTCTATCAGAACGTCGTCTCAGATTGATCCTACACCCAGCGATTTTTGAGATATTTTTGTTCAAAATAGCATATGAAAATCACTAAAAAATATTTTCAAAAAACAGAGAATTAGTAAAAGCGGTATGTTTCAACATATTTTTAAATAGAGTACTCAGAACTATCAATTAGTATCAGGTTCTTTTCGATTTGAGCTATTTTTGAATGAAAACGAAAAGTGACATATCTTTTTGACCGCTACTGTATATCGGTGTTAGGCTGCACTAGTAGAATAGCATCACTTGCACTATAGTACATTATAGTTCGATGTACCAATACTACCATTCGTTTTTCTCAATTGGATTACGCTTCTGAAGCTCAACCACAGCTCAATACACAGTTGCAGTCAGCTTATGTTTTGAGAGAAAACTGCTGCATTGATGCCGTCATCTGTTCTGAGTCGAAATTTCACGATTACACGGTTGAATGATTCGCTGGTGTTTATACGCAGCTCTTCGATCCATGCGAAAAGGTTTTCCATATTATAGGGACGCCTACCGAGTGACAGAGAGTAATTTCTCCTGGTACTTTTGCACTCTATCCAGAACACTATCCAGAACACACTGACATGGCGTCTGGTCATATAATTTTTTGTGCTTAATCACCGGCTAATGCAGTGAAGATTTCAAGTTTTCTCGATGCTCTTACGAGATATGTTTATTTGCAAGCATTCACGTTTAGACGTGGATGTCTGCTAAGCGAAGTAATGCGAAGGTTAAATAGTCACTGGTTTTGCGAATCGGTTAAGTGTGAGAAAAGTTTTTACATCTCCTGCAGCCATACATTAAGGTTACCGTAGCTATGGAAAATGGATCAGAATTTCCTACACTAGATAGAATGAGGAGAGTGGTACGACTATCGAAGGAATGTCAGCACTCTAGAGCAAAAACGTGCTCACCCGTCGCATTGGGCTAGCTTTCAATTAGTTTCCAAAACCAGCATCGAAGCAGTTTTTTGAACAGGCACGTTATCCAGTGGAATGATGCGCTGAGGTAACGCTATCTATTCTGCCGCCACAGTTAACAGCTGCATTGTGCTTCCTGAACATTGTGGAACATTTCCATTCAATTTTTCTTTTGTTTACATCTTTCGCGTTTTTCTATTCTCGAGAGAACGACGTTGCGTTGGCGGGATCGAACGTTTAAGGTTTATTGCTCCTCCTTGATTATGGAAATCTTATTCGTAATGTACGCAGACGCACACATGCTCTGTGATCATTAATGCATGCATACATTTTGTATGTATGCGTATTACAAACAGTTACATACGTTTGTGTACGTATACTCATCTACGTACATACACTTACACAAATGATTCGAAACACATTTTCGAAGCTGATAATGCAGTGCTTTTGATCCTTTCTCCTTTTTCCCTTCTTTTTCCCTTTTTTTCATAGTTTTTCTTTCTTCTTGTTCCGTTTGGGTCGGTGTGATGGCAGAAACTGACGGTGAATAGAAAATATAAGTATCGAGTGTAATTTTTGGCATCGCTTTCTTTCACTATTCGTTGAAACAACTCTCAACTCTGCGCAGCTACCACTCTCTCAATTACTGAAAGTTTCACTTAGGATGACCACTCTATAAGCTACGTTAACTATTGAGCACATGTAGTCACCTGCCGGTAGTTTGAATCGGGATAACAAGGCTGGGTATATTGAAGACAACATTCGACGAAACAGACATCCTTTTCACTTAAACTGAGAAAATCGAAAAAAAGTGGTATAGCTACATTGGAATAGGCCATTATTAGGAGAATTTACATGGCTCATAAAGGTCGACAAAGAAGTTTCATCGAAAAACTCCAAGAAAGTTTCTCGTGGAAGTTTTGTTGCAAAACACTGGCACAGCTCCAGAACGTCAAACAGATTACAACGATGCTCAACCGGAAGAAGGTCAACCAGTAGAACCAGTTCAACGTCTGTTCAACTCAAAGAGCACAGTAACGTTATTGAGCAGTATAGAGAGGGTCCGCAATGATCCAAGCGCCTTATCCTTCTACCCCTTCGAGGCTCTAAGTAGTGGAGCGATAGGCGATAGGGCTCTGCCACTATCACGGCTTCGAAAATCTCTTCACCCCTCGAGGGCTCTAATGAGGGAAATCAGTCAGAGTGCTCCAGAGGTTCTCAACGAGACCTAAATGGGTTTGTAGGGCTTCGAATGGCGATTACAACGGTGTAGTTTGTTTTTGCTAAATGGCGATGGGCGGTCCAAAAAAGACGAAAAATCTTGACCACTAACTAGTGGCGAGAAACTGGTGGTGAGAGGGATTCTAAATGTTACCCACCGAAGATAGTACCGTGATGGCTCAGTTGGTAGCATGTATGGCTCGGAATCCAGTGGTGAGGGGATCGGTCCATCTGCTAGGCTTTTCTTTTCCTTCGATCACTAGATACCAAATTAGGCTCCTTTTGCAATTTTGTCGCAGTTGCGGGATAGAATCGCCTTTGGGACGAGTATGGCCAACACGAGTATGCACGAGCGATAATATCTACTAGCACTTATGTACGTGACCCACACTCTAACCGACCCGAATCGATCCTAAATTTAGAAACTTACGTCAGATTCCTGATCAGCGTCCCGAATAACCCCCGTAGACGAAGTTTAAGCAAAATCGGTGATCTCGAACCAACCAGCCTTACTGGTGTCGAGTGAGTAGTTATGTGAAGGTCCACTTGCCGAGAATATCTTAATTCTATTGCTCCACATTTTCGATTCTAAAGAACAGAGACTCCACTCTGGATGAGTGTCTTTTCAAATTCGTCAGGAAGGATCACTTCGGCTGCTGACAAATCCACAATTCCAAATCTAACGGCAACTTTTTCCATTGTGTGTGACATGCGCTTGCTTAGGGTCCGTTCTAACAAAGCAGGGTGATTAGGTCAAAATCACCGATTTGGCTCAAACTTTGCCTATGGGGGTTATTCGAGGCGCTGATCACGAATCTGACATTTGTTTTTGAATTTGGGTCGATTCTGGAGGTATCTCTGGTGGTTGCGATCTAGAATCCCATTTGCCACTGGTTAGCTTTCAAGGTTTTTTTTGCCTTTTTTTTGGGCCATCCATTTGCATTTAGCAAAAACAAACCATATCGTTGTAATCGTCATTCGATGCCCCCAAAAACCATGTAGGTGTCGTTGAGAATCTCTGGAGCACGCTGACTGACTCCACTTGTAAGTAGTAGAGCGATAGGGCTCTACCACTATCACGGCTTCGTTGAACATCTCTTCACCCCTTCGAGGGTCTAAGTACAGGGCGCGCAAAAATTACCCGGAATAAAATATCACATTGTAACTTCAACGAAAATGTAGATCTGACAATGAAACTTATCATACGGTTTTCCTATTCTCTTATTACTAGAAAGTTCGTATCCAGTTCGTCCAAAGTGCCCCCTATCTTACGGACACATGTCCTCAGACGAGTAGCGAACCCGTAACTCATGGCACGGAGGTAGTCTTCTACTATATCGTTCTTTGCCTCAGCCAGGAGAGCTTCCAGTGAAGCCAAATTTCTGCGCTGTGTAGAGGAATTCTCGCTCCCGGTAACTGACCAGAAAAGAAACCAAGGCGGTCCAAATCCCGTGAGTTCAGAGGTCAGCCATCTTGTACTGTGCGGCGTGGGACAGCAAAATTATGAGTCGATCATTGCTGATCACTCTCGATTTGGCTTTGCCATCCGCACATTGTGAATTCAAATGAACTCAGGCTTGGAATACATTTGAATTTAGTGTATACGTACCCACTACTCAAATATTAGGTTGAAAGCTTGGTTCTAAAAGTTGTTATCAATTGCGCCAAACGAATAACTCGTGGCACGCAGGTAGTCCTCATCGAAATCATTCCATGTGTTTGTTAACGGTGCTATGAGAGGCAGCAAAGTTGCATATCAGATAGAGCACCCTTTTTTCTCAAAAACCTACTAGACTAGAAAATCCCTTTCTCAGAAACTTTAAAGAAAATTGAAGTAAAAATAGCCTCAGAATCCAGTTCTGCCAGTAGTTGTGGCCTGTGATGTATTTTTTGCGGGTAATTTCTGCGCACCCTGTAGTGGAGCGATAGGCGCCCTGCCATTATTGTGGCTCCGTAGACTATCACTCCACCGTGCTTTTCACTTACACTGAGAAAGTAGGAGGAAACGTGATATAAGTGACCAGAAACTAACCATTACCAGGAGAACTTATTGGGTTTCTAGGACGATGAAAAAGTTTCGTAGAAAACTTCTAGGAAGTTTATCGCGGAAGTTTTGTCGTACGATACAGCCACTTCTCCATGACGTCGAACAGATTCCGACGGTGGTCACTCGGAAAAGTTGAATCAGTTAATAATCTGTCCAACTCATTGAGCTCAGTGACGTCACTGATCAGCGTAGTGTGATCTGCAGTGTAGTGGATTTCTGATATGATCACCTGGAGGGATGACAGCTAGTTGAACCAGTTCAAGATCTGTTGAATCGTGAGTTCAGTGACGCCACTGAACAGCATGGACTGCTCGGTGTGCATTTGCGATTTGATCTATCCATTTTTCGGCGCACAACATGGCAGTGCGGTGGCGTGTTTCGATCGGTGGCGGCAGTAGTTTGTTGGTGTCATTCCTCACAATCCTTCTATTGTAGGTTATTGCAATGTTTCTCTAATTTTCCTTACTCTGCTTACTTCTGTCATTAAGTGTGTAGCCAACCCGATCTTCCAATATAGTTCTGACCGGATTGCACGTGCGTGCTGAGCCAATCCTTGGTACCGGCACTATAAAGTCGTCCCCTAAAAGTGACGTGAGTTCATTAATCAATGAGCTTATAAGGTACATCTTGAGACAGTTAACGGTGAGGAAACTGCAAACAGCGATCACATATTTGACTTTGCAGAAACGCAGTTCTCACCTGGCTAAGATGTCTTACCCAAGTAACATGCGTAACGTGCACACTCCCTCAGTTTACAGCGGCAAGCGGCTTGGAGGTGAGCTTTAAATAGTATAACAATGATTATAACGGTTTTATCATGTAAATGCACGTCTTCATTGTTGGTCGTTGTCCTTGGGGACCTTCGTGGAATGTTTACAGTGCATTGTACTATATCCATTATGGCTGTTTAATATACCTGTATTCTGTTTCGAGTAGTGATGTAAGAGATGTTGCGTAGCTAAAATGACATGAACAACATCAAATGTCACACAATTCCCTGTGGACTTTCTCTACTGAGCTTACTACGTCATATAGCTGTGGTGTGCGAAGGCAGCGAAGACCTGGACTAGGCATTTCTGTGGACTTATCGAAGGCGATGAAATCGGACATGCTTGCAAAAGGGCTCTGAGAACGTTGTTTTCAAGAACTTGTTGATCTGTGGTGGCTAAACCAACGGACGTCTAAACTGGTATGTTATGGTGCCTTATATGTAGAACTGATGGAAGATCGTGTGACTGCTCAGATATGGAATTTCATCTGTCAGCACTGTTTGATGACGCTTACGTTGATAGCATGTAATCCTATTTGTATCATCCCACCGAACGTTGGCTGGAAATTGGAGCTATCTGGCAGAATTCATTACACAGCTTTGCTTAACTACTGCTTAAAAAGTATACTTTCAACTGTTGAATTGTTGAATTCAGGCGACCAGGTCATGCTTTATTTGTTGCGTGCAATTTTATGGTTTCCTTTACTGGACGGGCTTGATAAGAGCACGTCTGCTGAGAAGAGCGGACATTTGCTGAATTTCACATTCATGAGTGTAAAGTATTTGAAAAATTCCAATGTGTCCGAGTGACGACACCACCGATGTACTTACAATAGGCAATATGTGAGTGGAATTTACTTTGCACGTACAACTAGATGAAGCAAAACGGTAGAGGCGACGGAGATTCAGATGCCAAATCATTCACTCACGCTGCATTCGAAATCACCACGCAACCGACATCCCGGAAGTCGAGCATTTGGGAGTGTCGGCTGCAGCCTTGCAGACAGTTATTTTTGGTAAAACACCAATGAAATAGCTATTCGGCAAATTAGTTGCTTCTGGTACTGTGTTTCTATTCTCATGGCTACAGAAATTATGTTTGGGATGGGGAAACTCGAATTGGCGGTCATTCACAGAGTGGAGGAAATAGATTGAAAAATGGGGGAAGTTCTGGGAGTTGAAGCCACCCAGCCAACAGCTCACGAATGGCTTGGAGTAACTCAAGCTATATGTGGGGTTGGCTAGAAAATAGTACTCCATTTGATAGGAGGGGCGATTTTACCAGGATGAAATTGTGTGTGTGTAATGAAGATGGTAACGAGGTCTATTGCTCAATCCACATGCATTTACCTTGCGTTCCATATGAAGTATGCCCTTTCTGTCAGGAAATCACAATTCGTAGCCTTGGAATAAAAAGACGCTGTTACATAGAATATCCGATATTGAGGGCAAGAAACGACGATCGGAAACCTTTCGTATATCTTTGAGCGAGCATATATGCAGGTGGTCACAAACATATCATATACGATTGTCTATGTTTAACAGCGCAATTTTTGCCCGGAATTCTAATAAAGCAAATCAGGGCTTCGGCTAGACATCCTCATTGCAAGCGTAGTCCATCCTATTATCATACGCATTCAATCTGATGACACCTTTCATGCCTTGCTGGCGGGTGGCACAGCAGCTCTTTCAATCGCATCTTGCGCCGCTACGTCATAGTGTGAAAATTGGCAGCTTCTCGATCAGCCTATGTTTGCAAAGAAAAATTTCCAACGCTTCGTAGCAGAAATGCATTAGGAAAAGGGTCTGGCCACCTACAGAAAGTGGGCGACGTGCTGATGACGCTGGTCGCCCATATTGACACCAAATCGGACTTTTTGGAGGAAAAAAAGTAGAATGCGCTAGCTATAAGAGCTCCTTGTTGTCTTTCCTCGAAGATGCAGTTCTGCTTTGCGAAACACGTTCGTCGTGTTTCTGAATTGAAAATTGTTTGCTGAGAAAGGTGTGGGCCCTAGATAGGTTTTGAATGCTCCTCTCTCAATTGCTGCTCTGTTATTATCACTTTATTTTCTGTATTTGCTCCATATTCTCCTGCTAGTAGTTCATATTTTTCATAACACTGCAGTCATCACTGCGTAGGAACTTAGCTTTATTTCGAGCGTAATCTGTGTGATATCGCTCAATAATCATACATCGAATCACTAATATGTAAAATAGTTGGTTCCGGGAAAAGGCGGGTCAGCGTTTGGCATCCAGACAGTGCCTATGTTATATTCATGTTCGTTGTTCGCTATTTTTCATTTGTATCCTCCTTGTAATTTGCAGTAGCGCTAGCCGGTACAAACTTCACCTGCAAATCATCGAGTTTATAAGAAAGAGTGCCGCTCAGCGAGATTGAACAAAGGTAAAATTAGTGAAGCGGTAGTCGATATACCTGGGTCACAGATGGCCAGTAAGTACGTGACGAGCCAGTGGCAATGACAAACAGCAATAAGCGACGTCGTTTTGCGCTGTGCATTTCGTAGCGTATTTTCTGTTCAATTATAGCGTGCTGGCAGTTCTCGGCAGTTCATTCATATTTCTTTTTTCACTCGTAGTCTTAGTTCTCGTCTACCTTATTATTTTTCCGCGTCCACTCTGGTTATTCCAGCTTATATGGAATTCATGATTCAGAGTGAGTAAATCCTCTCTTCGAAAATGCCTACGGTTTCACTGATAGGATTACACGAAATCAGGTAGCTTGTCGTGTAGTCATGAATTCGCTTAAGATTTAAAAAGACAACAATTACTAATCAGTAGCTATCTACTCAGAAAACAGACGAGCATTGATTGAGCCGAGGCGAAAGAGGCTGAGCTTCTAGGTTCGAGAGAGAAAGAAGCGAGAAGGAGATTCAGTTGACAGGTGTGGCATGGCAGCTTCATCGTCGGTGATGTGTGAGTTGGATAATGTAACGACGCCATCCCAGCAACGGCTTCATCTCCAGCCATCGCTTTATTTTTACGATGAGCTAGATCAGTTCAGTGCAAGGACAAAGGTCTTTTACCTACTATGTTTACTGCACTGGAGAATATGAATAATGCATAGGCGACCGAGAGCCTCTATAAAAATTGTGCGACTTTACAGAACTTAACTTTTTTCTCACTTCTAGAGAATGAATGTCGTTGAGGATAAAGAATTGTTTCATCCGTAATGGGTATTCTAGAATACATTGTAACCCATTATTTCTTTCTTGAACGGTGGCGGGATTTGATATAAGAGATCGTTTTTTCTGTTTCCGTGCTATTCGTACACGGGCTCACACAGGTATTCACTTTTTCGTTACCGTATTTTTTTTTGTAAATTTCGGGTAACCAGTCGTTGAACGCACATCACTTCCACGCTTGCGCCTATGTGACGTAGAGCGACCCGGCCGCAATTTTTGTTAAGGGCAATAGTTCCAGAAAACCCATTGAAAATGATTTTGAATTTGAGTCAGAAATAGTTTTTTTGGTTTCTAACAATCAGAGTTTCGCTCGGCGAGATTTTCTGTCAGTAGGATTGATTATAACTGAAGATAAATCGAAGATCAAGAGCTTTTCAGTACATTTATTCTTTAAGTCAAAGTTGCGGACTGCCTCTTCGAGATGATGTGATCCTTCTTCTCAATATCCTCATTTCAAGCACTTCTCAGTAGTTTTGTTTCAGACTTTGATGTGTAGACAAGCAGTGTAGTGACGTTGCACCATTGCATTCGAACGTGAAGATATTTATACAATTCATTAAATTCAATCATAATACAGTGCGTTTCAAAAGTATGTATCCACCTTATATTCGGCAATTTCACGCTTCGCGTTCGTTTTTACGAACCGGCGTTTGTTGGATTAGATTCCTCGTGGTCGAAAATATCTGGGTTGCTCTTCCCAGTAAAAATAGTCATCTCCAGCAAGAACAGACCGTTTTCGATTTTTTTTTTGACTGTTTCAAAATACAGTAGTTCGCGAAAAGATATGTCACCTTGCATTTTTAGGTACAGATCGGTGAAACCAAAAGGAATTTTATTCCAGTTGACAGTTTTATTAACTATTATTGAAAATACACTAATCTGTGCCCTTGTTGGAACTTCTAGATTTTTTTTAAAAATTTTAAACTTATTTTCATATGCATTTTTAAACGAATGTATCATAGGAACCACTGAGCTTCTGCTTGTCTTGTAGTGATATTCTGATAGACCATGATTAGCTTGTTCTTATAGGCTATGAATTTTAGTTCCAAGACATTAATAAACCATAGAATTTTTTGTGTGAATTTTTTCATGCTCAAAAAGTGGTGAAATCATGGGACAATCTTTCATATAAAATTTCATATATCAATAACCAGCCAATGAAATACCATCAAATTGGGATGTGTGATAGCGTGAGATTTTCTCTTTCCCAAGCATATCTAACTTTGAAGAATAGCCGTCTGATTACAGAGAAAATAGCTAATGAAATTGCATTTACACAAGCGGCCGTTTTACGAACACCCGGGGGGCATTCGACTCCAGATTTCTCTAGTGCATAGTAGACTTATTGCTTGTTAGGCCCTTAACAGGTTGCAATACAATTCCCGCTATTGTTCAGAAAATCATCTGTTGTTGCATGCATCACTATATCGCCACCGTACGCTGCGCGGGTTTGTGCCCAATTTTCTCTCGGTCCAACTAGAAGACGATTTTCTGAACAATGGCGGGAATTGTATTGCAACCTGTTAAGGGCCTAACAAGCAATAAGTCTACTATGCACTAGAGAAATCTGGAGTCGAATGCCCTCCGGGTGTTCGTAAAACGGCCGCTTGTGTAACTGCAATTTCATTAGCTGTTTTCTCTGTATCAAGACGGCTATTCTCCAAAGTTAGATATGCCTGGGGAAGAGAAAATCTCACGCTATCACACATCCCAATTTTATGGTATTTCATTGGCTGGTTACTGATATATGAAATTTTATATGAAAGATGGTCCCATGATTTCACCAATTTTTTGACCCTGAAAAAATTCACACAAACAATTCTATGGTTTATTAATGTCTTGGAACAAAAATTCATAGCCCATGAAAACAAGCTAATCATGCTCTATCAGAATATCACTTCAAGACAAGCAGAAGCTCAGTGGTTCCTATGATACATTCGTTCAAAAATGCATATGAAAATAAGTTTAAAATTTTTTAAAACAATCTAGAAGTTCCAACAAGGGCACAGATTAGTGTATTTTCAATAATAGTTAATAAAACTGTCAACTGGATTAAAATTCCTTTTGGTTTCACCGATCTTCACCCAAAAATGCAAGGTGACATATCTTTTCGCGAACTACTGTATGTACCCACTCTGGGACTCCACGCGCTCGTACTTTCCTCTTCAAACGATATTCTTTGTTTTGGCAGGAAACAAGGCATATTAATAGTGTTCTTTTCCAACACTACAAAATAAACCAAAATGCCCATTCGTGGAACCGTGTTGTAATTTTGGAAACAAGCTCAGATCCGAGCCCTCAAGGACACGGGCTTATCAAATCCGTTCTCTTAGATTCGTGGCCCGTTATCTTCGGAATCCTGACGGCTATCTGTCAGCACCTTCACTTGGACGTCCACGACTGCTTTCGAGTCAGGATCATCGAAGAATTGGCCGCGTGGTGTCGAACTCGACATGGAGTGTCAACAAAATTCGCTCCAGTACGGGTCCCGCTGCATCGCGAGCGACGATCTACCGCCCAATGCGGATGAACGACCATACCTGCTGACGGACCATGCAAGAGGCAGCTCGCCACATGGACTTCTGTAAGCGGGCGAGATCGGATTGTGCACGGAAGAAAATGGTGACACAGTGAGACGAGGTAGAGACATCCTCGTCACATTAACGACGCAAGTTTTGGTGGAGTTTCAGTGTTAGTTGATCTTCAGTGATGAAAAGAAGTTCAACCTAGATAGTCCTGATGGCTCCCGACGCTACTGGGGAGATCTGCAACAATCTCCCATTGTGTTCTCTTGACGAAACTTTGGAGGCAGCTCGTTAATGATATGGGGCGGCTTCTACAGCAGCGGAAAGCTGAAGCTCAGCTATCCATCTCGTCGAATGGACAGTCTGGAGTACCAACGTGTACTGGAGTCCAGCCTTCTTCCCTTCTTGGGAGGCAGAAGGAAGCAGACGCATGTTCTGCAGCAGGATAACGCTGCGGTGCATGTGTCTAGATCGGCTACTGATTGACTCCAGCGCAAGCGCATCCGGACAATGGACTGGACAGTTTGTTCTCCTGACTGTAACCCTATGCAGAACATGTGGAGGATTGTTGTCCGGCAGATCTACGCGGACAACAAGCAGTTCAGAAGCGTTGAATAGCTGAAGAGGGCAGTGGTGACAGCTTGGGACAACGCCAGCGACGAGGTGATCCTAAGGATTGTTGATATAATAGCATGGGTAATAGAGTGTTCGATGTCATAAGAGAAAATGGTGGTCCAATCGACTACTAAAAATTAGATAAAAATTGTTTTTTTCTGCAAGTGGATACATATTTTGAAACAAACAAAAAATTCAAAAACGGTCTGTTTTTGCTGGAGATGATTATGTTTACTGGGAGGAGCAACCCAGATATTTTTGACTTTGAGGAATCTAATGCAACAAACGCCGGTTCGTGAAAACGAACGCGAAGCGTGAAATTGCCGAATATAAGGTGGATACATACTTTTGAAACGCACTGTAGCTAGTCATTTTTACTTTTTACTCATCCTCCGTTAGCACATACTTGGTCCTCTTTAGTTGAACGGCAATAGGCTAAATATTTTGTCGCGATAACGTCAGGCAAAATCGTGAATTCATTACTGCTTTTGGCCGGCCCCGACGTTGCTATTCAAGCAAACGTTGTTTGTTTATCTGTTTTCGTATAACACCTTCCTCATATAGCTTCTCGTTTTACATTATTATGCCATAACAAAAGGGCCACAGCTTTTGGGTTCCAGATGCTACGTACGTGGGTGTTTATGCCATTATTTTTATTGCTATTATTATTATAGAATAGAAATACTGAGCACTAAATTATCTTCCTCTTCAATGTTTTTCAGACGTACATTTTCGATGTTGAAGGTTGTATCAGATATTTTATTGGAGCAAAAGCTCGTGTCTGAAACACTCGAACAACGCATTTTACTCTATATCTCCTCGCTGCAGAGAACATCTGATTTTCTTTTTCTTCCATATCTGAGCAACATTTCGGTGATTCCTCAGCGTGTCATTTCGTTTCGCTGAAACTTGTCAGTATCCTGTCGCGCGAAGGATAACATCAGCAAGACGTGACACTGTTGTGACGTTTGTTGGGATGTTTTGAGGACAGACTCGGACAGGAAAGATGCTCCCTCGTTCTTATCCAAAATGCAAGCCGATGGCCATTCGGACCAACTATGCAGCGCTACTTCTGGGCCCATTTTCTCACGCGAACCGCAGAATCGGCAACCGAGACCTCCCAACCACGACACCGGTTTTAGTGGGTGAGAATGTTCGCCTCGCAGATATTGCACATCTCTAGCAGTCTCCCGACAAATCTTCATCATCTTCCCAATGGCATTAATGTGTTTCTCGTTTTCTTGTAGCCTGTTAGCTTGTCATTTTTTTTGAAAATCCGGTTATTTTTTCGCTTCTGTTTCACTGCTGTCCTGCTTGCACATGTAACTATTCAAATGTGCATTCCCTTTGGTTAGATATTTCAAACGCTATCAGAATGAAATTGTCGTCTACGTCTGCATAACCTTATGCGAGTACGATGACTGGAAAACTTCAAGCAATCATTGACTATTCTTCCTGAAGTTGAGAGTATTGTGTCTTATTCTTCAGATGCACCATTTTTCAGGAAGTGTGGTAACTGGGTGGGTAATAAGGTGGATATTATTATAACCACTTCGTATCTGACCAAAAATCCTGTTTTCTCGGGTGTTGCTTCCAGTATAGGTTTTGGAGCCAACTACTACCAATTGTGAAGGACCATTCAGAGCACCCGCTGTCATTCAATATAGCCACTTTTATTTGGTGTCTTTTGCAATGTTGAGCTCCCGTCATAGAAAAAGAAACGGGTGTGCAACTGTACGAAGACGTAGCCGCAGGCATTTCTTAGAATCAAATAGTTCGTATCGAGTAACAATCAGTTTGCCTATGGACCGAAACCAACTTGTTTTGATCTAATCTTGCCCTTTCTTGCTTTTGTTACAGCGAAGTTCGGCTCAGATGAGGTGCTCGAACTGTTCCTAGTTTCTGTTCACAGTTCCTGTTGTTGTCCGACTGTCCTTTGTGTTTGGATTTAGATCAGAAACAAATCACCACTAATACCAGGATGAAGGAGATTCTTTTGATGGTAGGAGTATTGCAGAAACGTTCATAGTTAAGAAATATCCGTCAGATTTCAGTGTCATAGTCCTTCAGCGTGTGCTCACGGTGCTGAAAATTACAAAAGCTTCATGTGTGATAACATTGGCAACACCGTTTTGATAAAGTTTTTAACACGAAATTATTTGAAACAAAAATATTGGCAACGCTTACAAAAATTGGGTTTGGTACTGTAGCGCAAAGTTATGACACGACTGTTCCTGTTAGAGCAGCCCCTCTACTCTCAAATCGTCAAATTAGTTCAGCAGTCGATTTTTTACAATTGAATGATGCGTCGCATGTCATGGTGGCTGTCATGGTAGAATTTTATCCGTTTTGGACGTTTTCAACAGTCTTCCAACTATTTCTGAAGGCCAGGTGAGTTTACTCCGCGAAGGTGGCCTTTTCTCTATTGGTTTTTTTTCACTGCCGTAGAATTTAATAGGACGAATGTCGACATGATCTTCTCATGACATTTTTGAAGATTATGTTGGAAGGGTAATACTCGATTAATAAAAAAGGCAATTTCAAGTCAACAAAGTTTGAAAAAGTGCTTCAAAAGCACCTCTTATCACCATCTCAAGCCTGCCAGACCTTTAGTAGGCGATATTCTCACCTCATTATACGCTTCGATTTTCGTTTTTATCAGTTGTCTTGTGTAACCATGTGACGAACTCTGTAAATGTAAATGTCGCGAGCAGTCATTACCGTACCTACCGTATGACGCGAATTGGTGTGCATCAGTCGCGTCATGCACATCGAGCCGTCAGGCGCTGCCGGCCCACCATAATTTGAGTCTAATTGGACGTCTCTGTGCTTTATCAAGTGTCACAAAGGCGTGCGTCTCTTATCAACTAACTTTCTCGTTGAATTGTCTTCATTGAGCGCATCGCTCAATAGGCGGCTTTCGCAGACTCAGGCGTAGAACTGAGTGCCGCGGCAGTCATGATTGTGTTCAGTTCCTTGCTGAGAATTTGTGCTTTTAAGTCAGCTAATTGCCGCTGCGTAAAGGTCTCGCTCATTCAACTTGTCTCATTCTATGCAATTAATTAGACGTCTAGATGTGGACGTAGTCGGATGAGAACACCGGGCTTGTAGGCGGTCAACGTCTTGCACATCTCGTCTCTAATCCGACATTATTAATTTACGGCTGTCTGATTTCTGGGCGATGAGCAGGATTTACTGATTCCGATTCTCTAGCGTTGAAGTTATCCAGCACAGGATGACGTTCTTAATTTGAGCGCGATTAGAATTTTCTGCCTTTATCCACTGTTCAAGGGTCCGGTTGCACACGGACGAGTTAAGTTTTCCTTATGGACAGGACTTAACAATTTCGGCGATGAGTGGGATAAGGAAACTCAATTTATTTCACATTTTGAGCCATTGATTTTCTAAGGAAGCGCGTGTTGGAACATCGAATTATTCCGTGGGATTGAAAGTATCAATAGAATTATTTTTTATTTATTCATTCATTTCTACGCCATATAAAGGCGAGGTAGCAATAAAACGGGGTTAGTAAGCGAAAGTAACAATGGTAGCCAGTATCACAAATTAGATATTAGTAAAAGGGAACCAGTACCATTAACTACGGGCAGACAAACATGCAGATTGTACTCACCAACATGGAATACTGTAGATGTCATGAGCGGTAGGGTGCAGTTTATGTTGCATATTGGAAATTTCGATCCATAAACACTGATGACATTATGAGGTCAATAGAAATTCTAAGTGTCAGCAGCTTTGAGGCCCGTGAGTTACCCAAGCTGATTTCGAAGGTGAGCTTAATTCCCGGAAAAGAACTGAGTTGATCTAACCTTCCTACAGCACGCACCTCCGAGGCCGGCGTTGTACTAGGTCATTTCATAAGTCCGTGCCGTTTTTTTCAACGTCGTCCTGTAAGTTTAGTAGGGAACTCTGGCAAAGAGCTGTATACTATTCGATAGAGAATTGTTTGTAGTTTTAGAATATAAACTTCGTTTTGATGGAAACTCGAAACGTTGCTAATTTTTTTACCAGTGAAGTGGAAAATGAAATGTTGCAAAAATAGCCCTTTGCGGCATGAAATTTTCTCCAACGAAAGTGGAACTTTCTGTAAGTTTTTGCACACCTTGGATAGAGCAGGTCCTCTTCTACAAGATGTTATATTGTGTTGTTTATTGATTTTGGTTTTTGGCAACTTTAAGGCCCTCAAGTCGAGTGACCCAAAAGTCGTTAATTATTTTTTGACTCAACGCTAGTTCCTTCTATGGAGACTTTTGCAACTCTTTCCCCATGTCTTAACTCAGAATTTCTCGCTCTATCAGAAGATGTGTTTAGTTTTTCACGTCGCTGAATTTTAAACAACAGTCAGCAACAACGACTACCACTTGGACGCAGCATCACTAGTCTTTCTGTTGGAATTGTTTTGTCAAACAATATATACTGTTTGAAAAAGGAGGGTATGCGCTATGAGACAGCACATTAGAAGTTTTTACACATATCGAATTGCATACGTTTTTAGCTCGTTGAAAGTGGCGATAAATGAGCCCTCCCGTCGGTCCGGTGCCGAGCAGCTCGGCCAACGTGACCGCGGCGCGTTGGGCGCCACCGCCGCGCCGTTCTGCAGGCAAGCAATAAAGAACACAATATAACATCTTGTAAAAGAGGACCTGCTCTTTCCAACGATGTGCAAAAACTCACAAAAAGTTACACTTTCTTTGGAGAAAATTTCATGCCGCAAAGGGCTATTTTTGCAACATTTCATTTTCCATTTCACTGGTAAAAAAATTAGCAACATTTCGATTTTCCATCAAAACGAAGTTTATATTCTAAAACGATAAACAATTCTCTATCGAATAGTATACAGCTCTTTGCCAGAGCTTTTCTACTAAACTTACAGGACGACGTTGAAAAAAACGGCAAGGACTTATGAAGTGACCTAATATCTCAGAAGCCTCTTCAAGCTGGACCTAAATTCATGATGGGTATCGGCGCAATATACCCGAAATAAACCCCGTTCGGCGAGAGTATTCGTATTCATGAACGCGCCGCGGAGTTTATTTCGGGGAAATTGCGGGTCTATTCCACTCCGCTGGCGCGGCGATGTATCGAGCGGCCCGCTGTAGGAAGGGCGTACCGGACCGGACCAACGGCCGTTTCATGCAGCAAGTGCGCCTACAGTCGTTGCTCTGCTGCACGCCGAGTTTCGCAAACCCGGTTGTCATGAATGCGAATATTGGGCGGTCGACTGGGTTTATTTCGCCCGGAGTGTTATACACCCCAAATTTTCGCTCATGAATTCAGGCCCTGGTACGGATTATAGGATGCAAAAATCTGTAAAATTTTTGCCTTCTTCCCCTATCTAGGCCTGATTGCGCTCCACATGCCCACCAGAGCGATTGAACTATTCATCTAGTCGGCCTTTTGCGTGCTAACATGTCATAGATTTGCAACTGCAAAGAGGGGTAACGAAGTGTTGCCAGAGGGGCATTAAGACGTCATTGATACAATTCCAATGTCATACACGATGAGTCTACAAGTTTTGTGGCCAAAGCCGCTCCTTTCAGGTAATATCTGAGTCAGCTTGTTTATTATAGCCTGTTGCATGGCAATGCTTCCTTTCACACAGGTCCGCACGAGCGCTTATTTTTCTTTTAGTGAATGCATTTCGTGTTCTTGTATGGCCGACGACATAGGCACACTGAAAAACAAGCGAAAAACAATAGCGCGTTTGAATTATGACGAAAGTGAAGGCAATTTTGCATGCGAAAGACATTCGAGCATTTACTCAGCATTCTCGCCTTACTATCGAAATTGTCACGACACCAAAGACCGCCGTATTATTGGGTTGTTTGCTTTCCGTTGTTACGTATTCACCGACAAAGGATTTTGTTACACCTCAACAAGGAATTGCTGTCTTTCCCTCAACGTCCATGCGCTGTGTCTTCTGGGCTTTGCTTATATCTGGCATTTTCACATGATTGTTCGAATCTTGAGCCTTCAATGATTCATTCCATTTCGTAACACTCAGGACGTGTCTCATATGAACTGATCGAGCTTCGTAGCAGGTCTACGCTACTATTGAACTTTCCTAACATCTGTCCATCTTGCAAATGCTGAAAATGCACGAGTTTGTCGCCAGGAAGGAACTCGTGATTATGTCATGGTCAATTAATTTTTAGTGACAAAAATGACATTGACGATTTAACTGAACTACTCGTGCTAGGTTTGTTGTTTGTTACAAATGTCACAGACGATGCAGAGCATTTTTCAGGCATGACTTCTATCGTGGGCAGTGATTCTTCGAGGATTTTCTGAAAAAAAGAGCATAAGCCATTCTAATTCTTGAGTGTTACATGAGTAGTAACTTAGAATCTGCGGAGACGGTCCTTAGTCACTCTCAACTAACCATTAGAGAAGTCCACGATTGAATGCTCAGTTTCGATAAATTTTGTACGGAATATGACACAAACGACTTGCCCTTGAAAATGACACGCAGTACTACTACGCATGTAGTGTAATCAATTAGTTGCTTTTTTCAAGCTCACAACAGTTTATTGTGCCCCAGCACCTAATAAATCCGAGATATTTAGTTGGTGGATAAATAACTTTTGCTTGGATGCTTCGAAACAAAGCTCGCTAAACTTCTATAACTTGCCCCAAGGGGCCTATCCGCTCGAAGAGTAAACACGGAACGCCACATGTAGTTCGTTCGCTTGTTTAGCTCACTGCTACTCAGAAATGTCCGTTTTGGCGTTCTCATCATCGCTCGTTCCTAGTTTTCCATATAACGTAGGCATGCTTTTCTTTTTCCTGTTGTCAACTGTAACGGATTGCTTGAGGTTTTTTCTTTCAAATTCTTCTGAAACAAAAAGTACACCCATATACTCATCCCTAATCCATTTACTGAACGTCGATAATTGTCAGCTTAACGTCGCCATAACAGGAAACCCCGACAGCGAGGGATATAGAAAGCACTTGTAGAATTTTGGAGTGTTTGGAAGTTTCTTTTGAGTGAAAAATTCATTGGAAGCCAAACACCGTGCGAATTGTGCACCTAAGCAATTATCGTATTGATACAGAATTTGATTTTTGTGAGCTATCCGGATTATATTTGTTTTCTAATGCTTCATAGAGCGTTCATTATGTAGACCTTTTCGTGCAGCTCCCACTAAACCAATCATGATCCGGCATCTCTTAACCTGTGAACAGCTCCCTAATGCCATTAACCTGCAAGGTTAATCTGTGCCTATTTGTTCAGTAGTGCTAACAGTGGGTTGTGGGAATGTCTGTCTCTTATGCTAATTTTCTTCAGATGCGAGTTCTACTTGACGCCATAAACAAAGAGTGTGTAGTGCGGACTTAGTTCGTATTCAGTACCAACTGCTGCGCTTATACGATTAAATATACGGCCTGCGCCCAATATGTATATGACGAATAGCTGGTACACGGAGAAAATGGACCACCCTGTTTTTAAAAAAACCTCGTGCTTCATCGTCATTATTTATTAAAGAGAATCGCGTCCAATTAAGTGACAAATAAACAATGGACTTGGCTCCGAAATGATGAGTTAGCTGGTGCTCTTAGCTGTTCGTTGCTCCATGATTCAGAGTCGGATAAGCCCACATATCCTGCGTCAGATATGTTTTTGAAAAATGACTCAGGAAAAGCACACACATAATCGCTCATGATACGAATCTTGAATGTCTGTTTTTCTAAAATTGTTCGCTGTAACCTATACATCATTTTGTAAATGGCCTGCCACTACTGTTTATAACGAAATATGGCGGACTCGTGTGCCTTACTGCTGCTATTAAAAAATTGAATGGAAGATGGGTAAAATTTCGTGCTGCGATAGAATCTTCTGCGGAAACCATAGAGTGGCATTAACAATATTTGAAATGATAGCCAGAAAGCGATGATCAGGAAGAGTTGTTGGTTAACAAAGCAGTAATAAATTGGTGAGAGAAACGAATGTCGGTACAAAACTTACGACGGCAGATTGGTGGCAGCGGTCGATTTTGTAAAAAAAAGATGTGAGCATCGAAAGAAATGAACGAGTTGGGTCGCTGGCTGGATACAAACATGACTGAATACGCAAAATCTGAACGAAAAAGCGAAAGGGAGATTGTAAAGGTAAAGCGGTCGATGTTCCTCAAAGGTATTCGCATCCCATTCGAAACCGTAAGGGTCTTACCAGTGAATCCCCACCTCTAAAGACACGTACCTTAGAGAAAGGTCCTTATTACCCTTCATGTGTATCTGAGTTATTTGGCCCATACTACCCTTATTTCCATAATCTCTGTTCCTATTCTCTACAATAAATTTATCAAGTTGTGGGAGTAGCGAACAGATTACTCTTGTGTACTATGGAACTGTTCGTCAGTAATTTCATTCGCTATTGTGTTGTAGTGACTGTGCCTGCGGTTCACCTGGGTTCTCAACTCTCAAAGGAAATATATTGTTCCATAACATGTCTGCTCACAAAATATCGCTCCCAAGTATTTTCACGAGGCTCGTTTCATCGTGTAAGCGAGTTATCTCTTCGACTTCGTCTTTTCATCGTTATGAAAAATTGTCTTGTTCAGCTTTCGTTTCGGTAAACAACGTTGTCAGCCAGTTGAATTAGTCTAGCTACTGCCGTTTCTAGTCCAACGAAATGATACGTTGTGCATGGTATTTACTCAGAAAATTGGTGAGACGAGAAATTACGGGTGAACACCTGTGGAGATGCTTATTTTGCTAGTAGGCTGCTTGCTTTTCCACACAGATCTGAGCTTATGCACATAGTTTTCCCACTTTTAAACTGGCCACAGGTGGATTAATAAAGCTATGTTACAATTACATAATTCTTCAATCAAATAGATCGATACTTTTACCTATGAAAAGCCTTCCTCCATGAACCGACCAGTCTCTCGGGCCTGACGCTGATAGCGACACCATTTTCAGCTATTTCTAGACTAGACAGTGGTTTCTGCTTGTGACGGGATTGAACCCTAGTCATTGAGATTGTGAGCCTAAGCTCCAAACCTCTCGGCCATCTCGTCCCATCTACTAGACGCGCCTACTTGAAGGGTATTGGCTGAATCCAAACGCTTGTTTGGCTCCTTTTAGACCTTTTCTGCAAAGTTTAGATTGTCAACATCAGCTAGGTTTCCTACTTTCTTATGATTCTCATGTTCCTCATGACTTTCACTCTCAGGCTCATTTTCAGGTTCATTTGAGCCTATTTGTTTTATTTGTTTTTGGAAATGCGTTATGTTCCTATGTTCAAGCCTTTTTTCATGATTTTGTGAATCGAGAACTTATTGTTTATTCTTTCATAACTTTCTCAACATTCATCTAGTGAACACACAAACCCTTCTTTTTCTTTCTAGTATTAGTTCCTCACTGTCCTCCACATTTCAGTTTTGTTAGGTCGGCTTCTAGCGTCGATGCTACATCCTCCCGAACTCGTGTAATGGCGAATTATATAATGAACATGTTTTTATTTTACACATTTGCACATCTCCTTTTATTCGCTCGATCATCGCCCTCGTTTCAACAATTTTCTCTTCCCAAATAACTTGCTACTAAACCGCAGTTCCACCTCCATGTTCAGTTCCTGAATTTTCGGGCAGCAAATGTGTTCCTTTTTTATTTATTTTTTGCTTTTGTTTCGAGACGCTGGGTAAACGATTTGAGGCCTGATGTTAATGTAAGGTATTGTTTCCCTCAACGGTCGGAAGTTCCGAAAAACCATTTCAATCACCTTTCAACATGGATTTGCTGGCGTTGTCTCACTGATAGTCGGCCAAAATTTCCTTCCACAAGGAAATACCACTCGATTTTGAGTTGCATGCTCTTCTGAACAGCAAGATGTTATTATTTGACACACCATGCTTCTGGATTTCCACATTTGGCTTCTCCGTTTCGTGGACAAGGGGTACTATGAAGCCTTGCTAATTTGAATTTTGATAAGCAATTTGGGCGTATTGTGAGCCTATGCGGACTGAAACGGGTTATTTTGAGTTGACTGCCGTCAAAAGGGCAGCCGTTCGTGTGGATTTGTTCATCTGTGTACTGAAATTTGACCTAATCACAAAATTCTACTCCTATTTTCCGAGCTTCAAATTTCCACCATAAGAAACTGCTCATTTGCTTTCGGTGAGTCATGCTCATTATCAGGTTGTGATCGTTTTCAAAAATTTCATAAGAAGTTCGGTGTCAATGGGCATTTTTAGTGTTTCGCAGAGGTCTCAACCTTCAACCTTTTTAGCATCGAGCTATGTAGGTTGTGGTGCTGGATGTCGTTGTAAAAGTACTTAAGAACTCTTACTCATGACTTATTTATCATTCATGTCGGTCGTAATAGGCGTATTATTCAAGGGTCATGCACATCGAATGGTGAGCTCATGCAGAGAGGTGAACGCTAGTCGATCACAGTGCTAATATTTCCTTCCTCCTCAGTAGTCAAGCCTAACCGGATATTACTTCATGGTCGTTGCTCCTTAACCAAATAAAACTTACAGGAAATCGTGGGTGCTATTAGCTAGCTCTATTTCTGACATTGTACTAGACCGTGAGGGTTAGCCCATTAGGGCTACCCCATAAGAACTCACTTCAGAGAATGCTGTAGCGGTTGCTCAATAGATTTGCTGCATTTTTTACTCTGTCTTACAGAGCCACTTAGTGTAGAAAATTTAGTGTTAGAACGTTCTACTTGCGAAAATTAGTTCAACAGATTCAACATTGGTTGAACATCCGCTAAAATTGATTACTTCGTGGCAACTACGCTATTATATCTGAACTTTCGAGAGCTCGATGCGCAGCTCTCTAAGCGAATTAGAAGTTGTGGAATTCCTAAAAACTTTCCGGACATTCTCTATAGTGTTTGCGTCCTTCTGCTGAGCAAAATAATCTGTTGTCGATTTCAGTTTCAATTTATTACGAACATGAAAGCAGTCGTGAGAAATTTCAGCGCAAAAGAAGGCAAGACGTGTGTTGTTTTTACACGGTTTTCACAAAAAGTTCGTGTCGAAAATGTCTCGTAAAATGTCTCGATACGACAGGCGCACTCTGCAGTCCTTTGTACCTCACGTTAATTGAATTTCTGATTTTTCAACTCTCTCTCATATCACACTTATTATACGAGATGAATTTTTCTCACCAGCATTCAGTTTCCACTGCTAGGTCAGTGAGACGCAGAGCAGTCTCATCTGATAATAATTAATCGTGCATTTCCTACTGAGAATTTTGGTTGTCCTTCTAAACTATCAGCAATATTATCCTTTCGTTCCTTGCCTGGAACGAACTGCTTCTGAAGGGCAACGTCTATGACGAAGTCTAAGTATCCAGAAGTAGTTCTCCGACTCTCCATCTACGGAGATCACAAATGAGGATTGAAGCTTGTTTGCCGTTCATCGATAACGCCAATTAATTTTATATGCCAAGCTTAGCTGTCTGCGTACGTCGATCATCTATGACGGAGCATGTATGAATGTTTTTTCATGTCTCACTTACTTGACGTGCACAAACAAGAGCGGAATCCGAGAGAGCGTCAGAAAGTAGTAAAAAGTGAAACAGCGTACCCGTCTTCGCTTGGAAGGTACACGCTGTTTTGGTAAAATTTATTGGATCGCACCACTTAGAGATGTTTCTCACGTCTAAGAGATGTAATTGTAGCAAAAACCTGTTTTTTATCGGTAGCGATCTGTTGCCAACGTCTTGATTAAGATCCTTAATTCTACAACTTCCGTCGAAAAGTACTCACTTGTTGTTTATTGATAAGAAGCCAGTTCAATGATGTCAGTGTCTGTCCATCCTTGTCTAGACAATGTCACTATTTTTGACGACCTCATCAGTCTCGTTGTTTTTGGAGCACTGCGTTATCACTCTCACGATTCCGCCCTTTCATTATGATACATATATTTTTACAGTAGCCAAAGTGATAGATATAAACTATAAGTACTCCCGAGGACGCCTCCATACGTGACGCCCCCATCGTCGATTAGTTCCAAATATAGCGGATATCTCGTACAGCTTCCTTGTTTACAAATAATTATTCTCAGTCCTCCACGCCTCAAAGCACGTTACTTAAACTTCATCTCATCTATCGCGTGATAATGGAGTTCACCGTTCATCCATTTCACCTTTCGTGCTGGAGTGGTATAAGTAGGAGTATGGATAGTGTAGAATGTACAGAGTTGATTCTTTCTATTTATTGTTACATAAAACGCAGTGCGTACACGCTTACAGTAATTGATATGAGGGCTCAGAAAAAGGCGCGTAGCAGTAGAAGGGCCAATTAATAGGTTTCTAAGAATGCTGCGTCTACGTCTTGTTAGTGCAGTAGCTGGAGCCTTTTAAAATAATCATCAAGGAAAAATAGACACAGCAGTGCAATTAGGTGTAAGAATACAGCAAGAACATTGGTGTTACTGAAACTAAAGTCAGTTTTCCAGTTCGTTTTACAAAAATCGCCTGGTCTAATTTATGTTTAAATGTGAGGGGAGTGGTATAAATCGAAAAGAATCAAGGGAGATGCCAATTACATATTTCAATGGAGAGTAGACATAAATGTAGACACTAAAAAGCCGTCGCTGTCATCCAGAAGTCGCGCTACGTTTTGAACGCGATCGCGCGGCGACGCGATTACATCGACGCTTTGCGGTGAAGGTACTGCGTCACAAGCACCTTCTATAGTCGCTTTGTGCACAGCGAACGTCAAACAATCCACTAAGCCAATTTTTTTGATTTTGGACGCTGTATTTTAACGTATCTGTTCCTTCCATGTCATGGTAATTACTTATTTACGAACGAAATATCTGTAGGGAAATACTCAAAATGATGTGAATTTCTGAGGCTGGGTAGTTCAAAATTGATCATCTTACGATGTGACCGCCGTTGGGAAAAACCAAACCGACGGTTTTGAAATATTATTCCATACAAAAAGACCAAAAAGCGCTATTATCGTAATACCTGAGTGCATTCCATCCAACCAACCACAACGCCCTATTTTCTTTATATTCATATCCGTAGGGAAATACTCAGAATGATTCTATCAAAAAGGACCTCTTTCTTCATATTCATATCCGTTCAGAGTCTACACATGAGTACACTATTATCTACTGATTACTAACCAAGCATCGCTTTGCTGTAGTGCCTAATGTGTGAATTAGACGAATAATTAACTGTGTCATTGGAATTTTTCAATTCAGTGCATATGAACTTATGTGGCGAGAGTTGTGAAAAGGTCAAGAATGTGATTTATGTACTCCTGACTACTTGCTTACGATAACACAAGACTGAAGTTCACTATCCCTTTTTGTTTAGAGCACGTCTCAGCTCACTTATTATACCTATTACATATTTTGCATATCCTGGGTGACTTTCAATGCATAAATTGTCTAACTATATTTGATGAGTTGTTTTTTCCTAGTTCGATAGGTAGAAAGTATTATAAGTATTACGATGCCTCGCTTTGTCTGAATGTCTATAGTGCGAAATAGAAGAATAGTTAATCTCGTCGCTTGAATTTTCAGTTTAGTGCATATGTACTTTTGTGATGAGAATTGTAAGAAGGTCACGAAGGGAATCTGAGCAGTGTTAACGTAAAAATGCGAGAGTGCACGTTAGCATGTACGCGTGGGAAGGTTTCGTGAAACAAGGTGATTCAGGTGACGTATTATTAAATAATTCAGTACAATGCCACTGATGGGACGAAAAACTTTGACTCACAAATCCTGACCATTTTACTGTCTTTGCACTGTATTTTTTGTTATATGTGAGTATTGCACCACCAACTGTCGGCAGGGATTAGATTCGATAACTTGGCAAGGCTTTGGGAGTCAACTACACGAAGTTCGCTGCTCCTATTTGTACTGTTGACTACCTGGTTCTATTCAGGCTGATTTTCCACATGGTTGTTTGGAGCACGTCTCAACTCTTTTAGTATCCTATTATTCTGCATGGTCGAACGTGGCACGTCGGCAGGGGGCGCTACTGACATTCGCATTGTCAAAAGATCGATCTTCACCCAGGTTAGCTAAGAAATCCATCCCTCTTGGGGTCGGTTGTATTGGTGCCAGGCTTGTCCGAGAAGGTAAACACACTGGCTTGGGATAGTTCCTGGCTCTCGCAAGTCACTGCATAGGCCAGATACGCATTCACCACGCCATTCTACGATTTGAATGGGAAACGAATGCGCGGCGCATCTTCAAGGGACTGATCAACGCGGATCCCATTACCTATACCTTTAACCTTCATTTATTTGCATATTTAAGGTAACTTCAAACGCGGATTAGGTCTAGCTATATTCAAAGACTTGTTTTTCTTAAATCTCAGCCCTTTCGAGATTGATAGATAAAAGGTATAATGCGGTAAGTTAATCGAAAACGAGAAATAATATATTAGAACTATTCTACATATTTTTACACGTAGTTACATAGAGACGCATCTGGTACCATCTCGTAACGCGGCAAAAGTGCAAGAAGATCGTTCCGCTCTCATTTTGGCTATTCATTCATTCGTCACCTTAATGATCCCGATTCTTTCCTGCAAGATACCCCAGCTTCGGACGGTGTCATCTTGCAGGAAAGTTCTGTGTTCAATGCTACCTTAAATATGCAAAATCATAGACAATCTGCAAAATGGCGTTACGCGATGCAAATGCGACAGAACTTGGGTATTCATGTCATGAGAGTTGCGTTACATGATATTTGGGGTTTCGAGAATGGGCAAATCCATCCAATGTGCTACGCATGAATCGAATTCTAGATAAAATACCACCTTCGAGTTACTCAGCTGCAAGTGAAGGTGATGTCTGCAGAAGAGATTAGTGGATTTTCCGAGAATAATTCCCGAAAAATACTTTTGGATTTTGATACTAGTATTCCTACTGGACTGGTACCCCTTAAGTAGATTTGATGGCTTGAATACGTGATGTTCATGGTTTAAAGAATGGGTAGATTCATCCGATGTGCTAACAATGACTTGGATCTTAGATAAAATATCACTTTCAAGTTATTCAACCTTGCGTGGACGTGATGACTTCAGAAGTGATTAGTAGCTTTCCTGAAAACAAATTTCCCAAGAAATACTCCTCTCCGATTGTTACCGCTTAAGTAGATCAGATCATTTTTTTTGTTGTCATCATTGTTTCCTGAGAAAAAAGTGAAATATTACATATCGAGTGAACTCTCATGAGAATTTTTCAAAAAAAATTTCTGAGCAATTTAAGTCTGCATTTTCTGCTGCTACATAGAATTTCGATTTTAGTGCTCCCTGTTTCACGATTTCCCGGGGGCGCGATAGTCTATGAGCGTGTGATTATAATCTTGCCAAGATTTCCAATTTCCGTCCATATCGAATGGGCCTAGCGTGCGCTAATAACCATAGATACGTTGTCAGTTTATGCGAATCTATTCTTCATCAAATGACCATTTGTTGAGGAGAAAATTAGTTCTCTAGTCCTATAATTCACGTACTTTCTTTCGCAACGATTTTTCATTATACTTATTAGGTCAGTTTATCAGAGCCAGGTTTTCTATGCATTTTTCTTTGTATTTACATTTCATCCGTTACCCTCGTCATTAGCCCTTCAGTCTTTTGTTTTTCGATTTTGAAGAATTTCTGCTCCTATACTTGTGCTGTTGTACTGAAGAAGATTCAAATTCAATGATCAACGTCGTCTGCAAGTAAATTGATCAATTTCTTTAATGGCACCACTAGTTAACAGACACATTAGAGATGTTTTTCACATACCTGATCGCTCCTACCCTCCTGTTCACTTAACGCCTTCATTTTGACGGTGACGAATGTTTCTTAGTTCTTCCACACGTTTTCCCTTGATGAGTCGTATCCACCAGGTGTTATTGCTAACTGGTTCTCTTTCTTCAGAGAGCTTGAGGACGGTAAATAGCTAGGCTATCTATTCTGAACCGCTTTTAATGGCATTTTTTGTTTGTATTTACACTCTTCTCAGAATTTTGAAAAAACTACGATAATGAAGCTCGTGAATGTAGCCAGAAAAAGTATGTACAGTCGTTCGTAGAATAGAGGGGAAATACCTGTGAATTCGAACGCTAATAAAAAAGTGAAAAAATACAACGATGTGAGTAAAAGTATTAGTATACATCCTTTTCCAACAGTTCGTTTGAAGGAAAGCCAAATCTCGGTTTCGTTCAGAAGTCCCATCAGTATTCTTTGTCCTCTATCATTTTGTACTGTTCTTGCTCTAATTTTGGGCTTGATTGCATTATCATGTCACAGACGTTCTGTGTGATGTATTGTTTTTTTTGTTCTAAAAGAAAAACATAACGGAACAATTAGTTGATCGCTTGATTATTGCGATCACAAAAATGAAAAGAACAAAGAAGGATGCCCATTTTTTCTTTTGGGCTTTTGGTTTTCTAATCGATTTTGTGATATGTATCACTCACGGATCAAACATGATTAGTGAAACATATCGGCAGATATCAAGTTGGAAGGTTTGTGTATAAAACTTTCGTAGGAGCCCTTTTTATATTTTGAAAACAAAACTACTCATTATAAGACCAGGATTTTTTTACTACATATCATCTCACCGAATCAACTCATCTATTCGAAGAACTCATCTTCACTAACGATGAGAAAACGAATCAAAGAAGTACATTCATGTAAATAAAATCGACGTGAATGTATTATACTACGTTTTCATTGTTTTTTCATCGCTTCACTTTCACCCATTAATTCTACTCATCTCTAGGAAGAGGCTGAAAAATCAACACTACGAATAGCTCGTCTTTGTGTATTTTTTCGCAACGAAAGCTATAGAGCTTCTATTGTAATGGTGCTATACCAAGCGAGGTCCTTAGGTGGATCAGACTCCATTGGAAGGGTCGAAACATCAGGCCAATAAAGTTTAGTCCTACTAACCTCGCTTGACTCAGCAGTATTACAATAGAATATTAACATCATATCGATATTTCAAGAAGAGAAAACTTGGAGAATGCCGTACAGCTTCTTCATGTGTACAGGGTGTGCAAAAATTACCCGCACAAAGTTATCGCAGTGTAACTTCAACACAAAAGCGAATTTTAAAACGAAACTTTACACATAGCTTTCCCATCTACTTACCAATCAGACTTATTGAAATTATTCGGTGCAGTCGCCTTTCGTACGAACACAGGTCCTCAGACGAGAAGCGAACCCATTACACGTGGCACGGCGCTAGTCTTCACTATATCATTCCTTGCTTTAGCCAGGGAAGCTTCAAGTGAAGCCAAACTTGCGTGTTGAGCAGAGCAAACTTTGGTCTCAAAAACAGACCAGAACAGAAATTGAGAGGGTTCAATTCCGGTGAGTACGAAGCCCAGTCATCTTATACGGTGAAGTGTGGGACAGCAAAACTGTGAGTCGATGCTAGCTGGTCTTTCTGGATTTGGCTTTGCCATTCGAGCATTGTAAGCCCAAATGAACTCAGATTTAAAATACATTTGAGATTGGTGTATTGGTACATAATACTCCAATATGAAGTTCGGAGTCCAGTTCTGCCTGTTGTTATCAACTGTGCCACACGCATAGCTCGTGGCACGCAGGTAGTCTTCATCGAAATCATTCCATGCGTTCGCTAACGGTGCTATCAGATAGGACAAACGTGCTCATCATGCAGAGCACTTCTTTTTCTTAAAAACCTACCAAACAGAGAAAACAGTTTGCTCAGAGAAATTGAGAAAAATTGAAATAAAATAGCAGTACGATGAGAAAGATGCTGGCTTTTGATGCCCGTTCTTTTCGGATTTCGTATTGCCATTACCACTATTTTGGGCATTCATGAGCTCAAACTTTGGAATCACTTGCATATTGTATAAGTGTATAACATATCCTAGTATGGAGCTCAGAATCGAGGTTTGCTAGCAGTTATGGTCTACGTCGTACCTGTGCGGGTAATTTTTGCACACCCTGTATCTTTCAAGCTGACCTGAACAATCTGAGCAGTCTTGTTTTTCGGCGCTTTCTATTGCGCTCTGCCATACTCATACTTTTAAATCCCACTACTCTTCGATGTCGCTCAATAGTTCAGAGTTCAGAGAAGCGTTGGAACTGTTGAAAGGATTAGGAAAAGCAACAAAGGTAGATTAACAACACAGACACCAAGGAACAGGCCGCAGACGCTCTCCTGTTGTTCTCTCACAGTGAGTGACTTTCCCCTAAAGACAAAGGATTATCAACTTATCAAGCTCGATAGTACTTTCGTGCGTTCTTATTGTTTCTTGTTGGGCGAATTTTGTTTTTTCTTTTTGGCCTCTCGAATTGTTAGAAATCATGACCGTCAATGTTATTGATTGGAAATGATTTCCTTCGCATTCGGTTGCCAAGGTCCTTTACAAACTTTGTTCCTGTATCTTCTTTCGTTCGTAAGCGTTCTGATCGTGTGGTTGTCATCTCTGGATGATCGTCGTTTGAACTTCCGTTTTAGTGTTGTGATCGAATCCTGCCATTGAATGCTCTAGTTATGAATTGGACGACGGAAACGCCTTCACCTCCACCTCTACCTCAATCTATCGATCTCGAACAAGCACCATATCACGACCAGTCGCTCTATGAAAACGTGGGTTTTGTGTGAACGTACTCTGCTTTCATTGCTCTTTCATCGTTACTAAAGGGCTTCTGATGATATTTCATTCGAAAAGTTCGCTCGAAAAACATCGTCTTAATGTGAAGCTCACATCGATGTCGATTATACCGCTGACGCTGAAGAAGACGTGGGGGCAGCTCTGAATTCATTTTAGCTTGTAATCGACGAAATGTATTCTGAAATAGAAGAACGTGGTTCCTACGAAGTAAGGACGCAAACATTGTTGATGTTGAACATCTTTTGGTTTGAGTAAAAACGTTCGTCTTTCAACGTCAATTCATATCATTTTTCGTAGTTTATCAGTTGACAGTTATTTTCGTTCTACATGAAACAGTGTATTCCTAGCCAAGCTACTGTAAATGTTCTACATTAGAGCGAAGGCTTCTTTGATATCTAACGTAAGCTAAAGGTTCCACTGCGAACAACTTAGAGGAATGTTAAGCGAAGGAAATCATTTAGAAATGTTGACTTGAAGAAGAGATAAGTTCGTCCAGTATTCGCCAATGCTCGAAGGATCCGTTCAGTAACTGAAACGAGTGTTGATTAAAGCGACGGTGTCACAATGAAACCTATGGAGGGTGAACCAATAGCCCTGATAGGATTTTCTACTTCAACAATGCTCTTTGTTTTCCAAGAAACAACAAACCAGGAATTTTTGAGACCTTTCCAGCGTTGAAAAAGTTCCAGTGTGAGTGAGGTTTTTTTTCTCAGTGAGGTTTGTTCGTAACATTTTGATTGCTTCAAAGTATTGACAAGACTTTTGGTAAGCCCTAATAATATTGGGAAACTAATGAAGAATTTCGGCTTAGGAACAGTTTTAATCTTGCGGAACGTTGGATTTCAGGAAGTTAGCTAACTAGACAGGATGAAAAATGAAAATGTATGTATTTAGCTGGTAGGCACAATGGAAGGGTACATGCTGAGAGAAAGCGGCCTCGACTTGCTTAGTAAGAGCGGATTTCTTTTTTGATGAGTTTGGGTTAGAAACTATTGATAGGCAGACATACGTGGTCATCGTGCTTATTATTTATTAGCTTTTATGTTCAAGGATATTTCATCTTGTTTAAAATGGGTCGTAAAAAGGTTCAAATCTGTCTGTATATATTCGAAACGCTGTTATGCAAAATGTTACGTATTTCAGTTCTCAGTGGTGTACGCGTTGCCGTTGTCAAACCACGACAATGGCTCGTTGATGGCAATCGCATCATTTTATGCTCTTCTCTTTATGCTAGGTACCTGTGGAAATGCCGCCATTCTTGCTGTTGTACATCATGTCAAGGCTTCAGATGCGAGGTTTGTCTTTTTGTAGTTCCTCCCACTAGGTTTTCAGACGATGGGCGATCGCAAAAAGAGGAAGATCGAGCTTTTCCACCATAGAGAGGTCAAGTGTACTACAGAGTGTTCCAAGATTACGTGCAAAATTTTCACCGAAGCATTAGGTTGTAAAGAAAGTTCTGTCATTATATTTAAAGCGTCATAACTCTACTCAAGTCCATCCGTTTTCCTTAATTCAAGCATCATTCGAAAGGGCACATCTTTCTCTAAGGAAGGCAGTATAACATGTGCCGCTATCGCGAATGTCTCAAGATCTGGATTAATCAAAATATTCGACATTCGGACCCTCTGCTCCGAGTGCGAATGAGGGTTGCGGGTTCATCAATTGAAATGGATTTTGCGGAGCCACTTTCATAAGGATTTCTAACCTACGACGAAGAACAGATATTATACTATGATGAGAAGAGATTTTCCCGTTTTTTACACAACGACGAACCTTCTGAGACGGTTAAGAAACTAGATTTTCACGACACGAAGACAATGGTGACGTTATGATGAACTGCAGCAGTACCAGTGTGCCTTTTGTTCCATACTCTTCACCAAACGATAAAGAAGGAAGTGTACATCGTGAATATATGTAACATTCAAAACGATTCAACCGAAGCTAGGAACCATAGAGTCCATTTGACATTTTACAGCAACGCAAATCCACGTGTTTTAAAAAAATGATCTCCAGAATTCAAACCAACGACACATTGAAACTCACCTTTGTCCGTCGAAATTGCCAGACCTCGTGCTAACTATCTGCCAAATTTCAAACGTTCATATGGCATTTCAAAGAGGAGAGGGTTAGAATATCAACACGATGTCGAATCCGCCTTGGAACATTTGACTTAATTCCTATCTTCAGACTTTTGCGATAGCGGCACACTTTATACTGCGTTCCATAGAGAATGATGTGATCTTTAGAATGGTGGTTAAATTAAGAGAAACGGTGAGGCATGAGCCAAGTCATGGCGTTTTGACTATAAGCTGCAAAAAATGACAGAACTTTCTTTACAACCTAATAACGACAGGCGGATGGATATTGAACCACGAAATTTTGGAATATTTCCACAAACATGCTCAGAATAAAGGTAATCGTGAAGGTGTCGGCGTTGATCGTACCTCTGAGGACTCTCCGCCGCATTCGTGTTCCATGCGAAGCCTAGAGGCACGGTGAATGCGTATTTGGCCTACAGTGCGTATCAAAAGTATAAAGCCACCCCAAAAACTGTAATTCTTCTTTGTTAGCGGAGAGTCGTGATGTGATGTTGCTCTCAACGAATTCCCCGTAGTCAAGAACCATACCAGATTCAGGAAGATTTCAAAAATTTGAAATTTTTCCAAGAAAAAAATACGGTTCAGATAAATAAGGTACTGACAGTGGAAATTACGAAAGTTACGCGAATTCCCGTCTCTTTTGCCATTCTCGAAAATCTTCTGGGATTCCTTTCCACAGGCTCATGGACCCTTGAGTTGAAGCTACTTGACATTCCAACTGCAAGTCGCTGTCAACTCACGCACATTCTTATGATGGGAACCCTCAGAAATAAGGGAGATGTCACTTTTCATTGAGTCCCTATTTCAACTGGACACTCAGTTCTTAAAGTGAAAGGTAAAGGCAAAGGTGTCGGCGTTGATCAGTCCCCGAAGGACGCGCCGCCGCATTTGTGTTCAATTCAGAATCGTGGAGGCTTGGCAAATGCGTAATTGGCATATACAATGACTTAAGGGGGCCAGTCGCTATATCAAGTCAGTGTATTCACCTTCCCAGACAAGTCTGGTACCAATTTACCCGACCCCGGAGGGATGGAAGGCTTGGTTAGCCCAGGCCGGGTGTCTAGCGCGGGATGCCACAATGGCACAAGCTTGACGTGTGGGCCACGGTATACCACAGGTTAAGCATGTGCGCATGTAATTTTGGAACTCTACTCAGATACTCCAAGTTTTCTCTCCTTGAAACCTCGGCAACAACTGTCAACCAGAACTGGTTGCCACGTCGGCACCACTCTGTTGGTGGATCACAGGGCCTCTGACATCGACGAAGAGGTCGAAACGTTACGGGGTTAATAAAGCTGATCCATCAACTAACCTCGTCCGGCACAACAGCATACGAGCATCTATTTAGATACTTTGATGCTTTATAAACTTAGACACCTTTTGCTGTTTGTATCCTACGGATTCATTCCCCATCGGATTTAGAAGAAACCCACATACACAAATACATTTTCACTGTACTATAAACAATGTCGGTCTGAGTTTCAGTTGTGAGCCCGTAAAAGATCGATGATCTCAGGGAACTAACCCCCGGAGGACTAGGTTAATTGAGTGTGCCAAGAAAACAAGGTAGAACAAAAAAGTTGGAAACAACGTGTCGTCATACTTTTACTATTGTGCTTTTGGGGGATTCTGCTAAATATAGATGAAGCAGATGTTGTTCCGATCGTGGTTGTTTTTGCCATAGACATACTACAATCGATGAACTCGAAATCTGCTAGCGAAATTTTATTCTAAAATATAGTTAGTTGCAGGTCAAGACACAATACTACTCTTACATATATTTGTATACTTTGTGTAGTGGATTTCTTAAGCATGCTGCCTCTTCCTATGACCATTATAGATCAGGTGAGTAAAATCCATAATAGATAGCGCAAAACTTTGAAATCAAGTATCAAAAACCTATCTTCGGAACTTTTGAGATCAATGCACGTATTCAGGACTATGAATGATCGTGTAAATGTCAGACAAAAAAGTCAGATTACTGTAATAATATGCATTGATAGGATGCCATGCTTGAGTAAAGTAGTATTGCCTCAAATTTTCGGAAACTTGCAGATTCTTGGCTTTTGGATGTTCGGTACATTCGCGTGTAAACTTTTCCGGCTACTCGAACATATTGGCAAAATATTCAGTACCTTCATACTGGTAGCATTCAGTATCGATCGATATTGCGCTGTTTGCCATCCCCTTCAGGTATCAGTCAATAGTTTGTTGAGAAACATTTTATGTAATTTTTTACGCGACTAATGTGCTTCTTGTTCAAGGTCCGTGTTCGTAATCATCAAACGGTTTATATTCTCCTCACCACTATGTTTCTCTTCACTTGTGTGCTGCTGTTTCCCATTTTGCTATACGCTCATTCTAAAGTGAGTTTATTGCATTCTGAATATAAATTTCTTGAGAGTTCGACAGGTACTGTCATGCTTACTAAATAAAAGTTAAAATTAATACCTCAGAATGAGTTAATAGTAGATTTACTAGAATTATGTTTTTTATATTCCTTGTTCTACATAGATATCTAATAATTTAGGAGCTTATAATACATGAAAAATTCGACTTTATGCAAAAGACCATAACAAAAATGCATCTCTATAAGTGCGTCGACGATCTTGGTGATACATTATTCATCGTCTTCACCTTGTACTGCTTTCTGCTTGTGAGTAGTATAATATGTTTATAATTTAATCCATTTTCTCGCTCTTCATTGAAGTGTTCAGTACTTAGTTATGTTTTCTTCTTTAAGGCTTATCTCATGCCATTGTTGTTCATGATTTATTTCTACTACGGTATGCTGGTGCGGCTCTTCAAACAGGCTCGAGCAGTTCGACAGAGCTTAATTGGTCGACGGAAAGGTGTCGAAGAGAAGGTTCCTTTTCTGGGCTTCCATAGTTATTTGTCTAGAATTTGATGTAATAGATCCTATTAGAACCTAAGCTCGTAATAGATCTATACGGAGGAATCTGTCTTCGCATTGAAACGTGAAAAAGCTGTGGATGAGCTGAGTTGTACAATCTGGATATTTTGCAAAAAAATTCGATGAAGAGCTTCAATTAGCGCTTTTTGAAAACACCTTTACTGTTGATTTGCACAAGCATTAGGTTAATGAGCTCCTCATACGGAAAGGCAATCAAACACTCTGAAAAATAGAGTCAGCTATTTTAATGATTGGGCGACCAGATCTCAATCTTGATTTCAAATACAAACAAATTCTTGGTTAGATTATAGCTCTTGTTTTGTCCATACAGAAAGACATATAGAATTGCAAAGTTTGTCACAATTTATCACAGTTTATCATCATATCAACGAAATTATTTGTTCAGATCCCAATCGGACACATAGCTGTTTACACGTTGGCGATCTGCTCATTTCACTTTCTCTGCTGGTGCGTTATTTCTACAAATGCTACAAAGATTTTTTTGTAAGACAAGTATTTTGTTACATTTATTCCCTTCAGGACGCCATATTGGGTTTCTGTGTTGTATTCGCTATACGTTGAGATTTTCAATCCGAACGCCATGTTGGAAACACCTTCGTTTAAATTTATCTACTTCATGTACGGTGTTCATGCGCTACCGTACATAAACTCTGCTTCGAATTTTATTTTGTATGGGCTGTTGAATCGACAGGTACAGTTTTTTATTGATCGTTTAGCTATGAATCGAATTGGTATATCAATCTTTAATTATATAACTGCACAAACAGTTTTTTCTAAAGGTTAAGAAGGCTAAGTTTTCTGTTTTAAAAAGTTTGCAAATTCGCCGAACTGAGAACGGAACCTGAAATTCCCTCTCATGATGGAACTTAACTGATCGTTTCATTTTATTTCTTCACAAAGTCTGGGAATGGAATCTTAGAGACAGTCTGAAAATTCGGTATATTCAGAAAATTGGTGGGAATTAGGGTTCGTTATATAACCCATTTTTGATCGTAGTTCAATTATGTACTCTATTTTTGTACTTTTTTAGCTGCACCAATCTGGTGATCGTAAATTCACAAGATGCGGTGTGCCCCAAGCTGTTCCAACGTTCCGATTGACTGAATGCAGCGAAATGGTGAATCATCGTGAGTTGATTTTATATAAATTGCCGCTTTTCGGTATTCATCATATCCTCCGCGAACAGAAATTACTGTAATTTGTAATGTTTTTATACCAATTCACACGAATGCTGTTACCCAAGAACTAGTCCGCGTCAGCGAATTTTTTACTCTTTGTCGTGTAAATGTTATCTTTGTCCTTTTCTCCGTAAAAAACGTACGGTTTGTATTTTCAGCCTCCGTTTGCCTTCGTGAATCAACCGCTCGATGTTCAAACTCGGTACAAAGTCCGAAGAACAATCACAATCAGGAAATTCCTCATGTCATCCGCAGTAATTCGATGACAAAGAAGGTAATTTCATATTATTGATATTTGCTTGTCGCAGGAGTCCGCGAAAAAGTTCTTTGCATAGTTTTTCCGACCAAACTGACATAAACTTCTCCATAGACATGTATACATAAAGTCGTACACCATCCACCATGGGCGATCTTGGCGCTAGAATGATTTTTGGTTGTCGTCTGACGAGGGCGTTCTTCGAAGTAATTGGTAGGTAGTTGCGTAGTTCACTTGGCAAGCCCCGGGGGCGAATTTGTGGGGAATGAAGAGAACGTCCTTTTTACGTCGTGAAGCCTCCACTGGAAAATTAACCGCAGCAATAATGTGCGGTGGAAGATCCCATGAGCTTGCTAATGAGAACAAACGTTAATGTATTACTTTCAAGTTCAATCTTGGAAGAGATTAGTTTGGGCTCGAGAGTAGATTCGAGCGGAAATAAAAAATTATTGATGTAAAAGATATACCTTGCATGTAATAGCGGTAAGGAAGTAGCGTATTTCAGCGTGCCTTTTTGAGTACAAATCTCAGACCCTTGATACAACTGATAGTTTCGATAACTTCACTTGAGAATAAATCTTTTTTCGACTCTCCTGCGAATATAGGATTTTTAATAAATTTTACAACAGTTGGAGTATATAATATCAAACAGAAGCACATCAGCAACCGTTGAGTTCCAGTGCAACCCAAAGTCATAATCTGATAGTGAATAATTTTTGGTTGCAGTAGGCTACAATCGTTCAACTTATCCTGTTGTTTGACTAGTTTTTCTGAAGCAAAGCTTTTGCTTGTCAAAAATGGGTGAATTTTTGAGACTATGTTTCATACAGAATATGTATTATGTTTTTGCTCAGCTTGAGCAAAAATGCACCGAATAAAGGTATGTTATAAGAATGGTTCTCTCTGTGCAGAGAATATTTAACTCTGAATAGCTGCTCATGAGTTCTGGAGGAAAGGGCTCTTAAAGTTGAGATTAAAAAGGATGCCACATTCGAGAATTTCGCGGAGGAATCGATACCAAAGTTCACCACTGCATAATAAACTTTTTGCCCCCTCATCTCTGAACCCTGAACTCTGTTACACTGAGCTCGATCGCGAAAAAACCTTTATTTTTTTCAAAACTTCTTTCGGGAAAGTACACGTGTTGAATTTGCAGCCACTTCCAACACAGTGTTGGGTAGCGCAGAGAGGGTGATAACTCAGTGGAATACTTTTTGGGATACAATTTAATTTATTTAAACACACGCTCAGAGATTGAAGGGCATTTAGTCTCACATGGAGTGGTAAAGTTGGCTCATTGCGAAGCTTTTCCAAAGTTCGCAAAAGGTCTTATGTCAATGTATTCTTGAATGAAGTTTTCCAATCTATGTACTAACTGGAGCGAAAGTACTCTTGGTTTGAGCAGTGCGAATTCAAAGATTCAAAGTGATATATCTTTCTGACGACTACTGTCGGTGAACTGGTCCCGCAATTTTTTTGTGTTGAGGATGCGAATGGTTCCGACGGATATGTCTACGAGCCAAGTGACCTTCATGAGAGCTGCAGTGTTGACGAGGACTCAATAGTAATTTGATAGAAACCGGTTCTTCATGGTCCCATTGTCGACGACCCTTTATTGACAGTTTTGTTTCATTTTTTCCTCCTCACTGTTCACGGATCTTTCGACGCAATTCGCTTCTCAGGTGATATGTGAAGAAAGGAAATATGACTTCGACGCGCATCATAGATCGTAATGACAACAAAAATATCAGAATTCGTTGCTTTACTTCTTTAGTCCTTAGGAAAAAGCTTGACTTTCCCATTTTGACCACTTAAGAATCTTATTCGGCGATGCCCAAACAGAGAACATGATAAAATAACGGGAAGTGTGAAACGGGATTGAACATTAGAATGAATATCATTTGATCCCGGGCAAATATTTTACCTCTCCTTTGCTTTCTTTGTATGATCATATAGATCTCTGAACAATTCAGGGAAAATGCTTTTAGTCGCTATCTGCTATATATGTATAGAAAATGCCGGTTCTCTATCTTACACGAAATCTGTCATATTCATGGCATTGTCTACATAGATTTTTGTATAAAGCGATGAATGTTCTACTAATCGTTCATCACCATTCCTTCGGTCTATGTGCTATACCATTGAAATGGGGTATTTTTCGTTGCGTGTCACAATGATCACGATTTCATGAAAATACTATATGATTTATGATGAGATTATTATATTTGTGTTTTAATGAATAAATTTTTATGAATCATTGTGAGTTTGATGATTTGCTTAGTGAGTATTTGTTGGCGAGTTCAATGGAGGTTCGCGATTGGTGTTCAGAAAATCAGCCACAAGATGTCAGAGTTAGGGAGATCCGAATTCATTTACGTTATCCTTACTCTTACCCACCTCCCATTCCCTTTCTCAGCGTTTGTCATTAGTGGATTTGTTTGTACAAGATAAAGTGCAAATCAGATGAACTTACAAGTCATGGTATAGGGTTAGGATTTTCTATTTGTTTTTGTGATCCAAATATAATACATGTTTTGTCCTCTCTGAATCATTGCTAGAAAATCTGCTTATAATTAGACCGGGGTATCAGATAGCTGAAAACCATTACCTGTTCAGGTTCGTTTCCTCTGTGACCACTTTTCTTCTTTAATGCTAGCGAATAAATAGACACTGTGGCGAGGTATAAGCGTGTATTAGGGCTTGTTCAGACGACGCGCGTCGGAAATGCAAAATTGAAGCTCAATCAATAATTAACGTCATTGATCGAATTTGCTCCTTTGCGTTAGTGGCGCAGTCCGGTTGCGCCTCATATAGGCAAAAAAAATTAGGCATATAATCACATAGGAAAGAAATTGAACGAAAAAAGTGAATTTTGTCAAAATTTCCATTAATAAGGAATAGCAGCCTTCTAAAAAACCCGAGCGACCAGTAAGTTTGCCTATATGAGGCGCAACCGGACTGCGCCACTAATGCAAAAGAGCAAATTCGATCAAGGGCGTTAATTATCGATTGAGCTTCGATTTTGCATTTTCGACGCGCGTCGTCTGAACAAGCCCTTACTTGGCCGTTCAAATAGCTCAGGTGATTGGAACTTTTCGAAGTGTTAATCTCTATGAATTCAAAGCACATTACCCTTTACTAGAGCTCACGGCTACGATATTCGCGTCCAGGATCAGGACTGAACAGGATTCACTCATTGCTAAGCCCCACTTGGGTAGTTTTCGCTATGTAGTCTGTCCGACTTTTGTTTGATGCCAAAATTTCTACCCTTCTCTTCTTGAGCATTCCCTAGGAAGCCAATTCTTCGAATTCACGGGTCATGTTGGTTTTACAGCCGTGTACTTGGTGTTAGTGAGTGAGATAAAACAGATTTTTTTCAATTCTTCAGATTTTCGTTATCTGTGCAAGCAATCATTTGAACTCTTCTTGCTGGCCTATTCGCACGGAAACTTACAATGAGATTGCAAGTGGAGCAAAATCGAATTCCTGCATTCTCTGGGAAACGCAAGTAGTGAAATGACTTTAATATTAGGTCAAAATCTATGAGTGAGACTTCTGACCAATTTTTTGCAAAGTGTACGTTCAAGAAGCAACCAACCATATTCCAAGATATTTTGGCGACAGTTGTCTATCGTCTTTCACTATTGAACGCGTAGGAATGGACTACCTTCGGAGTTGAAATCGACTCCTTCCGAGTTGAAGAAGTCTGACGGCCAGATCCGTGTCTCTTCCATGTTTCCGAAATAATATCAGTCACAGATTTTGATTTTGATATGCACAAATGTAAAAAGTAGTAGTCTGAAGGTGCCATATCTGGGTAGAGCAGCTGACGTAGTAGGTTTTTTTTAATGAACTCGTCAACTTTCTTTCCTTGGTTTGTTTTGATATAATTCCAACCTTCACCATGCCTTTGAGCAAAAGAGGTAGCAGCTCATCGAACTGATTCCTCCTGTTGGTCGCATTCAGATGGATTTCAGAGGCTGTTCAAGAGCATAAGAGCTCTGCTACAAACGTCATTTAAGTGACCGTGAAACTATATTCGACCGCATTTTTTTTTACCTTGCCTTCCCCATTGATCCAAACGCGAACAATCGAATTTGCAGTTGATAAATGGAAAAGAACAGGGTAGTGAACAAATGTAAACGAAGCGTGGGCTCATACTCAAGAATATTTTCCAGAAAAATACATTTTCAAGAAAAGACATTCGAAAGATTTCCCAAATTCTCTCTTCTTGAAACCTCGACATGATGTTACACTTCTCAAATACTGCTGTGCCGAACGAAGTTAGTAGGGCGGATCAAATTTCATTTGGCCTGACGTTTCGACCTTTTCATCGTCTTCAGAGGCCTAAAAAGTGGCTTGAAATTCCCTGACCTTATAGACCTACCCGGCCGAAGTCACATCCTCCCTAGCGTTGTTGACCAACTTGAAAAAATCTCCCACGAAACCGCAAAAACCTAAGAAATCAATGACTCATCCGTGATCCACCGCTAGAGCGTTGCCGACGTGGCAACCTGGGCCTAAATTCATGACGGGTATCGGCACAATATACCCGAGAATAAACCCCGGTCGTCGCGATTATTCGCATTCATGAACGCGCCGCGAAGTGGAATAGACCCGCGATATCCCCCAAATGAACTCCGCGGCGCGTTCATGAATGCGAATAATCGCGCCGACCGGGGTTTATTCTCGGGTATAATGTGCCGATACCCGTCATGAATTTAGGCCTTGCTCTTGATATCAGTCGTGCAACTGAGTCACATCATTCGTTCGGCACAGCAGCATTCAAGAAGACTTTTTCACAGATTTTTCAAATGATTATATTTTTCACGTTTTCCAAGTCTTCTAAGATTTAGAAGTCTCAATCACAACTTTTCATCTTAGTGGATGCACAACTCGAATGTCGAGGGTAGATAGACCAATTTTGGACGTATTATGGCAACGTTGGTAACGCCATGAATATGAGCCTGATTACGGTGCTAATATATAGCAGGGCAGGCCGCTGTGCATGTTTGGCCGTCGTTTAGCCGACGATTGATAGCTGTATGAAGTCTTCAGGTCGAACGGCAGGTGCAGAACGAATACGGAATTAACGGCCGAGTAATTGCAATTGAGTACTGCAACGGCCGCGCGTACGTCGATGAAAGCGCATGATTGCTACAAATGACAGGTGAGCTGGCCGAGAAAAAATCGCCAAAATGCCCGCAAATTAGTGGTGATATGTTTGGCAGAGAGGAAAAATCACAAACGCGTGGGGCACAACATAGACGATCCGCAATTTGTAACCTCAAGCAAAGAACGAAAAGATTTTGAAGGATTGCTGAAAGATGTAGTCGAAACACTTACCGATGGGAGGTAGACATCGAGGATGAGAGATATCATGTTATAAGGAATTAATTATAGTCTTCCTAGACACGCAAAACGGTGCTCCATCTTTCTATGCACTAAGAGCAATTTTATTCTAAATGTATACATGTAAGAGAGCGCTAAAAACGGCTACTAAGTGAACGAGAAGAAGTCATCGGAATAAAGTCGGATTAGATACTCAAGAACAAGCTTGTTCGATTTTAGCCAGGCTGTCAGGAAACTGCGTGTTTTCATTCAGTATCGAGCATGTTTTTTTCTGTCCAGACTACTGAAATTTGCCGTCGTTAAAAGATAGTTTTCAAACCGAATAACTCAAGATTTTTTTGATCGGGTTTCGTTGCGGTGATCCATTTTTGTCAAATGTGGGAGAAAATGCGACCCCGATGCTTTACTGCAGGCAAGGTCTGCAAATTGCCTGACTGATATATTTTTATAGATAAGTGAGCTGCTGTTGAAGAAATTCTAATTAGAGCTCTTGACCCCATCATATACCTGATTGCTTACCGCATACGGTATCGACCCTTATTGACCTCATGCTGAGCCACGCCTCCCAGGTGGGCGATTTCGGTAACATTATGATGATCGTAGAACCCTGTGGTGACCCGTGCTTTCTATGTGTTTTGTTGTAATTGATATTTACATACTGAAGGCGCTGGGATTTAGAATTTTTTAATGTTCTGTGCATAGAATTGGTAGTGAAGTTGAAATTCACCTGAACACCTGGATACGGTAGATGTGTGTGGCGATTGTTCTCGTCGGCGATTTCGATCGAATCCCCGTTAGTGAACCGTTGTCGTAGCGATTCATCGCAATTGTGCTCACTGCCAGAATTTTTTCTTTCAAACAAGAAAAAAGCGTGAGGTTATGACCACCACGCGGCTCTCACCTGTTGGCTCGTTAGCGCCGGTGACAGGTGCGGTCGTCGAGGTGCTTTTTATCGCGACGTTGACCGTCTTTCACCATAGTGACCGCCGCTGAAACGCCTTTTACTGGATACCGACCGTTAGCCAACATCGTTAGCCACCCACCAATACTCTCCATTGCCATTCTATCATCTGATCATATTCATATTTTGTCGTTTTTTTTCGTAATAGAACAATGATAGGCATGACCATCACGCTCCTCGCCATCTTGCTATTTCAATTTTCTCACTGTATTTTTAGTGCAGATTTCAGTGCTCAATAACCTCTGAACGTATCGGTGCTTCCTATTTTTCAGTGAGGATATATGATTCCGTAGCATTTTGAGTGTTTTTATCCTATTGGCCCGATGAGTAATAACTTCGTATTCACTGTTTTACGGTATCCGTAATGTTGAGCTTTTTAGCTCATTAAGCAGACGGCAATGTTAGGATGGTACTTCTTGGTTCATATGAGCCTATTCGTGTGTCTGCTTATTTTTTCGGTCCTCTTGAAAAAAAAACTTCTAAGACATTGAACAAATGTAAAGAGGAAAATCAGAATCCAGTCCTATAAGAGCTAGGATCAAGTGTAATAGTTTAATAGTTATAACAGGAAACCAAAGGGAGAATATCGCTTATTTTGTGCTATGAAGTTATATTTCCAGCTTGATGTCAAAATCATGCTCTTCTAGTCGGCTTGCTCGGATTTTAATTGAATTTGGAAAAACTGAGATTTCCGTGTGCGCGCCATGAAGTGTATCAGCAGCCTCTATTTTCGCGTCAAATCTTACATTAGAACTGTCTTTTTGCCCAACCACTATAATTCTCAAATCTCTTAGGAACTCTTCAAGTCTTTTAGTTCTAAGCCGATTGAAGTTTCCTAGAGTAGACCGCTTGACTCGACAGAACAATTTGGAAGTTTTTCACTGATAGCTAAATAGCTGTTATTACATTCATACATGAAAATTCTGGGATTTAATGGTTTTCCATGTCGATGCTATGTCAGCAACGGTCTCGTTTGCTTGGAACCTGATACATTTGTTGTGGAATATGCTATGCATCAGCATGATTTCCGACATTAATTTTACTACGATTTTTAGAGTTTATGATACCACTGTTACTGCTCGCCTTGCTACGGCTGGCGTATTCCGACGGATTCGGTGGGTAGACTTCGTTAGTTTCTAATTAAATTCAACTATTTGAACTTCTTCGGAATTCAAATTTAAAGGTTCAAATTCAAGTTTGCTAAGTTTGATGAAGAACATGCTAGGGAAATGACACTTAGAGTCGTATAACCGAAAATTGATTTTTTAGTGGACGAGGTAGCATGTTCGTCAGGAAGTCTGACGGTGATGCTCAACAAATCGGATCCGGATATCGCTCGTTGGATGAACGATCCAAAATCGCAACCAGTTGTATGTTTGCTCGATCTTTTTTTTAAATAATTTCTTTCTCATAATCTCCTTGATGAACTCGGTAGAAGGGTGAACTGATTCAGGTTTATGTCTATGGACATAAAACCTTAGTTCCTTGCGGTACGTCATTGAAGAACGACAAAGGACAGCAAAACTACAATTTGACGATTCCATATGGAAAGCACTGCGATGTGCATCTTGCTGATCTGGTAACTTTTTCAATTCTCAAAGAAGATTGTGATATTTCAAGACAATGCACTTGTTTTCATTGCGATTGAAATCTATTTTTCGTGTGTGAGCATTACTAATGTTTACAAGGAATGCTGCTTTGTTTCAAACACCGGTATAGAAGCATATGCCACATACAGTAGTAGTCATTTGGAAATGTATTGAAAAGCTTTTTTCCTGGTTTGATGAGCTTGCAGTAAAGTACGTGTCGTTTCTGGTTTGAAAGCGGCTTATTGATCAGTTGGGTTTATGGCGAAAATAGACGATTTTTTGACAGAGTGCAACGGAGCTGGGAAAGTTACCGTAAGCCTGAGCTTTGAAAAACTAGGGTGTTGAGACCCATTAATCCTTTGCAGCACTTCATCCTTTCCTTTTTATGCAGCAAAATGTCGACAATTATTTTTAGGAGCCCAACTATCGTACGGCTGAAACGACCATCGCTCTCGAGGACAACGTAGACACGAGCATTTCCAAAGTGATACGAATTAATCACGTGTTCTGTCTTTATACGAGAAGTGTACAAACGATTAGATACAGCGATGTGTCGACGTGAGTCAAATAGATTAACCAAATCGTCTATGCCTCAGGTGGGTAATGTATACCTGTTCATCTAGAGCTCATGAAGTTTTGGCGTCGACAGGAGGTAAACCGAAACCGAAAGTCGAGATGATGTTTCGTAGCACAGATGGAAGGCCGTTGAGAACGGCAAAATTCGGCGACACCGTGGAGTTCTACGTCGCACTCACACCGGATAGTACGTTTATTTTATTCCTTAATTATATATAAAATGGAAAGTCTTGTGGAATTTCTTCTCCAATTTCTCGAAATCGGATAACAAAAAGAGGGAGGGTTCACTTTTATCTCCTTTTTGCTCTATCCCCTATAGCGAATGATGTAGGTGTGAGGTCTTTCTCGAATGACCCCCTTTGTTAGCTGCTTTTCCCTGGAATAGGTATACCATTTACCTTGTAGAGCTGTCCATACCGGTTCAGATTACGCTGCTTGAGGTCGCGTAGGGGAAATGCTCGTTGCCCACAGCTGTTGTTCCACCTGCCGATACCGGCGAGTGTTGCTCATTTGGTGGCCAGGGTTGGGCTATACCGACGTCTGCAATTATGCTGTTTTACCCAGAAATGGTCCCGATGGAAAACGATTTGTATACGACGAAAACTACAATGAAAAATGAGAAGCAACGGAATTTTCCCCCGGGAATTTTTCTTTGGCCGCACCTCCCTCCCTACTGACTTTCTCCATAGATTCAGCCAAGAGATGTCGACTTTAAACCTGTAAATGCTGCTCAACTAATACCTGAAGTGTAGAATGTTGTAATCAATGAAGAACAACAAAGAAGACTGTCTCATTTTTGAAGTAGCCGAAGTCAGCTTGTAAAAATAGTAAATTCAAAAGAGACAAAGATAGTTACACCCCATCACTGCTTGAGCATCTTCCATTGTTTTTTGAAAGAGCAAAAATTTATTCCTTGGGCCTCTCAGAATGATAAATTCAGATACTACCCTGAATAAAAAACGATATCATGATCCGGTTCATACCTTGAAAGTTTTAAGTTGTGACAACTACCATAACTGGAAAATTATTTCGAGGAAGATGAGGCTAGATAGAAATTGACATGAGAGATACTATGGAATAAAGTCAAATCAAAGATTATTCTACGCCGTTTAATGATTATAGGCGAGACCCGATTCGTCAGTTTTTATTTATCTGATTAAAGTTATTCAATTGAAATTAAGAACCTCAAGAAGCCTGCACTGAAACAGTAGACGAACATCGTCCCACAAATCTTCCGAAACATGTGTTCAGCATGGACAGCATTCGACAAAAATTATGGAATACGAAAGAAAATCGGCTTATTGTCAAAGTAACGAAAGTCTGATCGTGAAAATAGTAACTTTGAAGGAGACAAAGTTATGAAGCCAACCACCACCCCTCCGAAGGACCAGGAATTCACGCAAATGAAACACAAAATAGAATTGGTCCCCTCAAAGTATGGCCTCTTGCAACACTTTTCTATTGCGTCGAAAATGGTGTTCGAGAGCAAATGCTCGAAAAAAATCAAAATTTCCCTCGAACGAGACGGGAAACTGGACTGGCGTGTAGCTATGAAACGCATAGTGCAAACATTTGACGTTCACCGCAAAATTAATGCATCTTTCCGAAAAAGACCTAATTTTAGAAGCGTATCATGGAATTTCGCCAAAGGAATGCATGTTCAGCGACCGGGAAGACATGTTGTCACCAGATGCCCGACATCTCACCTTTGTCCAGAGCAGGTAGAATTACAAAAATGGCTATTTTTACAGTTTATCCACCATGGAACACACATTTTCAGTTGCCCTGTGCACGAAATGTCAGAGATTATCGATCCACTGGCCAATGTCAACGAAGAAGTCTATTTCTCGAAGTTTAAAACGTTTCGTTTCGGAAACCAAAGCACCGTCTTTGCTCAGTGCACTGTACAGGTGTGCCTGGTCGGTTCAGAATGCGTCCAGGTGAAAGATAATATATGTTTTCTCCAAAGGACTGCCGAAGAAAAATAGGTTTTTATTATTTCAGAACTGTTTCAAGCGAATATCAAACTCAAATTTGACGGCCGATCGACTAAGGTTCCGTCATAAAAGAGCTATAAGCCCACCGTTCAGCAAAGATGACGTATACGACCAGGTTTCAGTACGAGAATCATTGACCATTCTCGACGACGTGGAAACTGAAGAAGGTAAAGATCAGAGTTCTATTCTGAGAGATTTAAACGTGGTTTCTGGTTCTTTTAGTGTCATCAAGATCTACAGAACAATGTCTGATGTCAACCGAACGACTACCACTGCCACTCGTCGTGTGTTTAGTGATTCTGCTAGCCTTTTCCATCACATCTGCTACTGTAGCAGTATATCTTGGATATCGATTGATGAGAAAGAAAAAGGTTAGTTCTATATGTGCTATTCTATAGGATGAAATGAGGAAGAAAGTTCAGGAAAAATTCTTGGTGTGCTTGGCGAAAGGTAAAACCTATGGGCACAGAGTCACTCTCCAAGCGGAGAGGAGACCGATCTGTCCGTACAACTAATGTGTTTAAGATTTAGAGAAACTCAAAAAAATGTAATTTTTCCGTTCAAATTTGGGATGTTGGAGGGTGATCACAATTGATTCCCAGCTCATGATCACCCGCCAAAGGCGCATATTATCGGATTAGTGCAGTCGATGTCGGACAGCTGGGTACCATCGGCTCAACCACACCTTTATTAATTATTTTTTTCCAGTTTTTTCGGCTTTTTTATGATCATTTTCTTCTCAGCAAACTTCACTTGACGTCTATTCGTTATATTCGTCATCGATGAGTGCTGTTGGATCGACAACAACGGCTCCCATCTACAGCGGTTATCCTAGGCATCATCATTATGTTCACCATCTTAGTGACAATTATCGATAATTTATTGGGATAAGACGTATTATTGTGAAAGAAAATTTCATGCTCAGCCAATATCGCAGTGTTTCATGGCGTATTGCACCCATTTCTTATTTGAATGATTTCACTTTGATCTTTTCTACGTGGAAATCTCCGTCGTTCTTTTATACCATGAGAGATTCGAGCTTAGTGTTGTCTAGTCGTTATTATTGTTTGTCGAGTGTTCTGTTCACTGCTGAATTATTCACGTGTCATTTCTTATATCACTTATCCATTGAATGTTCCTATATCTTCTCCATTCTATGCGCCTTTGGTTCGGATTTTGATTAATTTATGCGGCTTTTTGCAGAAGAATAAACGTTGCAGGAGTAGTACAATGCGCTACCGAAGGTTAGAAGGAAATTATGGAGCGCCAAACTTTTTTAAAGCTTTCACGCAGTGGAGAATGGTGGTGAGGCTTTCGAATTGGGCAACGAAAGCTGTAGGAGATATAATCGGTACTTAAAAGACCGATAGAAGTTCCACCAAACGGTGAGCTTTTCTCAGAATTTTTGTAGAAAGAATCAGTTGAAGTGGCTTATTGAATTATTAAAGATTATTCAATAATTTCGAGAGTGCAGATAGATTGTAATAGTATGTCTGTTCAACCATAGTTGCCCATATTCTCTATTTAGAATTTTAATTGTTAACCGATCAAGCTCAAACTGTCACAGGCTGAGAGAACATTAGCTTACGTGACCTCCAGTAAGGAAAGTACCCGACTTTGCCTCACAACATCTCATCTTACAGCCATCTTTTCACCTGTTGTTTTGCACTCAAATAGCAACCTCAAGATCGGCCAGGGCTTATCTCTTTCTTTGAGGATTGCTTATTCATTCGAAATGCACCAGGGCTCGCACAACCCAGAAAACAAGTAGCAAACCTTGGTAGAAATAGTGACATTCGGTGTGAATATGCGAAGAGAAAAAAACGTCGAAAACTAACTAGGAAGGAAATTTAGGAAAGCCGGAACTCAGGCTGATGTAAAAAGATTACTGCTTAGAGAAACGGGAAACCAAAAAAACTAACAGGTTTATCTCAAATCTTAGGGTGTGGTCATGGGAAATGGACGCTTCAATTTTGCTGTTTCACTACGGTTTTGGTAAGACAGCATTGTAATAAATACAGGGTGGCCCAAAGTTACGCTCACAAATATTAATCGTCATAAGAACGGGCAGAAAAGACATCTGAGTCTGGAATTTGAGCATAGCATTACCAACCCAATTTCAAATAAAACTACACAATCAGATTTCGAAACGGCCTCCTTTAGCGAGAACGTTAGCCTTCAGACGACACGGAAATGCATCCAACGTGGCACGCACGTTGACCATTCGCATTTCGTCCCATGCCTTCAGAAGGCTCAGCGTCAGTGAGTCAAGCGAATCATGGTGTGTAGAGCAAGCCTTATTCTCCAAGTACGACCAAATAGAGTAGTCCAAAGGGTTGAGGTCAGGGCTGTAGGAAGGCCATTTCTTTGCGCTGATGAAGTCGGGAAGCTCGTTGCGGCACCACTCCTGCACGATCTTCGCCCCATGAGCTGGTGCTGAATCCTGCTGGAAGATGAATGACTTGTCCTTGTAAATTGAATTGGTCCAAGGGACCATAATCTTTTCCAGAAGGTCTTCCATGTAAATTTTAGCTTCTATTTTTTCTCCTTTTTTGACGAATAACAACGGCGACTTTCCAGAATAGGAGACAGTTGCCCAAATTATGACTGACTTCGGACCACCGCAACGTTCGTAGATCCTTCCCACTTCGTTCGGCTACTGATTTGGCAAGTACACGGTCGTTTTAGCAGTTCAGCGCTGCTTCTATAGCGAAAATTTTTTGCCTGAAAAAATGATGTCTCGGTAGCGTGCCTCGCCTAGTCGCTTGATGAGTGCGTCCTCAGCGGATGAGAAAGTGCCACTGAGCAGCTAGTTATTGTTGGAACAGAGTATTTGGTGTTTCAGTTAAGCATAACCACAGCTAGCGCGGGAAATTAAAACAAATCATTCCTGACCCGAAGGTCAAGAGAAATGGCAGGTCAAAGATGTGTGAACGTAATTTGGGCCACCCTGTAGATATAGATACTATTATTGTATTGCTTTTGTCCAACAATACAACGTACAGTACGTACAGTAGTTCGCGAAAAGATATGTCAGCTTGCATTTTTGGGTACAGATCGGTGAAAATATAAGGAATTCGATTCCAGTTGACAGTTTTAATAACTATTATTGAAAATACACTAACATGTGCCCTTGTTGGAAATTCTAGATTTTTTTTAAAATTTAAACTCTTTTTTATATGCATTTTTAAACGAATGTATCTTAGGAACCACTGCGCTTCTGCTTGTCCTGAAGTGATACTCTGGTAGAGCATGATTAGTTTGTTCTTATAGGCTATGAATTTTTGTTCCAAGACATCAATAAACCATAGAATTTTTTGTGTGAATTTTTTCATGGTCAAAAAATGGTGAAATCATGGGACAATCTTTCATATAAAATTTCATATATCAGTAACCAGCAGATGAAATACCATCAAATTGGGATTTGTGATAGCATAAGATTTCCACTTCCCCATGCATATCTAACTTGGATAATAGTCGTTTGATTACAGAGAAAATAGCCAATGAAGTTGCATTTACACAAGCGGCCGTTTTACGAATACCCGGAGGGCATTCGACTCCAGATTCCTCTAGTGCATAGTAGACTTATTGCTTGTTAGGTACTCAACAGGTAGCAAAATAATTCCCGCTATTGTTCAGAAAATCGTCTTCTAGTTGGACCGAGAGAAAATGGGGCACAAACCCGCGCAGCTTACGGTGGCGGGATATTGATGCATACAACAACAGATGATTTTCTAAACAATAGCGGGAATTATTCTGCTACCTGTTAAGTACTTAACAAGCAATAAGTCTACTATGCGCTAGAGAAATCTGGAGTCGAACGACCTCCGGGTATTCGTAAAACGGCCGCTTGTGTAAATGCAACTTCATTAGCTATTTTCTCTGTAATCAGACGACTATGCTCCAAGTTAGATTTGCACGGAGAAAGAGAAAATCTTATGCTATCACATATCCCAATTTGATGGTATTTCATCTGCTGGTTACTGATATATAAAATTTTATATGAAAGATTGTCCCATGATTTCACCATTTTTAGACCATGAAAAAACTCACACAAAAAATTCTATGGTTTATTGATGTCTTGAAACTAAAATTCATAGCCTATAAAAACAAGCTAATCGTGCTGTATCAGAATATCTCTACAAGACAAGCAGAAGCTCAGTGGTTCCTAAGATATATTCGTTTGAAAACGCATATGAAAAAGAGTTTAAAATTTAAAAAAAAATATAGAATTTCCAAAAAGGGAACATATTAGTGTATTTTCAATAAGAGTTATCAAAACTGTCAACTAGAATAAAATTCCTTTTGGTTTCACCGATCTGTACCTAAAAATGCAAGGTGACATATCTTTTCGCGAACTACTGTATGTAGATCTGATGTGAGTGAATAGTGTTCCAAGTAAGCCGAGGTTGAAGGTGACTCCGCTGTTGACTTTTATTTCTCCATGTTTGCCTATGAATAACAGGTTCACAGCTGCTCAACACCCCCATACCATTTGTGCAGTAACGATGTTCATTCGAACAAGTCAAATTTTCACTTCCACGAATTCCTTAAGCAACGCTATTGTTATGACAAATTCTATTCATAATTTGTAGGCAGAGGGACAAATGGCATAGTGGCAGTTCACTTCATCGTATTAAAATTTAAGTTCATGCCTCAGTTATTTCGTTGTGGACACCGTGTCTCTTCAACTGTTTAACTAGAAATATCACTTTATGGTTTTATAGCTGCTGTGTTTCTGAGTGGAAACATTACATATAAAGCACATTCCTCTGTACAGCGTGGGTGCAAAGAGTTATAGACCTCATTGGGAAGTGTCTCATTGTATTAGATGGGCATGCATATTACGGTCTTATTCATGTTACTTTGCTTTTGTTATTTTACTTAATAGATTCATAAAAAGCTGAATTGTCCTGAAGTATGCACAAAGTGGCGGAAAAAACAGGTGGTCCGCGAGCAACATTTAAATTTTCCTTTTTGAGAACGAAAATTCCAAAAATCGTTCATCTATTAGGCTGGCAACTAACAAGTTGTAAGTTTGTGGACTCTCAAGGGCCTTCAACAAAACTGTTATTTACTGAACAACAAAAGAACAATTTCCAATCAAGGTGTGGTCCCCTAGATGGTCCATGCACTTCAGAATTCTGGGGTCGCTGCTCTATTCCACTTCTTTAAAATACTTGAGTTTTTGAAGCCAGAGATTTGGATGGGTGTATTTTGACCTACACTTCATTGGTGGGCGGTCTATCGGCTAGGGAATGGTGTAAGGACCGACGTGGGTGGCCATCACTAAGCGTACAACCTCTACTCTTAGGTGCATGAGCACGGCGTTACCAGCCCACGTTTTTGGTATTTTGGAGCGTCCGAAAAATTTTCGACATCCATTTCAGCCCTTTTCCGTGGTGGTGTCATGTGGTCAGGCATCTTTTTATCGAGTTTTTCGCAAAACCCAAAATGACGCAGGCCCTTACCTATTGCTCCATGTGAGCGCCTGAAGTTGGGTTCCAACTTGTTGCCAGGTATGATTTCCTTTGACAGCAGAACTACAGCTTTCATTATGTGCTCACTGGTGCCTTTTCTTTTTCGATTCGATGCTGATTTTTCGAAATCTTCTGATATTTCTGAATACCATCAACTGACTAAGAACATCACCCCTAGATGCAGCACATTGCCTTGGTCGAGTTTCAGTAACCTATGTAGTGGCCAAGCAGGTACTCATGAAGAAGGCCTTAATAAACGCAAGTTTGGGGGCTTTCATTTTAAGCGGAAAAAACATCCTCGAAAACAAAAGTAACAGGTTTCCCAAATAGTTTAGGTAATTACGGGACACGCGCTATAAAACAGCAAGGAGAGCAAGAAAATTGGTGAACGTTCAAGCGAGTTGTGTTTGCCAGAAGTAGTGGCTTAGTCCACGAAATTAGTTGCCAACCTAATATAACGGTAAGACATACACTTCTGCACTTCTGAGTAGTATTGTGAGCATGTAAAGTTTCAGACTCCGAAAGCAAATTCTGTAGTTTTCTGATGCTTAAATCCTATCGATGGCTGGAATGTTGATCGGATTGATGACTAAAAGTCGAACTCTGACAATTAATGATACCTTAAGGAACGCTTCTCTCCTTCATTTTTGTTCTTCCGCGCGTAGACACATTGAAGTGATGTGGTGCATGTTATCCTTTTCACATTTGTCAATAGCATTTCATTATTAACAGAGGCTTCCAAAATTGCTGCCATTAGCTTTGCTTTGAAGGCCAAAAAAGCTTTGATATGGACATTGATTCCTCCAATTATCGAATGTGTGGTGCCCTTCAAGTACTCACAGTCTATACACTGCGTCTCAAAAGTATAGGGACACCCGAAAATCATACGTTTCTGTTAGTTACCTGGCGGAAACTGATCTGAAAGTTGCACTATGGAATTCCGCAGGGCGAAAAACATAGACAAGCAAGGAATGAGCGAAATCCGCCAAGGAGGTAAGAAATGGGAAACGGTCACGTGATAGTACCCTGTTGTTCACCCTGTATTGTATTGTATTGTTCACCCTGTTTTTTCAAATTCCCCCTATTCACACTGCAGTTAGAGCGCGTCGGTTGAAGAAATGAGGCTACAGGAATTTCGCTCTATTTTGCTGCACTTTCTTGTCAAATAGCATCTATTGTTTAGTGAATCCAAGATTGCAGTATAGTTCGTTTCGTTTGCAATCGAGTGTATTGCATTGTGTGGTGTTTATGTGCGCTGTGGGGCAGTTGAAGAATTCGTTGGTGTAGAATATGGCATTTCAATAAAGCGGGCACAGTCATGGAAATCATCAGCTTCGCGGCCGTTTTCATTTTGTGCCTGTACGTTGTTTCATGCCACTGACTCACCTCCGGCCCCACACAGCTGACGTATAACAAGAATGACTAATGTGCTCTTTACCAGTAACGCCACAGACCTCGTCAGTGTGTTGCGTCTGGCTACCTGATAAACCGCGGTCCAGCCGTTCCCAAAACCGACCAAATCGCTTTTGCCGCCGGTCAACATGAGCTACACATCACGCTACTCAAGTTCATATAGTGGCCGTTATGGTGGTGATAGTTCGTCACGATACGGTGGCACTTCGGACTCGACAAGCCGCTATTCGAGCGATATTTCGAGTCGCTACGGTGACTCAACCAGAGACTACACGTCTAGTCGACTTGGTGATTACTCGAGTCGATACAGATCGAAAGATCTGACCACCGGTGATGACGACTATTCCACATCATCGCGTGGATCATACTCATCTCGATATAGATCAAGTAAGCCAAATCCTCCTGAAATTGCTCGCTTCTATAATTTGCTCTTCAGAGGCTTACGATGAGCCAGACGACTCAGAAATCACAACACAACCGAGAGCAGATGCCTATGAGCACGACTATTCCATGGGCAAAGGTGAGCTACATTATTCGATCTGGAGAAAATACGTCAGCTGAGGAAATGATAGTGTGCTCGTATTTCAGAGGACAACACTGTAACAGAGGAAATCGCGGAGAAAACCGAAGAAGAACAAGAAGAACAAGAAGAAGTACACGAAACCGCATTGCACCTAACTGAGGACAACATTGAGGTTGCCAATGTGGAAGAAGAGGAGCCAATTGCTGAGCCACAAGAAGAAGAACAAGTTGGTTCTATCAGCTTCAGATTGTAATCAGTAAATAATTACCATCAAGTAGATACGAATGATACATCCAGAAAGATTTGATGCTTCTATTGCCATATTTTTGTTCAATTTCAATTCGAAACCAATTTTGGAATCCTGCAACATTCAGAATTCTGCTTCAATTTTCTTTTTTTTTCGATCGACGAAGTCGATGACGCACCTTCTCGCCGACCTTATGCGTCGACGTTGTCTTCGTCATCTGCTAAACATGAAGACGTTGAAGAAGTGGAAGAAGTCCCGAAGACGACGGTTCAACAAAGGGAAGGCAGAGAAAACAAGGTATGAATAGGTGAAGAAATGGTTTTGAAATCATCTCACAGCGATTGGCCCAAGAATAATTAGGTTGGAAACTTATTTCGTGGACTGTTTTGCAGTATTCAATTCTTGCAAAGACAACTTGCATGAACGTTCACCTATTTCATCGCTCTTTTAACCGTTTGATAGCGCATATCAAGTAGTTTTCGAAACCATTCATATACCTTGCTGCTTTCGTTTGTTGGGAATGTTTTTCTGCTCGAAATGAAAATATCGAAGACTAGCGTTTGCCAAGACCTTCTTCATGAGCACCTGTTTAGCCACTAAGGTACCGAAGCGTTACAGTTTGTTTGTGCAGAATCTGGTAATGATGTCCTGAAATGATTGTACTTCCTCCTTCTTCTCATTTCCCTCCTCGTCGTTCTCATTCTCCCTCTTCTCCTCCTCCTTCACTTTACCTCATTTTGTTCTTGTTTATCTCAGTTTTCTTCTTCACCTTCTTTACGTTCTCCATCTTTCTCATCACTATCATCATCGTCATCATATTCGTCGTCTTATACTGTTTATTCTGCTCGTTCTGCTTCTCCTTTTCATTTTCATTTTTCTCCCTCTCCGCCAGTTTTTAGTTTCTCCACAGACGTAGGGGAACATATTCGCTAAACGTCGAAAGAAAACCTGCTATGAGACGGATTTGTACAGAACTTCGTCTAACTATTTCTCAGTGAGGTCAGTGAGCGTGTTCCAAAGATTTCAAATGAGACCTATATAGTTCTGTAGAGTAGCGAGCGGGGATCACAGCAATATAGTTTATTTTTGCTAATCGCATTAACATCAAATCGTGCTCATATAGCGACTTTGCCATTGAGGTTGAAGAAAATCATGTTTGGAGCAGCCTAAAACGCACAAAGTTTACTAATGTTTAGCAACATTGATATGGGTACCCAATATCCACCGTAACTCACCTTGAACGGACGCAAATTCAGAAACTAATGGTAGATTCCTGGGCCTAAATTCATGACGGGTATCGGCACAATATACCCGAGAATAAACCCCGGTCGGCGCGATTATACGCATTCATGAACGCGCCGCGGAGTTTATTTGGGGGACATCGCGGGTCTATTCCACTCGGCGGCGCGTTCGTGAATGCGAATAATGGCTCCGACCGGGGTTTATTCTCGGGTATATTCTGCCGATACCAGTCATGAATTTAGGCCCTGATCAGCGACCGGTATCGGCATTTGACCGGTATCATACAGTACCGGTCAAAAAGATATGTCACTTTTCATTTTCATGCACAAATAGTTCAAAATAGTCGAAAAGAACGTGGTACCAATCGATAGTGCTGACCACTCTATCTGAAAATATGTCGAAACATATCGTTGTTACGAATTCTGTATTTTTTAAAAATATTTTATAGTGATTTTCATATGCTATTTTAAACGAAAATATCTCAAGAATCGCTGAGCGTAGGATCAATCTGAGACGATATTCTGATGAAGCATGGTCTAGTTATCATAGTGCGTTACAAACATTTAATCCACATCGTGGCTAAAATATAGATTTTTCTGAGCAAACATTTTGATGGTTAAAAAGTGGCCAAATTTTAGAACCATGTTTCAAACAAAATTCTATATCTTCCTCACTTTTCAACGAGATTGTACCAAATTTGAAAGTTGTATAAAAATCATTTTTGTTTTGAGAGTTTTGTTTTTGTTTGAGTCTGGTTTCTTAGGTTGTGAGAAAGTGTTTTTTGAAGTGGAGATTGCGTAAATTGTTATATTCAAAAAAGTTCTAGAGGAATCGGCTTCATTTTCTCTCTGTAAATTTTTGGTTTTTTCAATACTACACGTACTCTGAAATAATTCGAAGTTCTTCATAAAAATATATCGTCTTGACTATTACCGGCTGTAGGCACCATCTGTAGGCACCATCACTACCATTACAGTGCACGGCGGCGTGCACTGGTAGCGACTGCGCCTACAGCGGGTGTTAGTCAAAGCGATATATTTTTATTAAGAACTTCGAATTATTTCAGAGTACGTGTAGTATTGAAAGAGCTAAAAATGTACTATGAACCGAGGGAAAATGAAGTCGATTCCTCTGAAACTTTTTTGAATATAACAGTTTACACAATCTCCATTTCAAAAAACATTTTCTCGCAAACTAAGGGACTATACTTGAAACAAAAACAATCTTTTTGAGAAGAAAATGATTTCCTATAGTATTCTTAAATTTGTTGTAATTTCGCTGAAAATGTAGGAAGATATAGAATTTTGTTTGAAACATGGTTCTAAAATTTGGCCACTTTTTACCCATCAAAATGTTTGCTCAGAAAAATCTACATTTTAGCCGCGATGTGGATCAAACATTTGTAACACACTATGATAACTAGACCATGCTTAATCAGAATATCGTCGCAGATTGATCCTACACTCAGCGATTTTTGAGATATTTTCGTTTAAAGTAGCATATGAAAATCACAATAAAATATTTTTAAAAAATACAGAATTCGTAACAACGATATGTTTCGACATATTTTCAGATAGAGTGCTTGGCACTATCGATTGGTACCAAGTTCTTTTCGATTTGATCTATTTGTGCATGAAAATGAAAAGTGACATATCTTTTTGACCGGTTCTGTATGTAGCAGGATTTCTTTCGACGTTTAGCAAATACATATGCAACTACAGAGGACCGCTAGCCATTTTTCTCTGAAATTTTGACGTGCTCAACAATATCTAGTTGCTGATAGTTGTTTTTCTTTTCTAAATTCTTAACACTCTTGAATACCAAAGGTGAATGGCACTTTACGTTTCAGATAGCTTTTAAAGCTCCCACCGAGGACTCTTCGGAGCCGCGACGAATCAAAAGCCCAATTGAGAATATCGTTCCAAAAAGTGAGTTCACGTGATGACACCAAAGGCAAATGTTTTATGCATGTGGCCTTGTATTAGTCAACGTAGGGTCTCACGTGGTGCCCATCGCCTTTTGAAAGAACTGGATGATTTTGTCTCTTAATTAATCAAATTCACGGAAAATGTGAATCACGGAACTAATGACTCGTTCCCAGACACAGGAGACCCTTTAATAGAAAAATCTCTGCATCCGTATTATTAACAACAAAAATGCCAAAGAGATCAGCTTAAATGGAAAGTATGACGGTTCAAAAAATAACGGGACGTTTGGTTCAAAAAGCCCAAACTGCGCAGTATTTGAGCGATCGTCCCAGAATTCATTCTCACTGCCACCAATAACTGTCCGAGCAATTTTTTTAATGCTAAAATTTTGATGGGTTTTTTGATTCTGATATAAAAGTGAGCTCAAATTGGAGTCCCAACTGAAGATGTTATCCAACTTTAGAATCTCAAGCTTCTATTTTCTTATCAATCAAAATTCGCACAAAATTGTCTATGAAATTCTTCAGAACGAGTATCGGATCTGATCGCTAGATTCAACGCTGGAGATGCTGGACGTGGCGACGCCTGGAAAAATAAAGATGGTAGGCCATTCTCCAGCACAATTTGCATAATTTGCACAGTACGGACCCACCACTTTAGCGAAACGGTGATTGTAGCACTTGAAAAGCGTATAATTTTCAAAAATTAGTGAGATTTTGAAAGTCAGCACATCGTCTTCTGTTAAATATGTCTCCCAACAATGTCAAACTCCATTGAAGGGTTCAAACCCTGAAATGGAGCTCAACGAATTTGGATTTTAGAAAATGCTCATACGATAATTTCATTATCTGCCACAGTAGCGGCTGAAAATGTATGTCACCTTACATTTTTAGGCACAAATAGCTCAGATCGAAATGAACCTAAATCCAATTGATAGGACTGACAACCCCAAGAAGTTGAATTTATTTCAGCAGATATTTGAGTTTAAGAGCAACAAATGACTACTGTACACAGAAAAATGCCGAATCCTGATTCTCCTTTTTTTTGAATATAGCTCTGTATGCAAACTGAATTTTAAGAGACATTCTCTCAGCAATCAAACCGCCTTCAAACAAAAGATTTTCGTTTCATAGTACTACGGACTATGAAACGAAAATCTTTCTATAAAATACTCGAAAATTCCTCCGCAAGGTACTGAACTTCGGTGCAATTACGGTGTAATGGTACAGAGATATGGAACTTACAACTTGTTAGTTTGAAATTTGGTCCTGGAAATCAACCAGTTTTTGATCAAGAAAACGTCTGCCCAGAAAAAACTTTAATTTGGCGACGACCTGCATAACGCTAGTAGCCTCATACAATAACAGAATCATGCTCTGTCAGAATATTACCGCAGACTGAGTTTAAGCTCAGCGGCTGGGAGATACTTGCGAATGAAATAGCATATAAGAATCGCTTTAAAAAATTAAAAATCTAAAATTTGCAGCAAGGGTATGGTTTCAAGTATTTCGAAGTGGAGTTGTCAGAACTATCAATTGATTGCAGGTTCGTTGCGATTAGAGCTATTTGTGCTTATAAATGTAAGGTGATATGTCACCCCTGTGTGCTCAGTTAATACAGGGTTGCAAGTAAATACGTGCGCCATTCAAAAAATCTATTTCTGAATGAAGACGGGAGATAACGTTTCGTGATTACGGAAAGTTTTCGAAGTGAGTGCTATCGTTTTTTATTTAAACGTCAATTCGCTTCTTCACGAACGCTGCAAGTAGCCATCTGGTATAATGTTTTAAATTGCGGTGAACTCTCTTCGCAACGCAACAAATTTTTCGCTTTGAACACCCAAGATTCTTTTTCACAATTCTATAAACGGAAACCTCCGTTTATCGATAGAACTTAGGAAAGGCTTGCTTAAGGCATCGATTCGGCACCAAGTTGTTAAAATTTCAAAAAATGAACTACTTCCGATAGTTCTTTGCTTACAAGAACTTACAATATGGAAAGGCTTTTAGCAAAGCCTGCGATTAAAATCACCTCATGAGGCGAGTGGGCACTCTACTTCGGGCGCACCATGAAGTTTTTCGAAAAAAAACATGCATTTTTTCGTCCCACTTCAGAGATCAATAAAGACTTGTCTCTTATTGATGTGATACATCTGAAGCCTAGGCTTCATTCCCACAATCATGCTAACAGCATCTCGAAAACGTTAGTACTGCCTAGCCATCTTGTTCATACTAATATTACATCGTAGGCCGATGCCCTTCTTTATAGTCCTTCTCATCTCCCATAAGTTGACGGTCTGCTTCCAATCGCTATTTGGATTGCTGTGATCATCTCCTTTCTCTTGCCACTGCTATAGGTTATCGTGCCTTCTATTAGAGAAATGATAGCCCTCGAAAAATTCAGCCAGTTGGTTGCGGCGCTCTCTACTTATTGACTAGTACGATTTCAACAGTTCCTCGCAGTAGATTGGAAAAACAATTTCGCCCTTGTTAAACCAATAATATGTGCGCAATAAATATTTTGAAAAGGAAGAACATGCGCAAGCATTTACTACAACGTTTAGAGTTCAATGGGATGTCGCGCGCGGGTGTTTATTCGCCACTCTGTAAATAAATCAATAAACAAGTAAAACGGCGGTTTGCCGTACGAAAAACGCCGCTTTCGCCGCTTTATCAATGTGGTGGGTGCGGTACTGTAAGTAATGACTTGCGAGCTCCTTTAGAGGACACAGCTCCAAACTCTCATTTTACTAATGAAATGTTACATTTCAGAATCCGGAGGAGGAAAGAGTGTGGGAAAACTGCAGCCTACAGTGTTCCACTAAGCCAATATCCAACGGAAAAAAAACTGCGAAAGCGTTATTCCTTATCGCTTCTACTACAACTATCGTGCCTAAAATAAAAGCCAATATATTCTGCTAACCGCAATTTTGTGTTTTTTGCGAATAAATGCGTTTTTGTTTGGCGTTGTCTGGAAGTTGGTGAATTCCCACGTGGTGATCGTGATTTTTATTTGATTTGTTTTTTTTCTTTTCTGGATTTGAAAACGAGTGGGGTTTCGCCGGTGGTTAAGTGGTCCGTGGGTGTGACGAGTCCGTGAACGGGCTTAAGAGTACAATACAATGGGGTCCTGTTCGTCCAGCGGTCAGCAACCATGAGAAGGGGGATCGTGTGCTTTAGTGAAAAAATCGGGGTACTTTGGTCTGGCGAGGAGATAATCCCCGTCGACTGATCCATGGCGTTTCATACGGCCAAACTAGAACCATCTCGAGAGCTGGTTCATCATCGCTCGTCATCGTTCCTCCGTTGAAAGTGGTGACCAGTCGAGTTTCCTGCTCCTCGCCCTCTTTTTTTGCCACAAAAGTCATTTTCAGCAACAATAGGTTTTATAGTAAATAGTATAGTCCATCACAACAACTTTTTGTTGGTTACTCTGGAACTCGATCTCGTGCTATAGACGATCGCTACTCCATTCGATTAGCGCACCCAGTTTGTGTTCTTCGGCCAATCATGCTTTTCCGACCGGTTTCTTCCGATTTTCGAGAGAAAAAGCAGGCAATTGGTTATGATTTAGTGGTGCTATATATCATTGTATTCTGTGCAGTATCTTGAACAGAGCATCTCAGCAAAACTTCCAGTTCCTCGTAGGTTGAGCAATGGCGGATGACTTTTAATTCATGAAAACTGGATTAACAGGAACTAGGTTGGATGTTCCTTAGTGTCCTACTCATCCCATACTTTTGTTAATAGAGTGAGAAGGGTAGTTCGTGTCGAATAAAAGGATAATTTCCTCACTTTCCGCTTGAGATGATAAGCTCACTTTGTTCGTCGGCCGATTATGTTTTTCCTACCGGTTCCTTCGAGTTTTCGGGAAATCAGCAGGCAATTGATCATGATTCAATTGTTCTATATACATATACATATTCTGTGCAGTGGTTCAGATGATGTATCTCTACAACACGTCCTCTTCTAAACTGGTAAAGCTATAGGTAAAGGTAAAGGATATTCAGGCCTTCTTCTCCGTCACTAATGGCTCGTCTTACGTGTTCCATCCCTGAATTCACAGGAATCAGAATCTAATAGGTTTCAAAGTAGAGAAACTGCTAAAAACTTTGAATCTCTACCTTCATTACTATTTATGACCTTCATCTATCCCACAAAGAAAAGAAGCCACCTTTGTAGAACGGGCTGCTCAAAGTGTCAATAGCCGTCGTGAGGAGTTCCTTTTGTTCTTGAAAATAGGCTGTTCGGTAGGCTGTTCCCCATACCGTCTTCGGTTCGATGATTCTTCGATGTCCTACTTATTTTGCACTTCTGCCCAAGAAACGGGAACTGCTTACCCCGTGGTGCATAATCCCTATGGTATTGACGGTGAATATTCTGATGACAAAATGCCTTTGCCGAGGTTGTTAGGTGGAGATCTTTATTGATGACCTTTTCCAAACCCGTTTATTAGGCATTTGGCACAGAATAAGATATGTTCAGTGTTAATCGCTCTATATAATAATAAATCGAATTAATTTTCTAAACTTTCTCTTTCTCGGCATATAGGGATTTCGCACCAATTTCCGGACTAACTACTCATAGGTATGCTATGGTTTACGATAGTGTGCTGTATGCCAGTAATCTCCCTGTGGAAGAACAACTGTGAATCATTACCAACTGAAGTGGGTAAGTGTGAAGTCTACTAATTTCTGATCGGTGACGGCTTTGATGTCGTTGGCTATTTCTTATTGGGTCTGAACACAAGTCATTGGCTCTGTTGCTCTTCTCTTTATCACCGGCGGGAGCCAAAGTGGACATCAATGAAGATCTCCATCTAACAACGTCAGCGATGTCATATTGGGTTGTCCGGAAAGTTTTTAGACTTTTTCGGTGGTCCGATTTAAAAGCATATGTCTCTGCCAGCTGATAACATGGGTGAGCGTAACTTTGGATATTTACGTTTCATAAGCTCTATAAATGATCCCACAATGACAGGTGAAATATGGGATTTCCAATTCTCCGTGCTGCGTTCCCGAAGAACAACAAGAAGATGCTCTGCCGGTCTGCTCTACTTCTTCAGTATCGCTCCGGTCGATCTGCCAATGAAGCCCACCGGTTCCTCCAGGAAACAATGGAGGACCAAGCCCCCTCTTGTGCAACATGCTTCAATTGGTACCGTAAGTTTGGGAATGGTGACAAGTCGCTTATGAAACTCCTCGTACTGGACGACCATCTACCGACAAGAAACAGTAGATTCTTGCCACTTGTGATGAGCAACCTAACCTCACTGTACGTGATCTCGCAGCTCTTACGCATACTCCAAAATCCACTGTGTATGAGACTACTTAATTTAGTAACGAGACATCTCAATGTATCATTAGTCTAAAAACTTTCCGGACAACCTAATAGTAACATCGGATTTATTGCACTTGTTGGTAGTGTTCGTTGTGTTGTTCAGATTTAACTCAAGCCAACTCAAATATCATATCCTCATTCCGATGACTACGAAAGCATACATACACAATGATGATGTTTGGAACGGAAACCGATCATCGAACCGAAGAGTCGTAGAGCGATGGGGCTGCACGCTCTGCTGCGTCTCAACGGTCAATAGCCTGACATCGACACCGGTACTGACTCTCCGTAGACTACATAGCATTGATGTTCCGGATTTGCAGAGTTTTCAAATTCTACCTTCTATAAGTCAATATCAGTTGAGCGAGCCACTTAACTGGTTCAGTGTGGCTCAGTCTGCCGTTTGTCTTGTTCCATCAGTAGCCGGATGGTAATTGGTATGAGCAGCAATTCATAAATCAGGTATCGTTGTCGTGATCGTAGCTCGTCCGTCGATCGTGTTCGCCGCGTGAAACGACTACCAACTTTCGGCACAAAAAATCGTTTTCACATTAGGATCATCTTCACCACCATCCATAACTTTCGCTGAATTGGTCACGGTGGTTGCTCAGCGGAATGTCGCCGACCCCGGAAAAACATTGGCCCCGTAGCCCGCTAACGACTTTCGTTAAACACAGACAGATACGTTCCCTTTCAATCGAGTTTTTAAGGCGTTCAAATGGCTGCTAATGACCGCCGAAATCGTATCGGTTCAGACAAATTAACGTAAATAACTGAAAGTGTTGCAAATACCTTTGAGTGCTTTTTATTTCACTAATTGTAGATATCGCTGAACTTCAGCCACTGAGAAATGCTCGTATTTGGAGGGCCAGGGAAAACGGTTCGCTATTGCTATGCCATGTTAGAGGCAAGTCTAATCAGAGGTTTTTGACTACGTTTTCTGAATTCATCAACTTGGCCATATATCAGCTACTGAAGACAAGTTCACTCCCTTGAAACTATGTTGTTTACAAAAGTCCTGGCTCTAAAACTCTTCCCTCCTTGCTTCTTCTTCCTAATCGGATTACCTATCAACAAAACAAACAACCGAAGAAACAGAAAACCTGATATTTCTTTCATTCCTACCTCTAGACTGATATTAGCAAAAAGTAAGATCATTCCTAGAATTCTTCAATAAAAGAGGATGATCTTGGTAATTTGTGATATTCATTTGAAACGTACCTGGATAAACGAATTGGGCATATACCAGCTATTGAAGACAGCTTTCCTTTAAAATTATGTTAGTCAAAAAAGTCGTTGTCTTGAAATACCTTTTCCATGCTTCTTCCTCCTAATCGGTTTATTTACGTAGCCTAATAAGACAGCCTTGAGCCGTTTTACGACCTTTTCTTCTATTCTTCAGATATGCGTAAAATGTAATTTGCACAACAATACAGTCATTATCGCCAGTCATAACAGTGATTTTTCTAGTGAGCAGAACTTTCTCCCAGAACTGAGGAGTCAATAAAAATTACTGTGTGGTCTTACAGCGTCCTCTACTCGATTAAATTTTTGTTCCCTTATAGGGCCCTAAGGGGACAAAATAGTCAGTGGTAGTCAATGGGTGGTAGTTCCGGGGAATATGCCGGCGGCGCAGCCATACATTCTTCGATTCAACCCTTCAAATTTTATTCGCATCCATTTAGATACAGGTATAGTTAGTGATAGAGACCTTTTCTATTCCACACGATAGAGACCTTTTCTATTCCACACGAACCTCTTTGAGGCCCAGGGTCTCGACCGTGCTCTTGTGGAATTACTATTGTAACTAAAAGTAACGAAAACTTTGACTATTTATATCCGTCACAAACAAGATTCGAGAATGGTCAGCAAGTACCGAATCTTAGGTCCTTGAATTTTCCTTTATAAGGGCTATAGTGAAGAGTTCATTTATTCTGTAATATTCCGGATATTTTGAATACTGCTCGGAGAAATGTTTCTAACCACATCCTAGGTCAGGAGCACCGTTGAAAATCATAAATTCTGAAACTTCAAAGCGAACGACATTCTTACCATCCTCAGATTTTGAATCGACTATTTCAGATTTCATGCTCCTCAAAACAACTCTGTTCGGTAGTCTGTCACCTGTACCGTAATATGCACGTGATTTTTCACGAGTGCCAAAAATCGAGGTCACATTGTAGTTCTATTCGAGTGGATGACTCTGTCCGTATATAAGGTAAACGACCGAGGTGGGTTGGGGATTTTTGAGTAGAACTGCCCTTCCGAAGTGAATCTAGTTCCGAATGGTAATAGCGCTGACCCCGATCCACTCTCCCTCTCAATGTACCCGTTCGAGCCTCAGTGAACGCGCAGCACCTGTTTTCAGTTTAGTCATTTCGACCGCTTCGTTTCGCTTTCATGTCTATTTTCGTACGCATAGCATTTAGAATACAATTCGTCGAGTAAATCATTTCTCGCTAAAAAACTCAGAAGCATATTCTACCCTGTTAAATACACCGCTTTTCACAATTACCCTTGCTTTGAGAGTCAGCAATTCATGGCAATAGTAGATGTAAACGTTGTAATGAATCTGTCAAAATTATCATAAAAAAAGCTGCTCAGGCGGGATCCGAGCCCGAATCTCGGTCCTACCCGAGGCACTGTGTACCACTACACCACTGAACAAATAGCTCACCCCCTAAAGCGTATATTTCATTGAGGGGGAAAGATTTTATTTCTAGATCTCCTAAAACCGATTGATAGCAGTTTGAACCTCAATTGAATATCAAATATTTGAAGTATACCTTCCCCACATGAGTTCACTTATGCCTTGAAATATGCCACGGTTCAAAAGCTCAAGACACCAACGTTGAAGCAGTCGATTTTCAATTCCGTAAGAGCCTGAGTTTAAACAGTGCAATTAATTGTCGTATGCTGCTGTGCCGAACGTGCTTAGAAGGGTGGACCAGATTTATTTTGTCCTAACGTACTAGGCCTGTTCGTCGTCATCAGAGCTCTAAAAAGTGGTTCGAAACTACTAATCCTTGGTCTGTCCGGCCAAGCATCAAACCATCCCTAGAATTTTGACAAACTTTGGAAATGTACCCCAAGAAACTGTAGAAAACCAGAGATATTAAATGACTTACCCCGTGCTCCACCTCCAGAGTGGTGCCGACGTGGCAATCAGCTCTGAAGAGAACTTGGAGAGTGCAATTAATTTTTGACTGATGAAAACTGTTCGAGTGAACTCAAGCGAGGGAGAAACTGATTGACTTCTGAAGAGAAATGTAACTTTTAGAGTTTTCAGAGTGATAAATTCGGAAGAGACAAAGAGTGGTGGTTATCATAACTCACTCAGTGAGCCAAAAATTCAGTGGAATGCCGAACTTAGACTGTCATTTTTACGCAGTAGAAATTCAATCAGTAATCTTCCACAATTATGAAAAGAGAGGAAACTCGAAAAAAACTGGAACTTCCTCGACTAGAGCTAAAGCGGTGATGGCGTTCAAAGATGAAACCCACACTAGTTATTTTAACTAGTGTGGGTTTCATCTTTGAACGCCACCACCGCTTTAGCTTCTTTGAGGCCTCAGCAGCCTCAAAGGAGCAAACAACTTTGAGGCCTCAGAAGTTCGCGAAATTTCTGCCTGAATTCCAAAATAGATTTTATTAGGAACGAAAAGGGAAAGGGATCAGGGAGTCAAGGATTATTGGAAGTACGGGTGCAGAGTCCAGTATTCATAGTCGTGACAACAATATTGAGGCCTTGGAAGTTTGTGCAGCTTCGACTGTAATTTGAAAACGCGGTTTTTTCAAAAATAGAAAAGTGTAGAAATTAGCAATCGAATTCAAAATTTGGGGTCCAAAATGACGCGAACCGTCATAAAGTAAGAAAGAAAATTTGTTTGGTAGTTATTCACATGGATCACAAACAGGCCCGAGTTACATATATATGCAGGTAGAGTATGAAATGTAGTCTGTTGATTTTTATATTTTATCAAGTACAGTATTCCAGAAGAACTACCCAGAAAACAGGTCGGGTGGTCCTTTTCACTTACTAGTCTACTAGTTAGGTCTAATAGGTCGAATGAAATGTGCGTTTACGAGAAGCATGAGCTTTCCTGAAATCCGTCCCCTCAAAAAAGCTTCACTCAACATTAAATTCGACCGGAGAATCAAGGCGTACAATTGGGCCTTAGTATCAGCGAGATTGTTAGCTAGAAAATGTGTGTCTGTGGGTATTCCAACTATCCAACGTCGCAAATAATTATTGATAGATTACGACGTTGAAATTTTCTTCCCAGTAATGAATGACATAGGATGACACAAACGGCATGGTTTTTGTATGCTGCTTTGCTGAACGAGGTTAGTACGTGGATTAATATTTATTAATGTTCAAATGTTTTATTAGGTTTCAAGAAGGGAAAACTTTTAGATTCTGCAAACGGCATAATTCTTGAACATTCTTTCCGGCGTTCCAGAAGGTTTAAGGACAAACTCCATCAGAATGTTTCGTTCTGATAGAGCAATTCAATAGTTTTGAAGGAATAGTATTCGCGTAAAACTGCATCGAGAAAGCGACTCGGTATTCAGTTATAAAGGGGTAGAAGTGTGGTGTCGTATTCCATGAGGTAACTATTTAGGAAATGCCCTAGGTGCTGCTTTCCAACAAGGCTCAAAAGATCATAACGAACAGAAGCTTTCAAAGAGTTTCTTCGCGAAAAAAGTATTGAACAATAAAGCTGAGCTGAAAATCGAGTCGTCCGATCAAGCGCTTATTCTGTGTGCGGTTCTTAGCCAGAAAATGTGTCTGGGTGTTTCATAATTCACTCACTTCGTAATATTGGTGTTTAAAAAGTAGGTTGTAAAGAAAATTCCATGATCGACCGTTATTAAATCTCGGCATGTTGAATATTATTCTATAGTAGACTAAAGATGATAATTGAAGATTGACACGAGCTATTCTATAAAATGTAGGATGTCAATTTCGTTAGGTAACTATTCAGGAAACTTCCGATGTACTTCTTTCCAACTCCACCTCGGGAGTTTCCTAGATATAATATTAGATTGTAAAGAAGATTTTGTCTTTTTTGCAGCTTATATTTAAAACGCCATAATTCGGCTCATGTCCTACCGTTTTTCTTAATTTAACAACCATTCAAAGGATCACATCTTTCTCTGAGGAAGGCAATATGAAGTGTGCATCTACCGAAAAAGTCTGTAGATAGGAATTAAGTCAAATATTCGAATGCGGATTAGACATCGTGTTGGTATTCGGATCCTCTCCTCCTTGAGAAGCCACATGAACGTTCGAAATTCGGCAGCTAATTAGCAAGAGGTCTGACAATTATGATGGGAAAGGAGTGTTTCTTTTTTATCGCTGGTTTGAATTCTAGAGGATCATATTTAAAACACTCGGATTTGAGTTGCTGTAACGAGGAGCGGGACTTTATGCTCTATAGCTCTGGCTGTATCGTTCTGAATGTTACATATGTATGTTTATGATGCACACTTCCTTCTTTATCATTTGGTAAAGAGTAAGGAACAATAGGCACACCAGTACTGCTGCAGTTCATCAAACCGTCACGATTTTCTTCGTGAATCTCTGGCTTCTTAAACGTCTTAGGAGGTTCTCTGTTGTGTAAAAAACTAGCAAAGTTCTTCTTATCATAGTATAATATCCATTCTTCGTCGCAGATTAGAAATCATTGGGCAAGTGGCTCCTTAAAATCCATTCCAATAGATGAATCCACAGCCCTCACTCGCACTCGGAGCAGAGGGTCCGAATACTAACATGATGTCGAAAATTTTACTTAATCCAGATCTTCAGATCCTTGAGATTGTGGCACGTTTTGTATTGTTTTCTTTTGAAAAAAATGTGCTCCTTCCATTGGTGCTTAAATTCAGAAAAATGGCTCGACTTGAGTTGAGTTGTGGCGCTTTAATTATAAGGACAGAACTTCTCTTAAAACCTAATAGTTCACTCATGAAATATGGTGCCACACTTCTACCCTTTATACCCGGAAGCTCTGTCGCTTTCTTAATACCATTTTCCCTTAATAGCATTTCACTAAATGGATATATATTGATGATGTTGTCTACATTGTTTCAAAGCTATTGAGATGCTCTATTGAAGCGAAAAGTCCTGACGGAGTATTCCTTAGACCTCTTAAAATGCTGGAGGTCATATAGGACGAGTATCCATCTCCTAGTGAGCATACTGGGTTTTTTTGTGAAACGAATTTATTCAACAATAAATGTGAACTGAAAATGGAGCCGTGTGATTAGGCCTTAGTATCTGTATGCGGTTGTTAGCTAGAAAATGCGAGTGGGTGTTCCAATCATAACACGTTCCTAATTGGCATTGATAGCTATCGCCGTCGTCTTTTTCGATGCTTGATATTCATCTCCCAGCCGGCGGCGTAGCAGACCACCAACAGTCGAGTGGCGGCACTCCTCCCCTCACCGTTCACCCCCCCCCCCGATCATCTTGTCCAGCTTGTTCGTCTAGTCGATCATCCGACAACAGAACAAAAAACTATATTTTCACCCCATACCCATGCACTTTCGATTTCATCGTTTGCTGTGTCTCCTAAGCCAAATTATCCGTGAAGCACTAATGATATCTGGTATTCTTGGTCCTCTTCATCCACCTAGCCCAGACTGACCACACTGAAGGCAACATTTCCACTGAAAATTAGAATTCGATGACCCGGAACACACGTGAAACGTATTCGCATGGCGACAAGTCGAGTACGGCATCGAAAACCGGTTTCAGCGGTTATTGTACAAGTTGCTGTCGAGTTTCTGGGGCGTGGAATCGGAGCATCACAACTTACCCAGTTAGCTTTTACGCCAAAGCTGTCGTCAGTAGATTTCAGTTGAGTTGTTCTGACTGTGACTCCACGTTACCGTCTTTTTTTGGTCCTAAAAAGCTTTTTCCTCCTCATGCCCCGGGACATACGCACGCGTTTCCATGAAATTCTTTTGAAATTCGAGACTACAGTGAGCCGGTACGTGTGATTAAAGGTGTCCCACACAAAGTTCACACATCGGGACTAAAATGTCAAACTTTTGTTTAAAAAATCTAGTTTTAACAGCGCGGGTTTAAACTCCGTCTGAGCCGCGATTTTTGCGGTGATCCTAGCATTACGTTTTGTGAAAAATGCCAATTCGGCGATCATTTAAGTTACACATTCTGAGGGACCGAGGCTTTCACAATTTTGCATTTGAAAAGAAGCCAACATCCACCCATATGACTTTTGTAAACTTCATCTTCCACTGTATGTCGCGAAAAATTATGGTTTTATCTTTTCCAATAAAATATAGAATCCTTTCGCGTGTTGATCCTGGCCTTCAAAGCATGGTTATGGGCGCAATATCGTGGGGTTCTTAAAAATGGTCTCTGTTCTCATGAAATTCCTAATTTCGGTTTCAAAAATTCGGACCACCCTTTATAAGCCGACCTTTTCTTATTGTCAGTGGAAAACACGTCTGATGAAGTGTTTTATTATCGTCTCACCTTTGCGTCTCCGTCAATAGGACATCCCACTGATGGATTATCTAGACAATGTTAATATTTCGGAGAGATCATCGATAACCTAACAGGACGTTTGACGAGAAAACATGTATGTTAAGTGATAGTGACCATGAAAGAGCCGAAGATCTGCAATTACTCCCAAACCGCACAGCTCTTATTCTCCGATAATCCCCTCGCTGAAGTCAATTTTTACTGAGCATGGTACTCCTTTGTAACTACTTGTTACAGTTTTTCATGATGTCTTCAACCCAGGAGAAGGGTCTTAGGAGAGGTTGCACGTTTTTTCTCCTCTGACACGTTCGCATTTTCATTATCTTTTCATTTTTCGAATCGACCCAGAGCTAATGCGATGAGGAGCTGTAGTAAACTTCGAAAAGCCAAATTTCTCCTGAATAATGATAACTTATCAAATTAGATTTTAAACGGACACTGATCAAATAGATCATATACTTTGCTGCAGCGCCATTTTACACTTTTGATTCGGCCATTACTAAAAAGTTTTCCTTTCATGGCGACCTTTTTCTTTTCGAACTCCTTTATAGTTTGTTTGTTTTCGTTGCGTTTCTGGAAATCCGGTTCAGCTGAAAATGTAACATGGACAAATTATTACGAACGTTTTAATGCTTCAAAGTTGCTCATTGTTACACTGAACTATAAGGAACTGGTATGTTACATGCAGTGTTTGTTTTGCTACTCTTCAATCACACCTTCAACAATTTTGTTATCATTTCGTCCCATCTTGCACCATACATTCATATACGACATCAGTTGACCTCCTTGTTAGTAGTTTTCAAACTGTCTTTCATCAAATTATGTGAAATATTTGAAATGTTATCCTGTCCTTGGGACGTTAGAGTTCACCCCCGTCACTGTACCTTTTTACAAGCCAGATGTGTGCTTTTTAAGCTAATTAGTGACAATTCTTAGCCAAGTAAATGACGTAGTGCAGCTCTTATGTCACACGTGCGCGTGTGCGTGCGTCTGTCGCTGTATGGAGTATCGCACTAAATTCACTGATCAGTAACTGTCAAATCGTTCTGGTTCACTCCTTAACAGGTTTCTTGAATCGAAAAAGATCGTTCCACTTCTGAACATTAAGAGAAGCAGAAAAACAATGTAAACATCCAAACACATGTGACAAAGTGCAGATGCATTAGCTTCTGAGCGCAGTACGTGAAAATTTCCTTCTAATAGTTTCCTTCGCGCAATCCGTTTCCAGTACGCTACGCGAGTGCACGCACGCGGAACTTTTTTTCATGACCCTCTTGGTCTATTGCCCATTATCATCAAAGTAAACCGAACGAAAAGACGTCGTTATGTTTTTTTGCATTATTGTATTTCTATATGGGCTTGATCATCATCAACGGTGGAAAAAAATTGTGCGTTGAAAACAAACGAATACAAACAGCCCTAGTCCAACCATCAGGCGCTATAATTTAGTTGAATAGACGACGATTGAGCTGTAAACAATAATTTATAAATTAACCTTCACAGAGCTTACCTTCCGCCTCTTTCATTTTATTCTATTTTTTCAGCACGTGGAGCAAAGCCACGCGCGAAATGCTACACATTAAGAGCAACCTTAAAAACAGCGATACACAGAATATTAAACGCCACACTCATTTAACACCTGTTATTAGATTTCCGAAACCACGCAGAGACAGTCCGAGGGCGTTTTGCCTGAAACTCTGGCAATTTCAGAGCGTTGAAAGTCGAAAAAACATTTTGGAGACTACTCGCTCGAGGGCAATCTCATCTTCTAGCCATGGTGTTGTCATGTTCAAAATGCTGTTTTCAAATGTTTCATAATATCGTGTTCTCTACCCTCTTCTTTCTTAACGTCTTCTACTCCACCACTAATTCAATCCATTTCTTGGTTTTTGGTCCAGCTCGACGGAGTACTTGTGACCCATGCTTTACCACTTGGTTTTACAGGAGCACACAGTCAGATATAGTCACATGTGGTATTTTTGTATAATTCTGTCCTTGCGAACGCCTGTACACCACCAATGGATTTGCCCATGGGCAACTACCGAGTACTCATCATGGTCTAACTATATTCAAAATGACGTCCTCATAATTTTTGTTTGTGTTTTTTGACATTCTTTTTTCTCCAGAAGCCCTCTTCTTGAAATCTCCGCATGATACTACTATTTTTTTCGGCGACTGGACGAACAAATCAAGGATCAAAATGGTGTCCAGTTTTTTAGGTTTCTAAAATGACTTACAGGTCGGGACGTTAGGCTTATAAGGTACTGATCCACTCACTAAGTTTGCTCCGCATAGCAGTGCAAAACATTTCTTTTTCGTTTAGACTTATATTCTTATTTGCACTAGATTCACTGAACTGCTACATTGACAGGTCATTCTTCAAACCACATAAAGACCCCAACCAATTCGAAATTATCAAACATTTAATGTTGATAAATGAGCATAATATTCAGGTATCCATTCATTCAAAATATCCCGTGTATGACAAACAAAAAGACATGATTGCAGTACTCTAACTGGACTAAAAACCTTCAGAAAGAGACAATGTTATAAAGATTTAAATGCGGAGGTGCAATAACGATTATACTAAAACAGTGGTGCATCCCTCTGCAGGCAGAGCACTGAGTTCGTATTAAAGTATTTAGTAGTACAGTATCGGACATAGCTTTTGATCACTTCCCGGAAAAGCCGCTTAGGAGCGTTCCAAAGCGGCTTTTTTCAATAACTTTGTTGAAACTCAATTATGTGTAAAAATATACATATATTTGAGCTCAGCAGCTCTATCTCTATCGATTGGTATTCAAAGAACGATACTTACTTACTTTGATACTTTGATGGTCCTTTCTTCAACTGGAGATCTTCTCAGCGGGGACCACAACTCTTCCAGACCGCTCGATCTCTGGCAACTTGCATCCAGTGAGGGAGACTCCGTTCTCTGGAAGACTTTGAAAATGAGTCGGCCCATCTTGTTGGCGGTCGTCCCAGTGGTCTCTTATGGTCTCTTGGGAGCCATTCTGTGACACGGAGGCTCCATCTATCGTCCTTCCGTCGAAGCAGGTGTCCAGCCCAACGATATTTTGACTTCTTCATGTAATGCAGTGGATCTGCTAGCTGCGATTTCTCCCTTAGTTCTGAGCTTCGTATGCCTTGTTGCCGTTGTTGGCGAAGACTCGTCTTCAGAAAGCATCTCTCCAAAGCACGATGCGTGGTTTGCATGGCTTTGGCGACGGCTTTGTTATCAGGCCAGGTTTCGGTCGCGTAACACATCGCTGGCAGTACAGAGGCGTTGAATATCGAGGCCCTAAGGCCGGCATCTTTGACCTGATCGGTGACTTCGCGGATCGAACTGAAGGCTGCCCATGCTGCGCGTCTCCTGCGGGCAATTTCAGGAGCCAAGTCGTTCTCCATGTTCAGCTCCCGTCCCAGATAGACGTAGGAGTCAACTCGTTGCAAAGCGACTCCGTTTAACTTCACGAGTCCCGTGTCACACCACTGGTTGACCATAAATTGCGTTTTGGACATATTCGTGTCCAATCCAATCTTCCTACCTGCCATATCGAGCTCGCTCAGCATTTCTTCGGCTTCTGCTGTGCTGTTAGAGATGAGCACTATATCGTCAGCGAAACGAAGATTGCTGATCCGTTTACCATCCACAGGGTAGCCTTTGGCGTCCCAGTCCAAGTTCTTCATAGCATCCTGAAGTGCCGCAGTGAATAGTTTCGGAGAGATCGTGTCTCCCTGCCGTACTCTTTTCTCGATAGGAATTGTAAGCTTCCGATCGAACAACTGGATAGTAGTTGACGTATTCGAGAAGCATTCGTCAAGAAGTTGGACGTAGGGCGATGGTACGCCAGCATGCACAAGAGCGTTCAGAACGGCGTTGATTTCCACCGAGTCGAACGCTTTCCGATAATAAAGAACGATACAATTGCAAAATATTGCCCTTTCGCCGACCATCAAATCTCGCCTAGTCGGCTCCTGAGGGACAGACCAGCCCCAGAGGTACCGACCGAGCGAGATTTGAGGGGTCGGCGAAAGGGCAATATTTTGCATTTGCACCGATCTTCGAATACCATCCGATAGAGCTCAAGCTGCTGAGCTCAAATATATGTATATTTTTACAAACAATTGAGTTTCAACGAAGTTATTGAAAAAAGCCGCTTTGGAACGCTCCTAAGCGGCTTTTCCGGGAAGTGATCAAAAGCTATGTCTGGTACTGTAGTAGTAGAACATGGTATATTAAAGTAGCCATACGATTTCCTCCCACCGCTTTAGTTCAATCCAATACCCCGTTTTCGATACAACTCAATGGAGCAGTGATGATTTCTGATGTAAGGAGATTATTACATAATGAGCAGAGGCAGAATCGGATACAATCACCTGATCAAGGCGTAAATCGACGATCATCTGAATGAGGTAGACGATCAGACACATTAGGCAGATATATGAAGTGAGACAAGCAGAGAACGAGGGAGAGAAGGAGAAGCTGGTGGTGCGGCGGCGGCGGCGGCGTCGTCGGCGGTCATCTTAGTCAGCGCCTATTCAAATCTGGTTATGCTGGCTTTCGGAATATCCTATCTAAGACCACTGGCTAACGCTTGCCATTTGTGTGGCGATACCGATCCAGTTTTGCGCAAGCGCAGGCGTCGAAACCCCTTCCAAATCCCTCACTTTTTTCCAGCCATCCTAACCGTATACCATCTCCTCTAGGCTCGATCACCTTCACTGCCATTCGAACCCAGCTAGACAGATTTCCCAGTGAAATTTCGCTTGAAAAATCGTTCGGCGTTCATTTATATAGCCAAATATTCTGCAGCTCTCCATTATCATCGTTGTAGACATTTTCCTTCAATTTGTTGTTTTCCCTATTAACTATTGCCCTCCACAGAGTTATTCTTAACAAAATCACATCACATTCAGTTCATATCAACGAGTGCCGTGCCTTTTATTATAATCATTCTCAAGAAGGCTGTAAAACACTGGAGGGGAAACTCCCTCTGAAACCTGAACAAGGTCATTGAGAAATATAAAATATATGATCACATTCACTTCCAGTCGGACACAGCTAGGCAGATTTCTCGCTGGAATTTCGTTCGAAAAATTTGTTCTGCGCTCATTTCTACAGCCAAATATTACGAAGCTCCTCATCTACATCACTATGAACGTTTTCCTTCAGTTTGTCATGTTTTTCCTGATAACTCTAGTCCTCCGAGGATCTATTCTCAACAAAATCCCATCTTATTCAGTTCACATCAACGAGTACGTCGCATGCCGTGTCTAGAGAACGACTGAATGTATGAATCTCATGATTCGTTGCTTCGTACTGCTCTGCCTATCTTCTTCCGTATTGGTACGTTTTCGCTTGTTTACTGACACCTTCGCCACATTATTTTTCTGTGAAACAAGTGATAGAGATTTTTCTAGAGCTCAGAATCGAAATTGATAAAATATTTATTAACAGAGGCTGACGTTTCGGCGGATATCGCCTTCTTTAGCTTCAAACTTGGGTAATTAACCCTTGGGTGATTGAAACTTAGGTAATTGAAGCATATGTGTAATTGAAATATCGGTCTCATGTGGGTTGCCCGGTTTGCAGCCAACAGAAAATTAAGTGCAGGAGTGGAGTCGAAGGAAACAAAGAGTGTGAGCACTTTCCAGAAAGGCTGTAGAAGTGGTGGGACATTATGGAGCTCTATGATCTTCTCTTGCTGTTGATGTTGCGCTTACTTCTATTATACTCATCGATTAGGTCACACAAAGTCGAGCTGTTGTTTAAAATGAGTTTTCTTGATTCCCCATAGTCTAACATCGAACAGGTACAAGAAGTAGACAGATATTTCGGTAGTGAAAACTGCGCCGTCGAAGGCGAAAATGCTAAACTGGTCGCGATCCTCCAAAGTTCGTCGATTTAGATAGATTTCGGTCATTTAGCCGCGCGAATTTTTCAGCTAACTGGAGTAAGACCCAGATTTCAAAAACATCGGGAGAAAAAACAGAAAAGAGTCATAATATCGAAAATTTTCAAGATATCTAATGGAAAGTTCCGATTCACAATATTTTGCTGAGAAACATAAGAGTTCTTCAGCGGCATCTATCATGCCTTAAATAGGCTTGCCAATTGGTTAGTTAGTCGCGCAAATTCTTCAACTACTTCTAGCTTTCTCCTCTACAAAAGGATGTCACGAACTGCCGTAGAGTTCTAGCGAATGTTGTGAATTGTGAGTATTTTGACGGCTATGTAGGACATTTCAAAAGTGCCAGTCACGTTTTAGATGTGTTCTGTACTTTTAAAAATACGTTGATAGATAAACTTTAAAACATAGCCCGACTTGCGTGAATTTGGTGTTTTGCCTTCTCAAAAATTCAGAATTTAACAAACCACGGTCTGTAGAGGTCATGTTAGATTTCTTGAACTATCTTCTTGTTTGAAATCTGCAAGAGAAGACCTTTTTCTTGCGAATCTAACTTGTTGGTAAACTGCAGTGCGGGTATTTCATGTTCCAAATCTTAACGTTCATTGGTGTTCGTTCTTTTTTTGATTCTTCTCACTTTTTTGTCCTACGTTTTTTTTCATGAAACCTTTTTTTGGTTATCGGCTAGTACATAGGCGCACTTGCAAAGGAAAACTAGTGAAATTTCTACATAAAATCGTAATTTGAATCAGGCAACATCGTGACGAATTCCTAACTGTTGCATTACAAGCGAAAACCGGAATACCGTTCCGCTTTTGGTTAAATTGATTACGTTTGCGTGTTTAGAATCGAATGCTGGTCGAAAGAGAAATTCCCTTTTTCAAGCGGCGCTGATTCATCCATTCGTAATGTTTTGCGTGCAATTAGATCTCCAGCAGCTGACAAGATCGTAAAACAAGTTCGTCGTTCAAATTGTTGCTAGTTGCGTGGAACGCGTAACACGTAAGCACCAAGCTGTTCATATGTAGGATCTGATCAAGAATTGTGTCATGACAGGAGGATCTATTCTTGTGAAGCCTTGTGGTATAGAGTTACCGCCTCTAGCTTTTACCCAATTTTTTACCACCACTTGTTCACATGTGACAGGATGGTTCCTTGAAATTCAGTTATATTGTGAGGCATTCCGAAATCAGCTTGTTTTTTTAACTCAAAAACGGCTGATTTCTGGATTCCATTAAAAATCTGCCTGAATTTCAGGGTACCATCACATCAGATGGTCGAGCTTCGGCCCCTCACATAAGCATGCACAAAACGTGCCGCTTCGATAAAACGATGAATTTGGCGCTTTTTGTGCTGAAAAGCGTCGCTATTTGACAACAATTTTCAAGTATATGAAAAAGTAAAGAGAGTTCAGCACCCAGAGCTCTACCGTTCCACATGAATCTTCCAAAAGCCGTCAACCTTTTTTTAAGAAATTTTCCGAATGCCTTTGCACCTCTCACAGACTTACGGCTCAGTGGTGTGCTCCCTCAAACGCTTTTTTGCAAAATGTATCTCCCTCAATGTTCCTAAAAGAAGGCTGTTTATGTAGGTGGAGGTAAAGGTATGTATCAGAAGCAATAAGAAGGCTACATAGTTAAGAGTAAAAAGGGCGTATCGGAAGGAATGAATTGTACAGATTTGAAATAGCGATGCTATGACTCATTATGCACTGAAACAATAGATCTGAATACTTTTGCAACACAAGTGTGTGGAAATTAAAAATCTTCGATGTATTTTTTTAACGACTTTCTTCGCCCAGGCTCTTCATCATAAACTAACAAAACGGGAACTGCACCACGTTTTCGGAGTCGACGAAGTACATCAGGTATACAATTGGGTTTAAAATAGTACCTACTAGGAAAACAATAAAATATTTGAAGTTTGCAGGTTCCCGAATATGAGCTGATCAAGACGGAGCGGTATCCGAAAGAAGACGGCGGTCTGCGGATACGATTTTCAGCATGGGGCGATGAATATGACTTAGATTTGAAGCCAAACAATCGGCTTATTAGTCCTCATCTGGTAAGGGTATATATACACTTACCTAATTGGGTATCAAAAGGGTTCTGAATGGAAAGCAATGCCGGACGTTCAGGTATCGATCACACGCAACGGCTCGGAGATTGTTGAACGAAAAGGCCTGGAATTGGACCACAACTGCCACTTTCAGGTGTGACCCTCGCACTGGTGGACCTAAACGAAAAGAACAGCTGGTTCCTAAATTCTACAGAAATTATGCAACTCTACAAAAATTATAATCAGGGCACCGTCTCGTCACATGGCCAAGTTCCGGTGGCTATTTCTGACTGCCGTTCATTGATGGGTACCTTGGTCATGGACGATCATTTTCTAGTTTTGCAGACCGTTCCTCAGCGGGTTCGGCATCACAGCGTGGGTTCTGTGTAACCTTTTCTGTTTTATTTACCTATTTATTTAGTTACATATTTATCGCATACACATGAAGGCATGTTACTACCAACAGTACCATATTCAATAAGAAAAATTTTCAGTTTTGAAAAAGATGAAGCGATAGTATTCTTAAGAAAAATCAGAGAAATTCCAGTTTTTCATTACTACTTAATTTTATTCTTCGTCTGATTTTTTAGCCTAATGAGCATTTGGTTTTCAAACGAGCCGCCAGCCTGTTGACGTCATTTGAGCGAAATATTCAAGAGGAAATCGTGCGATTGAACGACGTTCAGGAACCGTTTTGTGACACCAGTGAGAGTATGGACGATCCTATCGGAGGTATTCTATTTTATATTTACTTACATTTTACTCTCTCTTAAAGAATTGGCAACGATTGAGAATTTTCTACCAGCTGCTCGCTTATTTTTCCATTCATAAGTGTTTCGTTCGGAAATTTCATCGACTATTAAGGTATGAAAACGACCATAAGAATTCCATGGTTGTAACGGCTTCAAGCTGTGGTTTTTATTGTTTTTCTACATTAGAAATAATTTTCGTAGCCGTTTGGAGAGTATGAGATCATTTCGTCATTTATTCCTTCTTGCTGAGTTATGCAGCGTCGACGATATTACTGTTGACTTTTCCGAATGACACATTAGTGGCGAATTCCTAATGTAACGGGAGACGTGCAATAGGAACATGAGTCGTATTTGAAAACTTAAATTGAGAAATGAACATCAGTGCCACACTAACTAAAGTTCCACCCATACTCGGCAGCAGGGCAGCGAAGGGCAGAGACGCAGAGTGCGCAGAGCAGCGGTAGACGATTAGTTTGAAATTTTTATGAAATTTTTCGGCGGTAACGGAAGAAATAGCAACATTCTAGGATAAAAGGAATAAACTTGGTATCTTATTGACTGAGGACTGCCGCAGTCTGCTGCGCCGCTTTGCCGCCGAGTATGAATGATGCTTAAGCCGAAGAAAGATTGTTGAAGTATTCCGTGATGACACTGAATAAGACGGTGGTGAGGAACCGTCACCGGTCACACATTTATCATGATAGCTTTTTCGATGAATATCTGTTAATGATGGTCTGCTATCAAAAATCATCATGCCCGCCGTCATTCGCCCGATACTTCTCTTTTATTGTGACGAGTGAGCCTGAGGGCTCCTTACCAGATAGGGAAGCACAAAACGCATTCAGAAACTACAGTACCGGACGCGCCGCAACGATAAAACGGCGGTAGCGGCGCTCCGGAGCGCCGAAATGCGCCGTTTCGGTGTCCACGCGTGGTGACCCGGGCGGAGCCAACCGCAGTTCATTTGCGCCCCATGCCCAATGGAGGGCCACGCGTGGTAGCTCCTTCGAGCCATCCCGTCGGGCCCCCTGCTCCTTGCTTGGGACGCTAGAAAAGGACGCGCCGCATATTTATAGGCGGCGAGGAGGAGGCGGAGCCTAGTCAGTGGAACGGATGCCGCGTATTTGTATTCGGCGATGAGGGGGCGGAGCCTAGTCGGTGGTGCGTCACCAAGCGAGGGGACGAAGCGGCAACGGGATCCGAAAATCGAGGGGTCAAAAAAATCGACTGAGAACAAGTTTCTCGAATTCGGGAAAAGTATATATGGAGGGATAGCGCTCAAGCTTCTAAGCTCGAATATGTACTTATTTTTGCAAATAAACCAATTTTAAAGAAGTTATTTAAGAACGGCGGGTTTCGGCGCTCCGAGGCGCCGTTACCGCCGTTTTGTCGTTGCGGCGCGTCCGGTACTGTATTTCTTGCTAATATGTAGTTTCCGTCTTATCTCCCCTGATAAATACAAATTGGCGTGTCCCGCCGAATAGAATGCGTTGCACCGAGAAGCCGTCAATAAAAAGCTATGATTGATTTATCGGAATCGATTTCTGATCAATTGTTAATTGCCAATACGATGTAGAAGAGATTTGTCAGCTTTTCGGCTCAGCTGGTCAGTCCTTCAGTTCGTATTGAGAGCTTGGATCAAATGAATTTTGTTGTTTTCTGTCCTTTTTCTCTCGGTGCTAGACCGACAACCTGTTTTGCTAGCTTTCTTTCGCAGCGAAAAAATCGCCGAACAACGTTTGCGATATCGGAGTTTAGTCGACAATTCAAAAGAACACGCTTCTCGTCAGTTCCTATGTTCCATCTATCTAGATGAGCGGTAGTTGAGAAGGAGAGAAAGAGAGAAAGAAAGAAAGAAAGAAAGAAAGAAAGAAAGAAAGAAAGAAAGAAAGAAAGAAAGAAAGAAAGAAAGAAAGAAATACCTTTAAAAGGCGTTGCCATCAATGTGCCAACGTTTACTCTAGCCGAGAGGGCTTGACGGCTCTCAGCCTTGAAACGATAGTTTTTGTTTGTGAGATCTACCTGCTGTTTTGGGTATGAACAAAGTTGCGGTCATTTAACTTAAGCTAAACTCTGGAAGAAAATCTAAAAGCCAGCCAAGCTATCAAGTTGTCAAGAAATTTCGGTCCGTTCGCGCATCTCCTTGATACCATTGCGGCGAGTAATCTACGACTCGCGCTTTCAGGGTGAGAAATAGTCCTCCTTCTTATAAAAGTACCTCTTTCACAGTTTCTGTTGATTCCCGATTTATCAAGAATTGTTAGGTACAACATAGCTAAGATGGGTTTTTGAAAGGTTTCACTCAATCGGTTCAAACAAAAAAGTAGTGCCCTTTCGAATGGGCTTAAATTAGGGAAATAGGTTAGCCCTGAGCTGTGTTATGTAAAGCGTTTTAAAAATAAATCCTAAACAGGACAGAACTCTCCAGACAACCTAGTTGATTCGGCTAAACTTTGCACAGATAGCTGTCCGTCACTTATCTTAACCACCAGGCCGTGAAATAAGGAATTCCTTATCATTTCAGCATCACTGAAGCGGAATGGGCCCCTATAATTCAGTTCCTTTAATACTGCCTGTAATAGGGCCAAAAGGCATCATTTATAACAGCACATTTTTTGGCTCGAAACCATAACACTCAGTCAATACGGAAGAGAAAATGCGCTTGATTTTTCGTCCTTATTATTAAGTCATTAATCATATTCAACGTCGGGCTCTCTATGAGTCTTGATATATTTGTAATAAGTGAGTAAATTCTATTTTTTGCACCACAACCAAGGCAGATAAAAACAGATAAGCAACTCAATACCTTAACAAACGAATTGCTTATATCAATCTTGGTTGAGCTGCTGTAATTAAAGTTGGCTTGTGTAGCTTGCATTTCTCTTTACAAAAAGGTGCTGTAAGAGGGGGTCAAAACAATTTTTTGCATTGATTGAGTGGCGGCAAGATCTCTTCATCGTGATTTTGTGTCTTTTGTGTTAGATCGTCGACGTGTTTTACCTAAGATCGAATTGTCCAACGTTTGCGTGAGAAAAAGCAGCTTGACGTGGTCGATTGGTGACGGATCGGCGTTGGCGTTGAGCTTCTCGTCATGCTGTGAAGCTTGTTTTATGGGTCATTGCGAACGATTCCATCACACCACGGCAGCCTCTGTTCCCTGGCGACGAATGAATCACTTCTATGAAAAATCTAACGGAAAATTTCACACGGCTTCGAATCTTGCCGACCAGCTAAAGAAACGCGTCTGTTGCCACTGCTGATGGTCTTACACTACAAAGCTCTAAATGAAAAGCTGAACTTCTGGAAATTATTTATTTGTTCATTTGTTCACTACATTATTCAACAACGTGTCGGAAAACTTATAATACCAACGGCATGCAAATCAGAAAAGAAAATCCTTAGAGACAATTGGTTTAACACGTTGACGACAGTGTGGCGCAATGCTGCGCCACGCTCAAGGGGCCGCGTGGGACCGTGTGGTGCAATGCTGCGCCACAGTCTTGTGTTGCATATTTCTCGATACATTTCAGAATTTCGAAGGATGTTTTTGTGCCACTTTTTAGTGGACCTTTGCACATTGTTATAGGAAGCATGGTCCTTGAAAATGATTCTTAGCTTTTGATTTACTAGAATTTTTCATTGTGCACTAGTTTTTTTTTACAAGTAAAAACAAATAATGGTTATTGCAAGAAACAAATAAATGCAAACAAATACTGGTTACGGAAACATACACATATATACAAACAAATATTGATTAAAAGAATAAACAAATAATGAACAATAAACAAATAACAATTTTCTTTTAACCTGGATAGGGAAAAAGGACATTCTAAAAGCTTCCAGCTGTTATTTTTTCTATTCTCATTGCAAAAAAAATAGTCACAATAGTCACAATCCGCGATATTACAGGACTGTATATATAGTCTTCAAAGTCTACTATTCACTTCCATTTTGAAAAAAATTCGCCGTATGCCGGCATCATGCCACAGTCTCGGCGCTCTAGAAAATTGGTTGGTCCCACCCCCCAGACACGCGAAAAAGGCGCTGTCGTCAACGTGTTAAAGAATGACGTCTTTTCCGTTCATCATACAAGAACAAAAAACTGAAGAACATGCAAGAACAGTTCTGTGCTCGAAGTTAACTAAAAAAAAGAAAGCAAAGAAGCTGGTGTGTTTTCGTGGCTTTTCAAAAGTTACAATTCTAGATTTAGCTCTAAATGACTGGAAGGAGTAATTAGTCCCATCGATGAAGTTTGAACTAGCTGCAAGACCAAAATGATGAAGTTGACCCCAAATCGAGACAAACAGTAGGAAATAGAACTGGAATTTATTTATTTATCTTTTACGCTCGTCGTCTTACTACTTAACATAATTCGTAGAAGAACTAAGCGGGAACAATACGGAAACGCATGATATGAGAATGAAGAAAGTAGAAAAGGGACAGATGGTTAGTCAAACAATTCTAATTGATTTTAACAGATTGAAGGGCTCATTACCATTGCATCCGCTTGCTAAACTCAAGTCATGTAGCAGATTTCGATAGTTAATTAAATTAGCCAATTAGCCATTATAGAACAGGATCTAAATGTACAAGTTGAATATATAAAATAAGCGCTTGACAATAACTTGCAAAACTAATAACCATTAATCAGGTCGACAAGAACACTGTCAATCGAGTGTGCAATTGCATCGGATAGCAAAATGTTACCCAGATCTGGAACCCGGTTTATGAATTTAATTTCTGACAGTGTTCTATGTTGGAGTTGCTTCAAAAATTCGGAATGGTTATAAATGAGTAAGTAATCAATGTTTTCAGCGAAATAGCTTGCTAGTGAATCGACGCCAAAAATGTTGCATTCCGTTTTCCAAAAATATCAGGTTGGAAACTAATTTCGTGGACTCTCACGCACCTTCAACAAAAGTGTTATTTACTAAATATAGAAAAATGTTACCCAAACGACATATGAACCACCGAAGCGTAGAGATATTTCTCCACTCTCTGATTACTGCCCCATTCCACTTCCTAAGAAATGCTGAGTTTTTTGAAAGGAATTATTTTCACAGGTGCATTTTGACCTACACCTCATTACTGGATCGTCCTTGTCCCAGGGAATGCAGGAAAAACCAAAATAAATGTCATACATATATTGCTCTATCTGCACTATGACCTGCATAAACAAGAGTCTCCCAGCTTAAATCTTCGGATGTTTGGAGCGATCGAAACTCAGCGTGATGTTTGGCGGTGTCTTGATGAGTGATGACCCAACTTTCAGAGAACTGCTTAAACCGACTACCGCGTAGTTCAACCTGTACACAGCCAGGCTAAAGAGAGTAGGCCTCTAGGTGAATACTGACACTACCACCGATGAATTCATGGAAGATGGCACCTTCACAGAATCTCCAAACTGAGATCATCAGCCTCTTGTGAGGAGGTGGATTTGAGGATCTGTAGCGGCCTTCATTTTGTTTTTGGTGGCCGGCTAGGAAGTCAGTGATTACTAAGAGATATCCTCTTTCCATCGCACGTTACCCCTTTCTGAACCGGTGATTCGCTTTTAGAGAAAGCTTAAAATTCGTTTGCAGCATCCGCCCCACCCTTGTCGCGGGACGGGTCAAATCGCAAGGCACCTGTTGGCCAGTTTTACAGAAAAACTAAGATAGTGCAGAACCGTTTCAGCTCAGCTTTTTGAGCAATTGACTTCGAGCGTCAACATAGCCGTTGTTGATCTCTGGTTTCTTCCGAAGGAACTAGTTACGGCCTTCCGACCGAGCTCCGTAGGTCATCCGAAGTGCACTTCTGTTTTCGTTTGGAACTGCTTGCTCAAAATCTCTTGATATCTTTGAGTGCCATGAGTCGCTTCAGGACATCATCCTAAGATTCTGCACACACAAATTGTAACGTTTCAGTAACCTAGTGGCTAGACAGCTATTCATGAAGAAGACCTTGGCAAACACTGGTTTTGGATGTTTTCATTTCAAGAAGAAAAACATTCCCCGCAAACAAAAGTAACAGGGTTTATGAACGGTTTTGAAAACTACTTGATACGCTCTATCAAACGATTAGAAGAGCAGTGAAGTAGGTGAACTTTCAACCAAGTTGTGTTCGCTAGAAATAATGACTGCAAAACAGTCCACGAAATTAGTTTCCAACCTAATAACTTTACGTCCTGCTTCTTTTTGAGTCGGAAGAGGAGTATTTTGTACAGTTCGATTTGTTTTCAGTGACTAGTTTTGAATATCAAATTAATACGGGTGGTGCTATTACATATCATGTACTCTTCTACACTGACGAAACTTTTTCCGAATGTTGTGCACCTTTCACAGGGTTTCGGCTCGGTGGTGTGCCCCATCGCAATTTTTGTTTCGAAAAACGTGTTTCCTCTCAAGATTTCCAAAGAAGGGTATTCAGCTGAAGAGAAAGGGGGTATCAAAAGGAAAAAATCGTATGAATTTGGAGTAATCGCGCTGCGGCCCATTACCCACTGCAACAATGGACCTTAGAACTTCAGCGTTTCCATTCAAAAAAAACTTAAAAAATAAATCTGAGACCTGCTTGCCATCCTCGGGTCGCCTTCTGTATTTCAAAAAAAAAACAGGGATTAGGTATATGCGTAACAGTTCTCAGATTCGATGAACGCTGTCCACTTGACTTATTTCTGTTTTGCAAGAAATCGTTTCATACCGTACTCCGAAATTCTCGTCATTTTGAATGTTCAAATTCAACATACTATGGACATTTTCCTTGATTTTGAATGACACGGCAATTAGTTTATTGCATACTGCTTCCTAGACATAGAATCATATTTCTACTTTCGATTACTAATGTTATTTTATTTTTTCATTTTTAACTTTTTCACGGTCTATTTTCATCCCTCCAAAATGTTACCAATCTGAGTAACTGGGAGCTTTTCAATTTTTCATTTAATACTCGAATTCAGTAATAGGAACGTTTGTCCATTAGTTTCCACGAATTTACTCAATGTCCGAAATTTTTATGAATTATCGTAGGTTGCACAGGTAGCTTACCTGTGACCACCGTGACCTTTCGTAATTGGTTGGAGCTTAGAGGAGGAATGCCAAACGTGTGAGCAGCACTCAAGGTAACCTCTCGAAACGAAGCCTAGGTGAGGTCAGACTGGTCATTACCTCAGCTGCTGGTTTGGTCTGACGCCATCTTCCATTGAAAGGTAAGGGTAAAGGTACCGTAGTTGATCAGCTCTTTAGGGGTGCGCCGCCGCATTCGTGTTCCATTCAAATCATAGACGCATGGTGAATACGTATTTGGCCTATACATAATATAACTTGCGGGGCAAGCCGCTATACCAAGTCAATGTTTCCACCTTCTCAGATAAGTTTGGTGACAATTTACCCGACCTCAGAGGGATGCAAATATTGGTCCCGGGAATGGATCGATCGACCGTGCGTGTGTCAGCAGCGCCTCTTACCACTGCACCACGTCCGCCTCTTCCATTGAAAATCTGGGGAAAATTGGGTAATTTTGAATGAAAATCCATGAAGGAGACTAATGAACAACGTGATATTGAAAATAACTGTTTTCTTATGGAAGCCGTCGTTGCAGGAAGAGAAAAGATGAGCGAGAGCACCATATCACTGAAAACCAACGAGGTGTGCCGAAGAGTTCCGCTTCCATAGTACCTGTGTAAGCTTCTATTGAGCAAAAATACAGTACCGGACATAGCTTTCGATCAGTTCCTGGAAAAGCCGCTTAGGAGCGTTCCAAAGCGACCTTTCTAATAACTTTATGGAACTCAATTATTTGTAAAAATATACATATATTTGAGCTCAGCAGCTCGAGCTCTATCGACTGGTCTTCAACGATCGGTACAAATGCAAAATATGGCCCTTTTGTCGATCCCTCAAATCTCGCCTGGTCGGTCCCTCTGGGGCTGGTCGGTCCCTCAGGGGCCGACTAGGCGAGATTTGAGGGGTCGGCAAAAGGGGCAATATTTTGCATTTGTATTGGTCTTTGAAAACCAATCGATAGAGATCGAGCTGCTGAGCTCAAATATATGTATATTTTTACAAATAATTGAGTTTCAACGAAGTTATTTTAAAAAAGCCGCTTTGGAACGCTCCTAAGCGGCTTTTCCGGGAAGTGATCAAAGGATATGTCCGGTGCTGTACAGGCGCAACAGTCGCCTGGTTTGCAACAGGGGATTGGGACTGGTCATGAGTGACTGGTTCAGTAGTGAAATGCCACGGACAAGCAAGAGGTGCGGGTTCGAAGCCTGTCCGAGCCACAATTTTGCATTTGATCGAGCATCATCAAAACTACATCTGCTTCTACCATACTTAGCAGTAATCCACGAATAAGAATAATGTGAATAATAAATGTGCGTTTATAAATGTGGAACATTATGGAATCTGGACTGGTGTTTAGCTTCGCGCAATTTTTTGTTTCACATATTTTTTTCGGCACTAATCGTGATTCATTCACTAGGTAATTATGTCAGGACCCCATTAATGCGCCATTCTCACTAATGTGACTTATCTTTGTAAAGGATACTGTACAATTTTAGCTTTCGATTTTTCGCGATATACAACGATACATGCTTACTGTCTATTATTGTTCTATTTTTCTATTTCTGTAAGATTTTTCCTTCACTACTCATGAGTCCCGAGGAAAAACATATTTCGTCTTCTTTTTTCCATTCACTGTTAAGGAACGAAATGAATACTAGGCATTTTAGTTGGTACGAGCTCGTTTGCTTTCCATTTTCAACTTCAATTTTCGTTTGCATTTTCATTAGCATGTCAACATGACATACACCCAGAAAATATTGCCAAAATGATAAATTGCCAAACAGTGAGAAAAGTGCCTGTTACAAGGTGCCGTTGCCTGTATGTGCTCAACGGAGAAGTTTTTTCGAAAGGAAAAAAAAACCTGAACCAGAGCGAGACGTATTGTGTTTCGAGTATCATCTGATGTACTTCTCGAACACTGTTTCTATGGTGAAGGTCACGACGAATCAAGAGTACATATTCGGTGTTCCTGAACGCGGAAACGTTTTCTAAGATTTACTGCGGTAAAGGGGTCAATTCTCGAAAAGTGTCAGCATGAATTAATGGTAAACTGAAATAAGACGTACCATCGAAGCCTCGGAAAATAGCGGTGATTTTTGACTGGAAGCAAACTTTGCAATTATTACAACTCGCACACCTTTCTCCTGCCTACAAAAGCGTCAAAAACCGGAAAAATCAGTTTTTCAGCCGAAATTCTCTCGTTGAACTACACGATTCCATCGTCGGCCAAGCTGGACTCGCCTTTCGTTTTTCCAAATCTCGATCCAATAACACTAGAGATCGGCCTATTTCTTGATTCGAAACTATTCGAACACTTTCAACGGTGAGATTTTTGTGACCAAATCTTGGTTAGTTGAAGCTAAAGTTATAATTACTCAACTGACTTTCAGGGAATACATTCAGGATGCTGAACAACATCTTCTTGATTTTTCCCTGGCACTCATCAACAACGTTCATGTACTGTATCAACAACCGACGCTCTCACCAAACTTGGAAATTGTCATCGTTAGATACGAAATGTGGAAATCGCAACCTGTAAGTTTCCTATCTGAGTTACTGTCCGACGTTAACGTTTCCGAAAAATGATAATTTAACCTATAAACACTAACTGACAACACGAAACTCGTTTTGAACGTTTCGGTAACAAGTAACATGTTGGCCAAAAAGGTGAACTTATTCGTTGAACAAGTTCGCAAATGTACTTGTTTTCTTCCACGTCATTTGACGACAATTTAGATGAGACAGTCGTTGAATGCTGTATTTAGTTATTGAATGTATAAAATGTGTAAATGAGATGCATAAAAAACTCGAACCGCGTCGTACTATTGATTGGAGACACCAGTTGGATTATTTACGGTTATTCCTCGTGTTACTTTGAGTCAAGAAATAAAGTAGATCAAGTAAGGTAAAGAAAAAGTAAAGAATGATAAGGTAAAGTGGAGTAATGTAAAAAAGTTTTAAACAAAAACTCTTTTAATCTATTATATCTTGTGCGAATTACTTTTGGCGAGTTTTAGAGGAACTTAGTGCCATAGATTTCGCAGGTGCTAAACGACTGCCTTTCTTTTTCTGAGTAGCTACTTTTACAAGGTAATGACACTGACTTAGTTTAGCGGCTGGCCATCACAAGTAATTGCAAGCCGACACCTTTAACTCTACCTTTACTTTTCCGTGCAACGTTAGATGAAGAAAATATTTTCTACGAAATCTTTCCGCAAAAGCATGCTGAAGTTTGCAGCGAAATCGAATTAAGTCGATAAATCTCGCACTACTCTCATGTGTCGCCCAGGGAGCCAAAAACGATTTTTTAAATTCAAATCCTGTATTTCAGAGCAATCTAGCGACATTCATCCACAAAAATGGCCAAGCACAGAGCTTGTTGGATGCGTTCTGTCGCCATCAGGCCCATATTAATCCCGGTACCGATTTGACTGATAATGGGCATTGGGATCACGGAGTGCTGCTGACAGGGTATGTGTTTCTAATTTCCGTGATAGTTATTTACTTATTTATTTATTAGGCTGCATAATAGCGCGCCAGTTGTAAAAGCAGATATTATTAGGTTGGTAAGAAAGTTCCCGCCGTTTTTTCAAACGACTGTTGTAAGTTTAGTTCGAAAGCATTTGCAGAGTGTGACACAGCATTCGAAAGAGAATTATTTGCTCTTTCGAGATGTATATTTGTAATTTGTTATAACTCTGAAGAAAGACGATGTTTTTCTCTATTAGACGGTATATCATTTGTTTTCATTTGTCTCGAAAATTACAAAATTTTAAACCACTGAAGTCCGACCTTTGGAAGTCAAGAATAATCTTCCGATGGTGCTCCTGGTTTTCTTGTGAGCGCTCAAGTTGACTTCTGTAGAGTTTTCTGTACAGAATTTTTCGCTCTATCAGATGTTTATTATTAAACAACGCTCGATTTTAAAAAAATGTTCACGAGAAGGGCGTCTTGAAGTTTCTCGGCAGAGCAAACCTCCAGTTTCAATCTTTTCACCGAATCCCATATAGCATTCGAAAAAAGACGACACTCTCTATAAGAAGGTTTATATAGCGTTTCAAACCTTCCTGGTTTTCATTGTTTTTTAGGCCGTCAAAGTGGTCCTAATAAAAACCTAAATTCATTAATGGCATACCTGTCACGAACGTCAAAATACATATACCCAGAATGGCACACGAAACCGTGATTCATCAACCCGCGGCGGAGTTTAGTCAAAGTCTATTCTTAGTGTAACATACCTCACTGGAGCGGCAAAGATTCGGATATTTCATAATAATACCGGTAAGTAAAACCAGAATAAACGCTGTTCAAACCATGAAAAAATCCTTAATGAACAGCAGTTCGGGGTTTTTGGTCTCTCGCCAAGCTAGTGCTTGTGTTAAGGTAAAGGTAAAAGGTACAGATGTCGGCGTTGGTCAGTCCCCGAAGGACGAGCCACGCATTCGTGTTCAATTCAGAATCGTAGAGACATGGTGAATGCGTATTTGGCACATGCAATGACTTGCACGGGCCGGGCGCTATACCAATCAGTGTCTCTACCTTCCCAGACAAGTCTCTTAGCAATTTACCCAACCCCGGAGGGATGTAAGGCTTGTTTGGCCTGCCCCATGATCGATCGCTCGACCGTGCGGGTGTCAGCAGCGCCTCTTAGCACTGCATCACGCGCGTGTTAACCGCAGAAATGAACCTCGAAAATGCGCTGAATCATGTTCGTCATGGGTATAGTTCGGGATTCATAGTGCGTACGCCACCCATTAATTTCGGATTTGAGGACCGTAAATTTTTATAGATATTCCAATTTTGGGTACGTGGTCACTAAAATTACGTGCACAATTAAAAACATCAAAATTTTTTGCAGGCCGTTACTTAACGAAATTAACTTTTACGTCAAAGCAGCGTGACGTCTCACAGTTATTAAAAATTTTTGAAGCGGGCTTCATTAGTTTTTATATAGGTGTTATTTTTTCATTTGTGTAGATGACGACGCACCACTAGTGGTCGACATCTATGTTGATTTTAATTTTGATCAATTCTGTCTGAGAATCATTGAACGTTTTACATTTTCGACGCCTCAGAAATTTGCTTCTTAAAAACCTCAAACAAAGAAGCCTAGTTGAATGAGAATAGCTGTTCTTAGGCCACAAATTCTAGCTCTAAAAAGAGCTCGTCTCGGTTTCTGGGAGGATCGTTCTTGCTCTTGTTTCTTTTATTTGTATCAGATGCATTTTTACAAACACGAAATTTATATCTGATCATTTTCAGCTATGACATCTACCACACCACCGCATCCGTTGCCGGAGTAGCACCAGTGGCACGAATGTGCGATCAACTGTTCGCGTGCTCTTTGGTCGAGGGCTTACATCTTGGACGTTCGTTCGTCTTAGCTCACGAAATGGGTCATAAGTGGGTTAAACTTTACCGAATACCTCTCATAAGCGAAGTAAGTGAACTTTTCCCGGCGAATTTCAACAGGACAGACATGTCCTTGTAGGGTTTCGAAAGCAGAACTCAGATATGTGCTGTATTCTGGCTGAAAATGTGTAGGTGAACCGAAAATCGCAAAAAAGACGGTTCACCTGAGAGGTGGATTTGACGACGATTCTCGTGGATACCTCAGGCTATTCGCCGACTCTCAGGCACTGAAGTATTTGCGATTTTCGGACCACCCGTAGCCATTTAGCATAAGAACTACATTTCTGAGATCTACGTTCGAAGCAGAGGGCGCGCCTGGTACTACGGTAAGAGATGCTGCTGATAACCGCACAGTCCAGCGATCGATCTTCGTCCGGGCCAACCTACCTTCCATCCCTCCGGGGTTGGGTAAATTGGTACACAGTTTTGTCTGGGAAGGTAGATACACTGCCGTGGTACAGTGGCTGGCTCCCACAGGTCATTGTACAGGCCAAATACGCATTCACCACGCATCTAAGATTCTGAATGGAAGACGATTGCGTGGCTCGTTCCTAAGGGACTGATCAACGCCAACACTTTTACCTTTACCTTTTACGTTCGAAGCCCCACAAGTCCGTGTAGATCTTGCTGAGAATCGTCGGGAGAAGTTCGGTGACCTCCCAGGTCAGTACTTTACCCAAGATGAACCCACCATGATGTTTAGCATGGGTATGGTTCACGACGGAGTACAAAATCAATGCAGCAAATCATGTTGTCTGATGTCGGCTGTGAACGGTGCTGGTAAAACGACATGGTCCGAATGCTCAGTTCGAGAATTCAACGCGTTTCTACTGCAGTTAGAGTAAGATTTCTTTTCTGCCTTCATTTTTCTATTTACAAGTCATTTTTTAAGTAGAGTACGTTCCACTTATGATTAGCGTAAGAGTTTTTTTACGATTCGCGACCGATTCTAACTTGGTCAGATGAAAAATGATCGACACTTCTCACGCTTTTTACGCTTGCGAGCGCTGAGCCAGTCACTTTCACACCAATTGAGATTTCTCCTTCGTCAGAAGAACTCGTTTTCAATGCAAATTCAATAACGAGGTGATAATTGAAGAGATGTCGTAATAACCAAAAATCTCATCGTGGCAATTAGGGGGTAAAGTGGAGGTAATGTTGTGGAATTTGAAGAGGATTCGCTGAAAAATCAATCTACTATGCCCTTCTGTTGCAAAAGGAAACTATAAAGACCACAGTAACTCCTCGGGCAAAATTTATTCATATGTGAAATTAAAAACGATATTTTAGTGAATCCGGCACTGGAAACTGCCTACGCGATGGTTCACCAGGATTGGTGGAGCGAAATCATATTCAAGACGGGCGGTAGGTGCTGTTTTCTATTTCATTTTTTACTTAATTTCCAGTGAAATAATATCGATTTTTCAGAACACCTGGCCAGAGATTCACCGCTGATCAACAATGCGCCTATTTCTGGGGACGCGATTACAAGGTGGAAATACCAAGTGGTCGTTCTATGGAGGTTCGCGGAATTTATCTCGAAAAACTTGTGTTTTTTGAGCACCTTCCGTACTTATCATATTCTCCGTTCAGTATGGAATATCTCGTTTTTATTCATTTTTTACTTAATCAAAACATCCACAAAAGGCGCACTCGCATTCAAATATATAGGAGATAACATCTAAATGAATCCAATAAATACATCCATTACGTTAAAAAAGTAAAAATCTTAAAAAAAATCAATTAAAATAGGAGGGATAAGTAAGTGGAATACAACAATTTCTCAACAGTCAAACACCACAACCGTAAAAACAGGCCATATCGCAAAATATTTTCTCGGGAGATGTGACGGCCTCCAGCAAAGCATAAGGAAATTTGGCTGAGACCATTTCATTTAGGTAATATTAGGGTGTCCGGAAAGTATTTGCCGAAAATTTCAAGTTCTCACAGGTTCTACACAGATGATCAGGGAGTTTGCATATTGATGCTATATAAAGGCATGATCTACTTGTATACACACATCACAATCGATACTGCTCTCGGCGCGCTTTTCACCTTAAAATGGCCCAAATGTAACTGCATATCCGGAATGTTCTTCTTTACGAGTTCGAGGACGGCCACTCCGCAGCTGAAGCGCACCGAAACTTGCGCGAAGTGTTCGGTCCAGAATCTTCTTCTGAAAGATCTGTGCGCTCCTGGCTCCAACGCTTCAAAAGTGGAAACATGGAGCTGGAAGATAGGCCTCGATCAGGTCTGCCGTCCGCAGTGTCTTTGGGTGAATTGAAGAAGCTGGTGGAGGAACATCCATACGAAGGCGTACGTTTTTTCGCTGCATCCCTTGGTTGTTCAAAGATACCCGTACAGGATGGCCTACGCTCCCTTGGAATGGCGAAAAAACTCGGTCAGTGGATACCACACGAACTGACTGATGAGCACCGCGAGAGACGCCTCACCATCTGCACTCAACTGCTCTCCCGTAGCCGCCGTTTCAATTGGCTGGACACCGTAGTCACAGAGGATGAAAAGCGGGTTCAGTACATCAACCACACCCGCAAACGTGCGTGATGCGCTAACGATCAACTCCTTGAAACCCTTTCCCAAAGGCGACAACTGTGAGCGGAAGGTAATGCTTTGCGTCTGGTGGGGATTTCATGAAGTCTGCCACTTCGAGCTGATGCCTGACAACGCGACGGTAAACGCGGAGATCTACTGCGCACGACTGCGGAGACTGACCGAGAAGAAACGCGGGAATCATCCGAATATGGACAAGATTTGATTACCGCTAAGACGACATCCCGTAAAATCCTGCAGCTTGGATGGGAAGTTTTAACTTATCTACCGTACAGCCCAGATCTAGCTCCAAGTGAATACCACCTGTTCCGGTCGCCTCAGCATCATCTGGAGCAGAAGCGCTACGATGATCGTGACCACCTCGAAAACGACCTTAGTGCTTTCTTTGCCTCCAAGTCGCGAAAATTTTACGCCAACGGAATCCATAGTGTAGCGGAACGTTGGAGGAAGGTTATTGATGTAGATGGAAATGAATTGGTGGAATAGTAAATTGTTGTTTAAAAACTGTGTTGTTTTGAACATTGCTGTAAATTCGGCAAATACTTTCAGGACGCCCTAATATGTTACTGTCTATTGAACTTTGGAGTTGTTAAATCACTCGAATATGTGGCTACAGAGCGTTTTATCATTATCCGCCACCCATGCTTTAACAGTTTCTATTTATATTTCACTGATTGCGAAAATGCTTGTTTCGATAATTCTTTATTGATTGAATTCGTTTTCTAAACGCGTGCAGCGGATGGAGGGCAGTTCGAGCTTCAATGTAACGGAGACTCTTTGAAGCATGCTTTTTCGACATTTTTTTGCCTTTTTTTGAACATGCTACAGCTCTGAAGTTCAAGAAAACAACACGTGAGCGGCAGACGAACATCGACCATTGTATTCTTGGAAGCCTGTGTTTAAGCATAGAAACTGTCCGGCTAAAGTTACATAGTAAGAAGAAACACTGATACTTTGCTTGAGTAGCGGAGATTTAATTGTAACATCAATAAATCTAGGGATACACAAAATGTTGTGACTTTCGGAACTTCCTGAGAAATACAAAATTTGATCCAAATAAGCAAATGGATACGAATGCATAATCTTATTTTTCAAAACTTTTCTAGCGTTTCCTTCCGTCACGAAGAGATTCGTATTTGAGAAAACTCGGAAAAATTAATTTTTTTTCTGAAGAAATCAAAAGCTAAAGAAAGGAATAGCGTATAATTATGAAAGTGCCAACAGTTGTGAGAAGTATCTCTGTTAATGTTCCATGTCCTGTTATCACACCATTTTGCACTGTTCTTTCTCGTTTGCTTTCTGAAACTTATTTATCAGACAAAGTCCTATACCTTTCTATTTCGGTATTGCTCCGTTACTTTGGTGGTTTTAAGAACCATCCTCATTGAAAATGTCCAGGTACACGTGTAGTTGTGTAATTTACGTGATTACCCTTATGTTGCTGAAAAAGAAGAGTTATTTTCCCGTTTATTTTTTGTTTTCAATTGAAAATGTACACTACAAGCTTCGACATACATACGGAGGCAGTGAGCTGTTCACATCCAACAGGTGATGGGAAGGAATGTATTGCCCAGAAATTTTACCTCAGAATGCCACAAGGAATTGCCGACGATGAAAGCTCGGGGATTTTCACTCTTTCAGCTACCTATTTGCTGTTTTTTAGGATATTTGTCGAATATTATGGTGTGGAAACGGCGGTTCGACAATTTCCACAGCGCATCCAGCTCTTGAAGGCAGTTATTGTGGTGGTGAAAAGGTAAATATTTTCATTATCAATCGGCAGCGTTTCCTTACATATCTTACTTGATTTTGTGCTTCAGTGGTGTCACGAAGGTCGTTGTCAACCTTGGCCAACAAGACCAGCTCCGGAGGTCGTTCATGGTGGATGGTCACGATGGAGTTCCGATGACCGATGTCCCGTTCAGCACTGTCAGGTTTCCGATAGCATACCGATACGACCACAACATCGTGACTGTGTGAATCCAGCGTGAGGGCATTTTATTTTGGCAAATAATTTTTCAGCTCAATTATTAGCTTCTGGACAAGTAATTAAAAGAGGATAGACACCTTAAAACCTGACAAGAATGTGTTCTCCTTAGCATTCAAACCAGCACCGTCTGACGCTCCGTCGTTCTTGTCAACCATATTTTGTACCAGGTTTTAACAAAGGGTCGACCTTTCGACATTTATTATTGTCTTTGTCTTTAGCGCTCAAAGGCATGCTAATTATCATAGTTCACACAAAAACTGAACAGAAATCAAGCAGATATGCATAATTCGAAATCGAAGAAGAGAAAGAAAAGAAAGAAAGAACTGAAACCAATTTCAACGGATTATAGAACTTATATTCTTGGCACCCGCTTGCCAAACGCAGGTTTTTTACCAGATTTTTCTCGTTAACGGCTCGAAGGTGAAAAGGAAAAACGGCGAGAGATGACCGAGTTGTACTGGGCCCAGGATCATCAAAGAAAGCGAAAATTTTTAACGGACTGTTTTTATTTATTTAGTGGGCAAATCCTGATCCTAACGTTGAAATCACTGCCGTTGTTGCAATGTTTGCAAAAGCATAGCTTTTTGCCCCTTCTGGGATGTAACGTGGGAGATTTCGCGTGAGAGATCACACTACTAGCCACTGAACTATTTCAACTTCTAAAATCTTATAGACAAATTCCCTAATAGATAAGTACGGTCTATGAAACATGATCTCATGGTCTGCAGACGTAGTGCATTCTCATTTTTCACAAGTGTTATGTTTTCGAATTTATCACATGTACATATTTTTGAACATAAAACGGATTTACCTATAAGATTTTAGCTTGCCTATACGCTTCCTCTTTTGCTGATTATTATTATTTATTACATGATAACACACGCGTTTCATGTGAAAGAAATAAGAACAAACACCAACAAGCATTCAGTGATAACAAGAAGAAAATGCCATTAAAAGCTAAAACAAAGAATAGTGCAATAGAGCAACTATCCATTAACTAGAAGCTGGTTAACTACAGGGTGGCGAATAAATATGTGCGCCGTGAAAAGTGTTATAACTTTCTTTTTTTGTCAACGAATATTCAAACAAATATGATCAAATATAGGAATAGAACACAACATTCAATAATTAAGGAAAATTCTTAGAGTAGCTGCCATGAGCTTTGATATCGGCTCTGATCCTTCATTTATCCCATAGGTGATGCGCCGCAAGTACCACTTGCCTAAGTTGCTCCATATTTCGGAAGAGGCTCTTAGAAATTTGTCAAATTCCTTGTTGTAGACTCCCAATATATTCCTCCGAAACATATTCGACGGCGAGCTGAAACTGATTTAAGATCGGGCTATTCGAAGGCCATAAACCTTCCGTCGGAGAAGAGCCGATTTCGGTCAAAAGAAGCGCACTTTTATTTTTGCTCCATGAAGCGAAGAGGAACTTCCTTGAGGAAACTATTCGGCATGTTTCTGTTTTTCGAGCACTGTGGCTTTCCTGTGAAAATAATACTGGTAGAGCTTAGCATGATTTAATATCTTTTTTATCGAAAAAATCAAAACAGTCCTGCCTATAGCACCGATACTGTTCGAAAGCGTGAAGGATTCAGGAAGCACACTTTTTCTGTTAGGTTTTTGATTGTAATTGCACGTGAGGGTAGGGCTAACGAGATGGTGGCGATTGTGAATTTAGGCACCTCAACGGTAAAAAGTTTAACTTAAAGCAAAAGGACGCCCTTGCTGCGGTGCACCCTGACAAAATGCCGCAAATTCTTGCATTTTTTATTCCGATTCTTCTCCTCTTGATCGGTGAAGACTTGTGCCTTCCACATATGACAGCTACAAAGTCCAAGCTCTTCTTCTACTATCGAACGAACCGATTTGCAAAAAAGGTGGATCTGTTTGGACATCTTACTCCAGCTAACATCGTCATGTCGCCCCGTCCTCCTTTTAATAATCCCATGCCCCACTAGTGTGTTCACCGTCCGCTTTCGTTAGCTTCATGGATTGGGTGGAGTATGTCCTTAAAAACATTCACAGCTTGCCAGTGTTCTACGCGTTTCTTTGAGGAACTCCGAGCCTCTAAAGAATCAGCGAGCCCGGCACGCCGCTCTGAGCTTCCTGCGCAATTGCGTCATAGCTTGAATAGTTCCTCGCTACAGTTTGAAGAACAAATCTCAGCCATATAGAATGAATAAGAAGTGTCACATGAATATTTTGAGTGGAAAAAGTACGCTCAAAGGTTTCATACAATTGCCAAAATCGAACCGAATTTCACGCGCACGTATTTATTCGCCACCCTGTAGTTTCTTGAACTGTGCGAGTTTGGTGGAAATGTTGATATGTTTGGATATCCTATTATATTCCGATGTGGCCCGATTACAAAAGAAATGCAGTCTAATTGTAAGATTTATTTCGCCCTGGGCACGGCAATTTTCATTAGCAGGCTCACACGAGTGATTTGATTTATAGTTCAAATGTGGAGCGTCAAAATGTTTCCCACAATGAAATGGAAATACTCATGCTTGGAGCAAATGAATTTCTGTTATGTTGCCTGCGTTTGCAAGTCATAAATTTTAGTTTCATATTACTTTGTGTGCCAATATTCTTTTGTTCAGTAATTGTCACGTGTTAGCACAAAGTAGATAAGTGAATAATTAATTAATTAAATGTTCAGACCCAATAATGGCGGATTACCGTGCCAAGGAGCAGCGATACGAGGAATTCTTTGCACAGAACATCATAGTCCCTGTCGAGGTATTTAACAATTTATAGTTTATAACAATCTTCTTTATGAACCAGGAGACTTCTTTTTTGTTGAATAGCGTCATCAAGAAATGCCTCCGGGTTACTGTTGGACAGAATTTTCATTTTCTTTTCAAGGATTCTCACGTGAAGAGTACAGCAACAAGATCTGCTCGTCCATTAAACACGATCCTCACAAACCAGATCGACAGTTGACCGGAGAAGGCTTTGAACGTGCGTTTTCCGCTATCCTTATTTTTTTTATTTCGGAACGCACGTGACACGTGTGTGGGTTACACAAACACAATACGAAAAGCAACAAGAAAACAGAACTGAGATAAAACCTCGCAAGCTCAAACGTACATAACTCATACATGGACAGTTGAAAAAGACCATAATAACAGTATAGCCATACATCAAAGCATTGAAAGTTTTGAAAGAAACGGGCAAAAACAAACTGAAGGCAGTAAGAGAAAAGAAGTGTTGGTAGAAACGGAGGAGCGAACAAGCCTACTCCATTGGGAAGGAACTGGTGGAGTCGATGTTCGTTCTTATCATTTTTAAACTTAAAAGTGCCGCCTCGAGACAGTTCTTCGTAATAAATCGAGTGGGAATGACCCTGGTCGAGAACGTTCGCTCAAGCTTCATAGTTCCCTTTTTTGGGAAGATAGGAGCTTACAGAAGTGGGCCGTGACAATGGTTCAATTGTTGTTCTACAGGGAAGTCCTACTTTTCGAACGGAATTTTCAGATGTTACTCAACCGTGTAAGGTGTGGTGCCATCTGATAGATTCGGAACTGATTCGTAACAAAGGTTTGTTCCCGGATGGGACACCATGCGGACCGGACCAATACTGTATTAGTGGATCATGCCTTGTGAGTTTTATCAGTTTCGTGAACATTTCTCTAAAGATAACGTCATTTTTTAGCGAATGGGTTGCAGTGGAAAAGCTGTTGTGGCTAGCGAAGACGACTGTCCCGATCGGAAACCGAATGGATGGGCTGATTGGTGAGGCAGATTCCATGACATAAAAAATCTTAAGAAGAAACATTTAATTTCAGGTCTCCTTGGTCCGAATGTAGTACTTCATGTGGGACCCATGGTCGTCAAGTTCGTCGTCGTCGGTGTACCAGTACAGGGCGTCTTTCAAGCTGTGATGGTGCGATATTCGATTTTTTCAGCTTTTTACAATAAGAAACAGAAAAAAGAAAAGCTGAGAAAAGAAAGGAAGGTTCTTTTCCTACGAAAAACAAAGGTGTACGCTCGAGGGGGAAAATATGGCAGCGCCTAGGCTTACCGCGCTGGAATCTTCTGGTCAGGTCAATGGGTTTTCTCTATGAGTGCATTCCATCAGCAAAGGAAAGAAACCTTAATCTCCAACTTCGCTCACTCGCTTGGAGGAGGAAGAAGTTTGATCTTCTTCTCTTCCATAATATTCTCCACGGTCGGTCTGGCCTTAGCATAAGCCACCTCTGCTCAAGGAGAACATCTATCACGAGAGGAGGATCGTCTAATTTAATAGTGGCTAGGGCTAAAAAAAATTGTAGGCTACATTTCTTTACCAACAGAGTGGTACCAGCCTACCTTAATTTCAGCAAAAAACAGTCTATTCCTGTGAGTTTTAAAGCATTTAAGAGACTATTAGACAAATCACTTTAGACAGACGGTGTCCAGTTTTCTTTGCGTTTTTTTTATTCATACATTAGCCATCAGTTCCGTCCCGTTCGTTTTCTCCTACTTTTTCTCATTTCACTTCCTTCCCTCCAGTTGTTTGTTTTTATGAATATTTTTTAAGGTGCTTGAAAGATTTCGTTACAGTTCTTTGTTTCCTTTTGCCGGTTTTTCGTGTTGTGTTTTGTCAATTACACATGGTATGGCCATGTAATAAACAAACAAACAAACAAACCGCGCTGGAATGAACAAGTGTTAAAGTGATGGCTTGTTAAAAGAAGTAGGCAACACTTGTTTAAAACACGCTAGCAGATTTCTGAAACTTCGCATGGAAAGACCCAGGACGTATTGCTTCAAATTCAAAATACGGTTGTATTCTCCAAGCCTTCTATAAGTGAAAAAGTGTTTCCTAATTCGCGACGTTTTCACAACAACATTAAGAGATGTTCTACTCTGGCTCTTGTCAGTACTGAATCAAAAAATCCGTTTGGAATAATAGAAACTCTTCCAGTGAGTATTTTGAGCACTATGAGATGGACGTATCTTTTCCTTCTTACATCCACTATAGAGATATTACTAGAGTATGTTTGTTTGTTTGTTTGTTTGTTTATTACATGGGTATGCCATGTGAAATGGACAAAACACAAACACGAAAAGAATCGGCGACAGCAAACAACGAACTGTAACGAAATCTTCTAAGAACCTTTAAAGATATTCATAAAAACGAACAACTAAAGAGAAGGAAGAGAAATGAGAAAATGTAGGAGAAAACAAACAAGACAGAACTGCAGGCTGATGCATGAATAAAAAAGAAAAGAAAACCGGACACCGTCGTGGCTAAAAAGATTTGTCTAATAGTCTCTTAAATGCTTTAAAACTCACAGGAATAAACTGCTTTTTGCTGAAATTAAGGTAGGCTGGTACCACTCTGTCGGTAAAGAAATGCAACCTGCAATTTTTTAGCCCTAGCCACTATTAAATTAGACAATCCTCTCGTGACAGATGTACTCCTTGAGCAAAGCTGGCTAAGGGCAGACCGATGTTGTTGAGAGTATGTTGGTATACCAGTTGCATTCCTTAGAATCTTTTTAACTACCCAATCTACAACCACTCCATCATACTGAAGTTGTTGAACAGCCCAAAATGGACGTTCATACTGTTTATTCGATGCCTTTTTTGTCTCCCGTGCTCCATTTCCCTTATGTCCATCTTTTTTACCGTAATCCATAGCCTCCTACCCGTTTTCGAATTGTCAACAATTGGCTGACTTACAATAATCACATTTTCCAATTGGCTATAATTCTATGGTTATGTGTCAGTTCGTCTTTGTGAAGCTATGTCGAAGTGTTAAAACCTTTATAACAACTATTCCAAGAGAAGTGAGTTCAGAAGGTAGAAATAGAATTATTAGATCGAGAATTCGCCAGTCAAAAACTTTTTACCCGTTTTTGCACAGATCACACCTCAAGAAAGAATTGAGAATATGCTATGATATCTTGTCGGCGATCACAAATGGCCATTCGCTATCGAACGCACAAGGTATGAACGCCCTCGAAAAGTGGAAACGGAAATCTTCCCAGCCAAAAGAAGCTCAATGGAGGGCAAAGGGTGATGGTTCGAAAGTAACATACTATTTGAGTAGTTGGGCGAACTTGGTAGGATTCTCCAAGTTTTCCCAAACCTCGACGTGATGTTACATTTCGCGAATACTGCTGTGCCGAGCTGAAAAAAATTACGTCTCGACTTGAGCGTTGTCTTCAGAGCCCCAAAAATGGGTCGAAACTTATGTAGCCATTTTTTAGGCCACAACAGCATTCACGAATCTAGTAGTATATGACGAATGAGCTCTGCGAATTTCTTTTCATTTCTTCCTCGGTTATTTCCGGGTTTCGTGGGCAGGTTGTTGATTCCTGACTGCTCGGGTCCCTCTTACCGATCGTGTTCATATGGGTTTCAATAGTTGAATAGGAGCGTTCGAGCTCTGCTGTTAGGTTGTGTACAGGTAAATTGGGTTTTTCGCACATCAGATTTCAACTCGATTTTTTCTGTGTAATATTTATTCTATATTCATAATGTTGTAAATCATCTGATCGTGCTTATTTTGTTCAACAATGTTTTGTTTAAGTTGAGTGACGGATGTTTAAAGTTACGCGTCAAAAAGGAATTTATTCATACGCAACCTAATACAAATCCTCTTGAAACCATACTACGGTAGGATTCCATCACGCCTTTTCACTTTATCTTCTTCATTGACGACCCCTTTTTTACGTGGTCTTCATCGTTTCCGCGTCGAATGCTTAAACCACTCGAAGCGCTGATTCCTTAAAACTCTGTGCTCTCTACGTAGGTCCCAACAACAAAATTTGAAGGAGTTTCTTGACACGCTTTCCTTGTTTTGAATGAAAAACCATGTTGTTCATGTGCATGATGAGTTCTTGGCTCATTTTTAGAGCAATCAGCAAATTTCGAATGCACACGATCCAAATTTACAGCTAACAATTGAAAACTCAACGAAATACAGTACCGGACGCGCCGCAACGATAGAACGGCGGTAGCGGCGTCTCGGAACGCCGAAACCTTCCGTTTTTAAATAACTTCTTTAAAATTGGTTTATTCACAAAAATAAGTCTATATTCGAGCTTAGAAGCTTGAGCTCTATCCCTCTGTATAGACTTTTCCCAAATTCATGAAACTTGTTTTCAGTTGATTTTTTTGATCTCTCGATTTTTGGATCCCGTTGCCGCTTCGGTCTCTCACTTGGTGACTCACCACCGACTAGTTTCCGCCGCCTCATCGCCGCCTATAAATATGCTGCGCGTCGTCTTCTAGCGTCCCAAGCTAGGAGTGGGGGCCCCACGGGGTGGCTCGAAGGAGCTATCACGCGTGGCCCCCCGTTGGGCATGGGGCGCCAATGAACTGCGGTTGAGTCTGCCCGGTTCACCACGCGCGAACACCGAAACGGCGCCGCTGCCGCCGTTTTATTGTTGCGGCGCGTCCGGTACTGTAGTGGATGAGTGGCTGGAAAAGCGTGACCTCTCAATGTGTCACATCTTTTGAAAATAGGGCTGTTATGAAAGTCTCATTTTTTGCTTTCAATCTAGTACCTTAAGTGAAGACATCGATGGAGTGAGGACAAAGCATGTCGATCAATCCATAGATTTTCTAGGAGCAACATCGGAACACAGGCCATGTAGCCCACGTCCACCCTTGTGTGAAATAATGAGCGAATGGACTGAATGGACTGAATGCGAAAGTGAATGTGGACAAGGACATCAACGACGTAAACGACGATGTCTTGCTGAAGAATGCGACGACGATACTGAACAAACACGACCGTGCTGGAATTCTGGCAAGGTGATCCATTATTGATTACATTTATTAATTCACCATTCTACAGTACCCTGTAAATTATTCGTCCAAAAGCTGCCGGCTGCACATGTGGCTACCGTATCTGTCGCTTACCCATAACTATCGTCAACTCTCTTATTCAGACTGAAAAAAATGTTGTTGGAATCAAAATGACGTCTTCTATTCATCGTTTCAGATGGCTTGTTGGTTAGGATGGGCGGAATGGGCGGAATGCTCGCAGACGTGCGACGGTGGACATCGGCGACGTGAGCGAGCCTGTCCGCTGATCGGAGAATGTGAAGGCGCTGCGTTTGAAGTGGAGCAGTGCAACACGGAGGTAGGACTAGAATCGTGGCAACAAGGAAGAAGGAGCATTTTTTTCCTCAAAATAATCAATTTTTACTCATGAATTACCCAAGCATTCTCGTGAAACTGTCAAACGGTGTCTCAAAAAGATCTCAAGTACAGCACCGGACGTACTGCAACGAAAGAACGGCTGCAGCGGCGCTCTTATGCGCCAAAAGGTGTTGTTTTTGGGGTCCAGTTTTGTGGGTGACTTTGGCAAAGCCTACCTCAATTCGTTTACGCTGCATGCCTAACGGGGGTCCCCGCGTAGTTGCACGGCCGAAGGCGGAGCCTTGTCGAGCGATAAGTCACCAGACGAGGAATCGAAGGGACAAGTAACTGAAAGTCAAGGGTCAAAAATCGCTTGTTAACTAAAAAAATTATATATAAAAAGATGGAGCTCGACCTGCTGATTTCAAAAGCATACTAATTTTTACGAATAAACCCATCCTAAGGAAAAACGGCGGTTTCTGCGCAAGAAAGTGCCGCTGGCGCAGTTTTACGTTGCGGCACGTTCAGTACTGTACCAATGAAATAACTGCGGAAACAAAATTAAGAGCAGTGATAACGTCGAACCAAGGAGAACAAAGACTTGAGTAGAAACCGACATTCGACGTAGAAACTGGTAGAGCAGTATCACGCCGTTTTAACACGATTGTTGCTCATAACTATCGTGAAATTTTTGTACTGAAACGATCTACCCAACTGAATGTTATCCAGTCGGAGAGCTTTCAGTCCCTGGGAACAATACAACTATATTCACCCCAACACGGGGAAACATCATTGAGAGATGGAGCGGCCTAGGACCTCGTAACGAACTACCTTTGGCTACGTAGCAGTTCAAAAACCTGCGTACCAGAGTTCCCTCAGAGTCTGTTTAGGCTCTCAGTTTGCACTAAGATGCTGGGTTCGCTCATGAAACGCTCAAACTTTGACATTAAGCTTTCATAAAGTTCCAACGTCGTCTCCTTCTCGTGTACAGGTACATAATTTAACATAATTTTAATACAATTAGTAAACTGATCTTACGAGACACCTTTCAGTTTAACTCTAATTTGATTTCTATCGACTCATAATTATAAGTTCAATAATCACATGTAATACTGTTTCGTTTTTCGGAAAAAATAGAATAAACAAATAAAAAGTCGTTAACCTGCGATTTCAGCGATGTACGTCTGGAACATGGGGTGATTGGCTTCCGTGCTCCGTTTCATGTGGAATTGGATTTCAAATTCGTGAACGACTATGCGACGGAACTCTTTGTGCAACTGCCAACAAGCAGGCGAGAACGTGCAACGAGCAGGTATGTTTAACAGGTATGGAGCTACATCCTGAAAATGTCTCAGATTTAAAAGGTAGGGCGGAGCCTAGTTGGTGGTGAGTCACCAAGCGAAGTTCGAGGGGTCAAAAAAGACGAGACGAGCTTCACGAATTTAGGAATATTGTATATGGTGAGATAGAGCTCGAGCTGCTGAGCACATATACTTATTTTTGCACGAAAAATCAATTTCAGAAAGTTATTAAAAATGCGGGTTCCGGCGCTACGTAGCGCCGTTTTATCGTTGCGGCGCATCCGGTACTGTAGAAAACTAAGTGAGCCCGCTACGGTCGAAGAATGATTGAAACAATTTCTAGCCATGCCCAGAAAGTTCTAATGATTTCGTCTGGGAAGAATGGAGCGAATGGAGTGAATGCAGTCAGACATGTGGTGAAGGTGTCCAGACGAAAGAACGACGATGCAAGAAAGGTTCGGCTAGTCAAATTGAAATAAGCGCTGAATGAGGAGGATTTTTGTGTGTGTGTTTGAGTTCAAAATAATTAAAAGTGAAAAAAAACAGAAGAATCGAAATTATCGACGTCCTTTTGCTGAAGGTGAATGCCCATCAAGTGATAGTTTACGGCGACGTCGTTGCGTCAGTGGTCCATGTTCGGTTTGGGAGGAATGGACGGAATGGACGGAATGTCTGTCCTGTTCGAGGAATCATAGCCGAACTCGAGTCAGACAATGCGTGTCGCACTCGGCAGAACAACCTCCGTCCTGCAGTGGTATGAACAGTTCTTTTCATTTATCTATTTATTCAGACATTGGTGCTACGTGGGTTGGGGGTGCAGCCAGTGTTCAACTTGAGAAACGCGTTGCTTCCCCATTATTTATTTATTTATTTATTTATTTATTTATTTATTTATTTATTTATTTATTTATTTATTTATTTATTCATGCGACGTGCCGCGCGCTATTTTATAGAACCAAACAAAATAACAACATAGCACCCAACTCAGAATAGTGACGCAGTACAAAACCTCAAATAAACAAATTCCCTTTCCTTCCCTTTATCAAGGAAGGAGCTCTAAAAATTTCCACGGATCGTTTTAGAAGGTTTCTTGACCACCGACTGCAACAATCACTTACGTCGAACATCTAGCTCCCTTCTAGTTCGTCATCCCTGCTTTTTTGTTCCTTTTTCCTTATTACCACTTCGTTGTACTTACCTCTTTTGCTCAGGAGAATCGTGTTTTGAGATGTCTTCCTCAATTGGCCAAGGTGTTTGTTTTTACGTGGAACGGAATGTCCACGTCTCCATGAAGTGAAGTAAAGCAAAGTAGAATCATTAGCTCCATCCGAGCCTCTGGGCAAACAGATTTCAGGAGCGGCATTAAAACAGTATTAGTATCGACTTATATATTTTGAGATGCTAAGTTATTCGCAAAACACTGACATCGGACGGGAATTGAACCCGCGTCTTTCTGTTTCCGGCAGACTGCACTAACCATTGTGCTACCGATGTACCTTGCAAATCTCCTAGCATCTTTCTTAAGCCCGGTCGGTCGGGCTGTTCCTATCAGCACTCACCCGTAATCACGGGAATGAGCCGGTAAGCCGAAATCGGCAGTTACCAGTTAAGCTGATAGCATTTTTGATATGATACGAAGCTATTCTGCTATTTGCTGCTTTTTGTTTGGCGGTTTATAGACGAGAACTAGTTGATTGACTTATATATTTTGAGATGCTAGGAGATTCGCAACGTACATCGGTAGCACAGTGGCTAGTGCAGTCTGTCGGAAACAGAAAGACGCGGGTTCAATTCCCGTCCGATGTCAGTGTTTTGCGAATAACCTAGCATCTCAAAATATATAAGTCAATCAACTAGTTCTCGTCTATAAACCGCTAAACAAAAAGCGGCAAATTGCAGAATAGTATTAGTATCATTAACTATTCAATGCGTCTCGTTCCTCATAGTTAAACCGGGGCTGGACCAATGGCCCGACTGGTACTGGAATGAGCCTGAAGGGTCGTGCACAGTCGACGACCAATACGACACGGCAATGATAAGAGATAGCGGCCGGTGTCGTGTTGGTCGCGTCCGACTTCGGCATTTGCGTTGCCGAAGTTGCCGCATGCGGCGAGTAGGACACCGCGTGTGCGGCGTCGTCTCGTACAGGGATGTGTGCTCATTCGCGCGCGGCGAACAGTGCGGCGATTTGTCGTGTCGCATTGGTCGTCGACTGTGCACGACCCTTGAGAGTGACAGGCGCCGGGCCCACACGAGGAGGTGACCTCCTCAATGCGTTGCTTCCTTATTTCACCTGTACCTACCAGGTTCCTCAAAAAAGGTGAAATTGTTTTTAATATGCCCTTCCAGGTTCTCCACAGTCGAACGCCAATCTGAACAGATTTCTCCTGAAAAGCACGTATTCGAGAAAGTTTCCTTTAGCTACATCATCACTCCCAAAGCACAAAGCACCCAGATCTCTATTCATGTTAGAAGCGGAGTAAGTGCCCTGCATTGACTAAAAGCAACAATTGAACGTAAACACTGGAACACACAAAAAGTAGGCGATCGGAACAAATTCTCCTATTAGACAGTCAATTCGAAATACACTGCTTCCAGAAAAGATAGACACCCTCTTTTTTCTTTATTCAAAGAATTGCTGGATACTGTTTGATTCCAAATCTATACTAGTAAATTCAGCACGGCAAAAAACATGGGACTAAGCGATTTGAGCTTCTGGTTTGAACGGTGAAGGTTTTGAGGACGATTTTTGCAATGATTGCGACGGAATCACTGTCCAGAAATGATAGGGACACCCGAGAAAAAACAGCTTTACGAAGCAGATACTAATTAGGCCACTGAAATTAGTAATTGGTGGACGCTTCAATATTCAGTGCCACGTAAATAAGTGGAGTTGGGATTAATATTAGTTAGTTATGGAGAATTTTATTAATTAAATCGTCGTCGACCGATGGATCGCTGTCTTGAGCTCTTCAACGCAGGAGTACATCCTCTTAATCGCATTATTCCTCCAATAAAGGTGTTCACAGGGATTGTTCATCAGAACTAGCTCAAAAGAATCGCTGGTCATTCGAGAGTGTCGACAAAACAAGTCCTTAAAGAGCCTGAGATCAACCTGATCTCATGAGGTGGGCCAAGTTCCTGTTGGGAGAACAAGCTGTGCCTATGCCTACCCTCTAGGAACGGCAACAGATAAGTTGCTAGTACCTGTTGGCATTGAAATCAATTCGAATCTGCTGAACTAAATTCAATCGAGGCTTTTTATTCAGAGTAAAACTGCCACCTACATTAAGGCTGCACAGCACCTCAAGCCTCTCCTTCGTAAAAACTAATTCTTCTCGATTAAACCGTTTTGTGTTACTGTACGCCATCTGGACAGCTCCAGGAAAGTCGCTTCGCATCGGAAAAAATCAATTTAATCTCAGAATAATTAGCCTAGGAACCAAGTGAATGTCTATCGTGCCTTAATCCAAGAAGGGATTTTGTTTCTCTACAGAAATTCGAAACTGTTCTCCCTGTGCGCGTCTGCTAAACGTGAAGTGAAGTTAAAATGTAAGGAACGTTTCCGTAACGTTCCATACAATAACTGATAAATTTATTGAGTTTTTTCATGATAGGCTCATCCTTATTTGCTCCAGTTAGGCTTTACATCAGATATTATTTGGCCAGCGTTTGTTTGTTTTAGATCAGACGGTGAACTATCGCCTCCCGGAAACCTCTTCGTTTCATAATCTACCATAAAACGCCGATAATCATTCTCGAGGTTTTCACCGCAGGTGAAATTCCGCGACACTAGGCCTTATTTCTTCAAGAGCCTTAATTTGGCTTTATTATTTTATTGAGCACAACGTTCTATGGTCTATCCTAGCACAAAACATTTTGATGAAATGAATATTTTTCAAAAAATTACTTTTTATGAATTTACCCATTCAACCGGCTCTTCTTTGTAGGTGTCCCTATCATTTCTGGACAGTGATTCCGTCTCACTTATTGCAAAAATCGTCCTCAAAACCTTCACCGTTCAAACCAGAAGCTCAAATCGCCTAGTCCCATGTTTTTTGCCGTGCTGAATTTACTAGTATAGATTTGGAATCGAATAGTATCAAGCAGTTCCTTGATTCAAGAAATTGGAGGGTGTCCCTATCTTTTCTGGACGCAGTGTAGTAATGAGGAAGGAACGAGGACAATGTAAGCAGAATAAACGGGAACACAACGGTCAGAGCGCATTGAGCGTTTGGAAGATGGGAGAAAATTTAATATGATATCAACAGTTTTACCGTTCCGCTCATAGCTACTGTCCCAAATTCCTCCACTAATGTGCCACGACGAATTTTAGCGTTGGAATCTTTGATGGCGAACTATTTGAGAACTTTAGAACACCATTCGATTCGTCTCTAGATGCTGAGCTCCAAACTTTCCGTAGTTCTACTTGAGCTGTAATCCATCACCTAGTCGAAGACGGTTTTCTTTGTAGCCAAGCTAGTTGCATTACGACCAGCTCACCTTTGCGATTGGAGTTTCCTAGGGGCATCTCTCCTATAGAAGGTAACAACTTGTTGGTACTCCGAATTTCCCCACCAAATTTGACGTCACCGTGTCACTATGTGCACTTTGACAAACATATCCTCAATAGGAGCTCATGAAGAACTTTTCCCAGGAGGTAAAACCTCAATGGCAAGGTTCCGGTATCAGTAGAACAAGTAGCGTGGCTTCCTAGAAAACTGCTCATAACTAGATCATAGTTCATAGTTGAACCAAAAATAAAAACGTGCTTGAGCTCAGCGTCAGAAGACGGATCGAACGGTATTTCTAAATTTTCAAATAGTTCGCGGAGAACAATTCCGATGCTAAAATTAGTCATGCTTTAGGAGGGAAGTTATGAGTGGTGTTGTACTAAATGTGTTTAGCACAGGAATTTGCTTAATATAGTGTAGGTGAGAAATATGGTCGGGCCTGTGGTGAGGCATGGTGTTCACTACCGGTTTTACATAGTTTTTTATTCATTTCAGTCTATTACGACCATCGAACTATGTGTCATTCGACAATACAATTGAGAAATGGATTCTTTTGAACCAAGATATTGAGACAATAAAAGTATTCTAAGACACCTGTTATCCCGACGCTCACCCCCCAGCGTCTGCCAGCGCAACTAATCCGCCTCCTTATCAGACACCGTGGGGCCAGACACGTTTGAGCCAGTTATCACGTCAGACGCTGGCGTGGTGACGCTCACGGGCTGTTATGCCGACCCTCACGCGGGAGGTACGCGTACCTTCCACGCTAGTCGCTGTGCATTGCACTGCAATTGACCCGCGTGCGTGCGTGCGTCGCGTGCTCAGCGGCTGAGCGCTCACCATGAGCGTCGGCATAACAGTTTCCTAAAACTGGAGCAACATTCGTTGAGATCCGTTTGAACGATATAAGAACTTCAGGAGAAGGGCCAATGTTGCGTTTTAACCCATTGACGACCGCGCGCTGCTGCGTGTTTGGCGCGGAGTACCACCCGCACGTGAAGGGATAATAGTGTTGCTAATTGTTTTCAAAATTGTTTTCAAAATTATCATAAGAAGAGAGCATAATTTTCTGTGTATCATGTTGATTTTGAAACTTCGCTATGTAATCATTAGAAGTAAACGAACGCCGGCGGGACACACGGTCCACCGCGGGCCAAAAGGTGTGTCCCGCCGGCGGGACACACGGTCGGGTTAATGATAGGTACAGTACCGGACGCGCCGCAACGATAAAACGGCGGTAGCGGCGCTCCGGAGCGCCGAAATGCACTGTTCCGGTGTCCATGCGTGGAGACCCGGGCAGAGCCAATCGCAGTTCATTTGCGCCCAATGCCCAACGGGGGGCCACACGTGGTAGCTCCTTCGAGCGACCCCGTTGGGCTTGCCTGGGAGGCTAGGAACGCGCCGCATATTTATAGGCGGCGAGGAGGAGGCGGAGCCTAGTCGGTGGGACGGACGCCGCATATTTATATTCGGCGACGAAGGGGCGGAGCCTAGTCGGTGGTGAGTCACCAAGCGGGGGATCGAAGCGGCAACGGGATCCAAAAATCGAGGGGTCAAAAAAATCGACCAAAAACAAGTTTCACGAATTTGGGAAAATTGTATATGGGAATAGACCTCAAGCTGCTAAGCTCGAATATGTACTTATTTTTGCAAATAAACCAAATTTAAAGAAGTTATTTATAAACGGCGGCTTTCGGCGCTTCGAGGCGCCGCTGCCGCCGTTTTATCGTTGCGGCGCGTCCGGGGCTGTACAATGACACGGCCCTTACTATGAACTGTTGAGTTCTGGTTCCTAGTCTCGGTCTTGGATACCATTTTTGAAGGAGGTTCCGCTACTTTTTGAGGGAACTAGTTTATAAAACGACAACGGGTAGCAGATTTGGCTAATTTTTGTCATTTTGAGGACCTTCCAATGATGAGGAACAATGCGACGGGTACTGCAGTGCGAATGGAATTTCCGACGATAGCAATCATCGGGACATTCAGCTCATCACTGGCAAGGGAAGACGACGGGTGAGTTTGATTTGTACGAAATATACTTCTTGCGAACTGTACTATTCCCCTTCTTTTTCAAGACGTCCGAAAATTACAAAGAAGCAACTTACTTAATCTGGATAAGGGTCGCCTAGGTCCTATCGAAGCGGATTGCCCCATCTAACTCTTTCCCGCTGGCACTATTCAACTTAACTCCTGTTGTTGGATTGTTTTTTCTAATTAATGTCGCTCAAACTTCCTCTCAAGTGTTTTTTGTGGCGCTAATCAATGAGTATGTCGTTAGTATTTAGAGACTATTCGGGGTGCTCCTTATAAGTTTGATTCTCCTCTCACATTTCGACCAACTTTTCAAGATACAGAAAGTAACAGGCCGGTGGTAAAGTGGGTAGGGATAGTAAAGTGGTGCGAAATTACTTTTATCTTCCGAATGCGGTCGAAATCCGAGAAACGAACATCAGGTTTCTAGTTATCACCTGAAATTCGCCCTCTTGACAAGATTCCGGATGATGGAAATTCGATGGAGGAACAGCAAATTTTTAATCGCCATATAATTTCGGCTAAGTCTGTCACCCCTCACTGTTCCACTCTAACTATCACTATTAACAATTTGGGTGGCTTTCAACCGAACTTCGAGAAATGGACGCATGCATCGTGATCAGCGCGACAGTTAACATCAATTTCCCAGTTTTGACAAAATTTGGTGACGAAAAGCCCTCCCACTAGCATTAAAAGTTGAGTACTGCCGCCTTATCATTAGCTGTCAGCGATCGCGGTGGGACCCTTCCATCCCTGGTTCAGGGTTACGAATTTCGTAACTGATACAAAGCCTTTCTAAAATTCCATGTTCCTACGCCCTTCGATTTTACAGTCGTGCTTTTCTGGTTTATTGGAAGTTTTTATCGCATTGATCTTTCAAGAACTATTAGAGCGGCCAATTTTCCTTCAAGCTTTTGGACTGGAAGGGAACTGAAATTGTTGTCACCTTTTCTTGCAATCGACCATTGAATTAAATGTCTAGGTTGTTGCTCACGGTGGACGAATAGTTCCTGTCACGGATGAATCATGGAGTGACTGGACGGAATGGTCGGAGTGCTCGCAAAGTTGTGGAGGAGGAAAAAGGAAAAGGTGCTTCTGGGTAGCATTCATTTTTTCTGTGCTATGTTTTTTATGAGGTGCAGCCGAAGAGCAGTACTTTCTGAAGCCTTTTTTCCATAGAGACGTGCTCGATTTGATGATCAAGAACGGAAAATCCAAGGACAGAAGTCTACAAATCAATTTGATCGGCACTATTCAATCTAACGCACACCAGTACTCGGTTTTTTCCAGCCATCGAAATTCGCTGAAAATTAGCACAGGGGTTAACTAAGGACGCTGATCACGAATCTGCTGTCCTTTTTTCACGTAGGTGACCATTCTTATCGACTACTTGGATGATCCCGTCAAGGTCATCGATTTTGCTGAAACTTTGTCTGTTGGGGTTCTCTGGTGTCCTGAACACGATGATGGAGTTTGTTTTCCAAATGGCGGCCGAATACGGTAGTTATAGGTGAGCACCTTCCGACCTTACCTGGTGAGACCCATCTGTAAGTACCGTATTCGGCCGCCATTTGGAAAACGGGCTTCACCATTACGTCCAGGACACCAGAGAACCTCCATAGACGAAGTTTCAGCGAAATCGGTGATCCTGACTGGACCACCCAAGTAGTCGATATGGGTGGTCTGAGACCACCCACGTGAAAAACGGACAGCAGATTCATGATCAGTGCCCTCAATTACTCCCTGTGCAAAGTTTCAGTGAATTTCGACGCCTGAAAAAAAATCGAGTACTGGTGTCCGTTAAGTTGAATAGTGCCGTTTGGTCTTTTTGATGAATAGAGTGAGTAGAATGGAAATGCCATTGTTTTTCTTCAACGGCGCCACCGAGATCCTAAATAGCACCCATTTTCCTAGTTACTGCTGATATCGTTTTTGGTTTTTGCTTATTTCTCTTATCAATTTTATTTATAAATAGGTAAAGATTATTTTTCAGTTTCTGCTTACTTCAGCTACTAGAAGTTTTATTATAGAACGCGGCTTTGCACCGGAACTAGTTGTCCCCATCAGCCGCTTGAGACGAGTGAAGAGGACTGTAATGAGCTTCCTTGTCCGCCAGGTGTGTGAAGTTTATTTTCAGTTATGGTATATTGCTATTCTTTCTTCAAGTTTTCTCATCTCTAAACCGTGGCGTCGCTGGTTATGATTACAATATGTTATTCTTCAGCATAATGAGCTTGTTAGGAAAAGTTCGACTTTACCGTCGTTTTCAGAGGCCTGAACTCAGTTCGAAGTTATTGACTCACCGTGGTGGCCCACCTGGAACCTTCAAATCATAGCATTTCTGAGAAGATGTAAAAAAAACCAAACAAATCTCGTTCGAAAGAAACATGTACACGTCAGTAATTCTTGCATCTGAGCCGGTTTGTGAGTTATGTTGTGAGTCCTCATGCGAGTACATAAGTGAGCACAGCGGTTCGCCTCTCTATTTCTAACGTTACTAACATGCTCAGTGAAAGTTTAGGGTGAGTGTGATCCTTTGGAACTACATTTTTGTTTTTTTTTTCTAATCTACTCACAAACGCTAGGAATGATGCATGATATTTGGTGAGCCAGTCTTGTGAGTCATTAACTTCGATTCAGACCTGTGAAGATGGCGGGAAGGTTGAAACGTTGGATTGTAGATAAAACCTCTACCTAACAATCTCGTGAAGCAGAATAATAACAGATTAAAATTCTTCTTACTATTGTTCTATACACTTAGAACTCGAATGGACAGACTGGTCAGAATGGACATCATGTTCGGCAACATGTGGAAATGGTGGTGTACAGTCGAGAAGGAGGAAATGTCGTCGCTCTTTCTTATTCCAAGTGAGTAACAAAATTAATCTAAAGATGACTATACAGCGTATTTCATCATTACACGCTGGCCCACTGCTTGACAATTTGTAATTCAATTCCCAGGTGCCCATTCAGACCTCGATATTCTTTATTCAGTTGTAGTGCTTTTCGAAGTTCTTAGGTGAAATCTTTAATAATTGTCAGAGACCTGGCCGCAGTTTGTGGCTAGAGTCGTCAGGTTACCGGACCAAAAGCCGCGTTCATCCTAGCATTTTTGATCAACTGCAGCGAGAAATCAAATTGAAGCAAATAAAAATTTACTGGAAAAGATTAACTCAACCTTCGTTATACCGTTAGTGCGCAGTTTTTGTTTGTAAAAATGGAAATTTTCGTTTCTCGAACTCCTAAAGCGGATCGCGTGCCGTCCAAATCTTAGTTTGACGAACTATATCTAAGGCGTCTAGATATTGATTAGCCTTTTCCTTGCGATACATGTCGAGCAGAGAAACTTGAGAAAAAGAGGTAAAAGTAGCTGAACAGCGACACTAATATCTTTGGAAACATTTGTTCAGACATGGTAGGTGGTGTTGTGGAGTAAGAAGGAAATCACTTCGATTGTTAAAGTGGCAGAAATCTAGTTGCAACGTCAATGAGAAGAAAAGAAAAAATATAGGTTCCTAAATAGAGGACTAAATTTGATTCAAAAACCAATTTGAGACGATTCGTCTTCAGGGTCGCGTTCTTTGTTTTAAAAAATTGTTGCTGTTTGTACCACCATTTTTTACTTCATTCCTAACTTTGACGGCAATTCTACCTTTCCCTGTCGTTATGTCGCTCTCTATAAAATTGTTCCTTCAATTTAAATGAATATTTTCACTTCCTTAAGAAAACTACGTTTTATTATAGTGCGAAGGCTCACCAGCAGAATCACGCCAGTGCTCTTCAAATGCTTCCTGCGTCGAACAAGAGAATGTGCCCATAAACAGTAAGTAGTTAACGCCAGCATTAGTTAATTAATTGCATACGTTAATTATAATCAATCAAATTGTTTAGTCAGCCAGATAATATTGATTGTATTCTTTTGGCTGCTCGGAAAACTGTAGTTTTAGTACCGTCCTGGTCTGAGTGGTCGTCGTGGTCATCGTGTTCTTGTTTCACATTGATGGAAAGTCGACGTCGATATTGTCTGGTTTCCGATCCATCTGTACAGGGTTTCTGCACTGGTGCAATTCTGGATCAACGACCATGTTCTCCAAGGGTAGATGGATAGTTAACAATCCTTTAAATATAAAACGCAAATACTGGAATGTTGGAAACCTTCTCTTGTTAAGACGTGCAGCGCATCACCAGGAGGATGGTCTGAATGGTCGGAATGGTCGCAGTGCTCGAAAGATTGCCAAGGAACTGGTCATCAAATACGTAATCGAATGTGCTCTGAGCCGCTTCCTGCGAACAGGTAGTTTTTCCAATTGATTCAGTAAATTGCAGTTCATGTTTTCACCAGGTGTACCGATCGTTGTCGAAGTTTCAAAGTTCTATAGGTAGTTAATATCTGCAAAAAGATATTTGTCGTCCATTGCAGAAGTGGAGTGTTTCAATTCTTGGACGGCTAATTCTTATTTCAAAAAACACCTGCAAAAATATTTCGGTTGAAAACACTTCCAATCTAAGCGATGGTTTCGGATTAAGATATTGCTCGATGAATGCAAAAGTAGCGATGCACACTCCCGATTCTACCAGAAACTGCAAAATTATACCTTCCAGGCCGATATCGCCGGGAATAGATGCATTCCATGGGTTGCTCGTAGCCTTTCTCGTAGTCTAGTCGTTCTGGAAAGATTTTTAATGGTCTATTGTTCAAATGCGTTCAATGTTGGTCCGACCGTCCCATCACTAATTTATTTTAGACGGTAGAGGGTAAGCGTTCGTTGGCTAGGAACATGCTGTTTATGTGGAATGCCTGAACTATACAGAGTCTTTTTTTAAATATAAGCCATATCCTGCTTTAGTTCTCACGTTTTAAAGAAATTTTTGATTTTCTTCCAACTTCCCTGCAAACGCTATTTTAATTACCATGTGAAATCAGAGACTCTAATTTGATTGGTGGAGAGTAGTTTGACTACTTTAAGACCGTGTGAATTAAGTGTTTTTGCGTAACATTCGCTCCCTTGGAGGGGCTGTGATCGAACTTTTTTCTCTTTTGAATTCATTAGTGATATGTTACACTTTTCGCTACTTCAAGAATTAGTTAGTCCTCCTTCTTTCTCCGTAGTTTTCGTCATGTGGTCTCCACGCATAAACAGAGTAATTGAAGGTTTGATGTTGGTCGAGTCGCTTTAGTGCCATTTTCTTTAGTTTCTGAGCTGTGGGAGCGAGTAGACATACATTCATTAATACATAAAAGAAAATATGCCTCAGGATTTTCCGTTGAATCATGATACGAACAGCACCAGATCCACTTCAGGCGTTCATGAAATTGCAAAGTCTGGCTTTTGACACAACTTTATCTTCTACGCCATATAAATGCGCGCTAGCAATCAAGCTAAGTTAATGACTAGAACAATGAGAAACATTTGAAAAACAAGAAGAAAGAGTGTGACAAGGGTCAGTAAAGATAGAGTTGGAGGTTAAATAACGTTAAACTTGAAGCTGAATTGGAGACCAACTAGAGGCATGCAAACACACAGAAAATACCCACCATTACGGAATAGTATGCTTGTCAGAAGCAGTTCGGCGCAATCTTTTTTGCACTTTGAATGAAACTTTATTCAATATTGAATGCTAGTTCTATGAAAAGCACTGTGTATTGCGTTCATTAAAAGAGCAGATTTGATTATGCTTCCGACTGGTTGTGTCTAATTAAACGGTAGTTATTGCTCGTTCCGAGCGGTTTCTCGTTGGCCAGCTTGTGTTCCTTTAGCTGTAATCCGACCTCAGGTTACCTACCTAGGGGTTCCTATTGTGTTGGACATTCATTTGATCAACGTCCCTGCACTTCTTCTACCCCTTGTGGTGATCGGATCGACGGCGGTTGGAGTGAATGGAACGAATGGAGCGAGTGCACTGACTCCTGTATCAACGCTCACCGGAGTCGAACCAGGTGATGTTCTTTTACCTTTGTCCTATTATTGACCCATTTTTTATATCGATGATGCTTTAGATACTGCTCAAAACCACGCCCGTCACAAGGAGGGCAGGCATGCTTCGGAAGTGACTTCGAGTTACAGCCATGTTTCAACGAGTCCAAGTGCCAAAACTGTACGCACCGTTTAATTTTCTTTTTTATTCATCATTCCACTGTTATTATATCAGTTAATGCTCTCTTTAGAGCTAATCGTGTTATCCTACGCGACAATTGTTCAGGGTCCTTGCTGCTTAATATCACTTAATGCGTCTACATGTGTCTTTCTGAACTATCGATCTGAAACTTTGGCTTCTTCTAGATCTGGGTAGCTCGGCAAATTTTGATGGTTGGACGTATTAGGGTGATACAGTTCTGGGAGTTTGAGTAACAGTTTCTGTTGTCCTTCCTTAATTGCCTCAGTGGATAACGTAGTTTATCACTGCATATACTAAGAATAGTGCAATTATTAGGGTGGTCTTCTTTCGCTAGTGTTAGTTTTGTGTGAGTGGTGTTTCTCCAAAACGTGATGGTAGTTCTTGGATAGGTATAATTGCAAAGGGTTACCATGGGGTGACTTTAAGTGAATTGTGTTCTAGGTGGTGTAGTACAGTGTCAGATTACTGTCATTATCGGTAACTTGCTGTACGTGGTAAGCTCTGATTAATTATCAAGGTCAGCTCGTTAGCAAGATTTTAGCAAAGGTCTCGACAGTCAGCTAAGCTTATTATCTGATTGTTACACACAGCTCCCATCAATCAGAAGCGAACGATTATCGAGGTTTTTCCGGTGAATTATCACCTGTCAACATAATACCTGTTATGTTTACGTCATGTGTATACAGTATGTTTCATATTTACAGGCCACAATTTGCTTCAATTCTTTCCATTTTCAAAGAAATTTTGATTTTTTCGTATTTTCCTCAAACGCTATTCCCATCACTAAGAAAAATGTTCGCGGGAAGTACTAGTTTGAGACCTTTTCAATTTTGCGTTTTTCCAACTTTTGGTTGATGGAGTTGTGATCGATCACCGCCACATTTTTGTCCCTTCCGAGTTTGTGTTGTTGAACTTGAACTGTTGGTGAACTTGTTGTTTGCCATTTCCCCAGTCTTCCATGCTTAGATAATAGATTCCAAAGAATGGATGGCAATTGTTCGTCTACTGCTTCAGTGCTGTTTCCTTGTGTTTCTCAGCTGTGGTATACCGCTAAAAATAGGAAAACTCATGTCAATAAGGTATGCCAGAGACCCACAATTGGTGTGAAGTGAGGCGCGATTCGCAGCGTGAGGCAGCGTGAGTTGAGCGTTTAGACAATCCGCACTTTCTCTTTTAAATAGAAGCTAACCAACAAGTTGGTGGCGTATAATTCCGATATGCATTGTGTCCATATTTCGCGCTCATTGCTCAACTGGGTTGACCGGATAGTTGAGAACAAAAAGTGATACGATTTCAGTATCAAACAGTTTTGTTTTTGAACAGCATCACTTGGGTAACAGATGTGAAATCGTTCTGCTGTTCTGAGCGGATTACGACATAACGTGGCCTGGTTTACGGAATCGAAACATTTTAGAAATGAAAGAACATTTTTCGATTGACAAATAGCCAGAGGTCACCTTCAGGTTCTAGGCCCGTTATTTAATAAAGGTTCATGTTCATCACGGTGTGGCACGAGTTAGTTGCGAGTCGGGCAGTATCCCTAGAATCTACCGTGATTGCGTCGCTTGTCGCCATTTGTCAGCAGGGTAAATTCGAGATAGTTCCGTGGTATTTACCAACATTGAGGTATCGGATGCCTCGCAGTGCTATCGCTGCGCCATTTAGATTGTTGATTATGATTTTTATGACTCAGAAACCGCGGTAAGTTTTGGGAAAGGATCTGGGTTTGATGGTTTCCCAGTGAGGCAAACAGCCGGTTCCATACACGATTATGGACCATGGTTATGTTCCGGTTTAGTGAATAATAGCAATATGCACAGCTGAGTAATGTGTTCAATCGCCGGCATTTATTTCTGCAGTTAGCTCTGTTTAAGCTGATTTGAAGAGTAGCACGGAATGTTTGTTTTGAGTTATTTTTTGTTCGTTTTTGACACGACTGTGCACTTGCAGCGGTAGACGGTGCTTGGGGCAAATGGAGTGCATGGAGCGAGTGTTCCGAAGGATGTGGTTTCTCGATTCAATCACGAAATCGTGCATGTGACAATCCTGCACCGTCACTTGGTGGACAACCGTGTTATGGGTTAGCGCATCAGACGTCGGTGTGCGATGCTGAATCATGCAACGGTTGGCACATTTTACGTTATCCGCTTCACTTTATCATTTTTCCAATTTCTGTCATCACCTGTTTTCGTGTTGAAGCGCTATCCCTCTTATTGCACTCGAGCACTCGGAAACATGTTTCGTCCGAAACATTTTGGAGCACATATTGTAGTTGAGGAGCTCATTTATAGTTGGACACTGGTGTAAAGATCTGACCACGCGGACCCAAGACTAGTCAGATGATTATTTTTCGCTAAAACGCCCATTTGCGCTGCTACAAATGTGTTTTTCTTTTTTGTTTTTCTTTTTTGCTGAAACGTCGTCCGAATATTTTTTGAGTTGCTGAGCATGAACCTTATGTCCGCTGTTCAAGTATCAACCGAAATCCACTCATATCACTAGCCGGAGTGGATTGTTCCGGCGTTTCACGTGTGAAATAGTGTTAGATGTCAAATAAGTTTATTATTTGATGCTCTGATCACGAATTTGACATCCGTCTCCAAATTTTTTTAGCATGAGTGTTGAGACAATCATATAAAAGCAAGCAGTAAACTCTTGGAGCTGTGTAGCTTACGAGTTCAGCTACTACATCAGCGATTCAATCGTTTAAATTTTTAGCGCTTTTATCTTTTTACGTAGTTATTATTTATTTCTTATTGGATGAGCGCTCTACGTCTATCGACAGGGTCATCATAACTACAATATGTGCTCTAAAGCGTTTCATATTTTACAGATGTAGTTTCCATCATCCTAATTTGAGATCTCCATTTTCTAACTAGGGAGGTTGCTCAGCGTGCTCCGAAGATTCACAACGACATCCATATTGTTTTGTAGAGCATCGAATTACGATTACAACGGTATGGTTTGTTTTTGCTAAATGCAAATGGATGCCCCAAAAAAGGCAAAAAATCTTGAAAACTAACCAGTGTCAAATGGGATTCTAGATAGCAACCACCAGAGATACCACCAGAATCGACCCAAATTCAAAAACAAATGTCAGATTTGTGATCAGCGCCCCGAATAACCCCTGTAGACAAAGTTTGAGCTAAATCGGTGATTTTGACCTAACTAGCCTTACCAGTGTTGAGTAGTTGTACGAAGGTCCATTTACCGAGAATGTCTTTATTCCTATTGTTCCTCTGTTTTTTTGGACTCTAATCAACACAGAGACTCCAAATTGAATGAGTTTCTTTGGTTTTTTATCAAGATAGATCACTTGGGCTGTTGGCAAATCCACAATTCACAAATCTCGCATAGGCTTTTCCCATTGTGTCTGGCGTGAGCTTGCTAGGGTCTGTGGTAACAAAGTTGGGTAGTTGGGTCTTAATCACCGATTTAGCCCCAACTTTGTCTATGGGGGTTATTCGCGACCCTGATCGCGAATCTGACGTTTGTTTTTGAATTTGGGGTCGATTTGGGTTGATTACGGTAGATTATGGGTCACATACATATGTACTAGAAGACATCGTCGTCTGTGCGTACTTTGTTAGCCATACTCCTCACAAACGCGATTCTATCGTGCAACTGCGACAAAATTCCAAAAGGAGCGTATTTTGGTATCTAGCGTATGAAGGCAAAAGAAAAGGACAGCAAAGAGATCGACCCACCAAACATCAGATTGAGAGTCCTGCACGCTACCCACTGAGCCGTCATGAAACGGTTTCGTTGGTTAACACCTAGAAGTGCTCTCGCCACTAGTTTCTCGCCACTAGTTAGTGGTCAAAATTTCTTGCTTTTTTTCGGGCCACCCATTTGCATTTAGCAAAAACAAACTACACCATTGTAATCGCCATTCGATGCTCTACAAAACAGTATAGGTTTCGTTGTGAATCTTCGGAGCACGCTGAGCAACCTCCCTCGTAAGAACGAAGAGATGTTCAAGAATCGTAGTTCGCCAAATGCTCTGTCTGTTCAGCTCAGAATTTTTGTACCAAAATCCAGAGTGTTAGTCCCCATCTGTGACCGTAACGCTCCGAGGATTATTTAGAAATGTTATAAATGTGAAATTCATGTCGGATATGTTGGGGGTCCATCCCGTCAGCAATTGTGTTTATTTTGCGAGAGAGTCAACAGCAGGACAAAAGCCGAGAATGACAGCTGTGTAGTTTACGAAATGAGCTGCTACGTTAGCAATCCAGTCGTTTAAATTCTTAGCGCTTTTTATCTTTTGACGTAGCTATTATTTATTTCGTATTTGTTAGTTCTATCAGTTGTCAAGGGTCGTTGTTTCCACCTTTTAACGAGTTCACAAGTTCCCCAGATGGAAACTACTCATCTCTGTTTCATTCATTTTTCGATGTCCTATGAAATTTTTTTGCTAAAGAACACCTCAAAGTTTTCGTCTTTCGTACTGCATGTTTCCCATGAATACCCTCACCGATTGAGTGTCCTCCCTTTTTAGTTCATTTTCTTTTATAGTGCACAGCATGGTTCTTTTGTAAATTTTCTGACAGCTCGTCACAGTACTGTTTAAAAGAACTTGTTTTTTGTTTTGTTTCATTTCCCCTGTGTAAAACTAAGTTACAGAGACATTGGATGGTGAGTGGTCCGCGTGGAACGAATGGTCGGCTTGTATTGGTAATTGCGGTCTGGGTTCAAGAACAAGGTGAGTACATTTGTCCTTCAGAATGTGAGATCATTTACTTTTTTACACTTTTATTTGTTTGTTACGCCGCAAATAGGCGCGCCAATTTTAATGCAGTGGTAATTAAACAGACATGCAATGTCATATTAGTGAAGGATCAGTGAAAGTTTAAAGGAAATTAGACGGTATACATATGTACGCGCCCAAATATGTACTACCTTCCTCCTTTCTCAGTTCCTGTAGTTTAAGTCACTTTCGTTTAGTTGCTTTTGATATCATCCAGATAAACTGAATATGCATTAATTTTTTGCTTTCTGAGGGGTATGTGATCGTTTTCGTGACTTTACCCCCTCTGGGTTTATCAATGTCACGATTAGATTTCCGTCCCGTAGACAACCAGTCGTTTTCCTTCGTACTCCACAACCTTAGTAGAATAAGTTCGTTCTTAACGAGGGTTTCCATGGTCTTCTGCCCCTTCAGGGCAAGTTACCTGAGTTTTAGAGTCGTGGTACATTATAAGAAATAGGTAAACACATAATGGCAATGATTTTCCATTGAATGAGGTTTCGCGCTGTTCACCATCTGCGTTAAACCTCCAATATATAAAACTTCATTCCAGTGAATAACGAAAGACACTTTGAGGTAAGAATTATTTTCAAGCAAAACTAAAATTGATAACCAGTGGTTGACGCATAACTGTAATAACTTTGTCGGTGAGAAAAAGTGTCAGATATCCTTGAGAACTTTCCTTCTTTCATTCAGTATGCTCAGTAATTCAAAGTAGAAAGTTTTGATTATCGTGCAACAAAAATAGCTGTGGTTCAGAAGACTAGGACTAGATTCTTTCACAATACGTAGTGTTCTTTCCGAGTGGACCTATCTACAGTCCGGTGGCTGAAATCCTGTCGAGCTCATCATTTTTCCTTTATTCAGCTGTTTTTATGTTTAAATCCTGCATGATCTGTTAAAGAACAAGACTTTTAATCTAAATTGCTGTTAAATGTTTTTTTCACATAAATATTCTACAAATCTATGAAAAATCTAATGGTTTGCTCAACTTAGGGTTCGTGCCTGTGTATCACCTCCACCAACCGATGGAGGAACGCCATGTTTCGGTAAATCGTCCGAAAGCGAAGAATGTCAGGCAGAAAGCGCGTTTTGTAGTCGATTTGTTCATCATTCGGACATTCTCGATGCTAGGATACTGCACTCACTGCATTGACATAATGTTTATATTCTTTCTTTTCATTCTTGTTGTACACATAGAAGTATGAATTCTGCTCATGGTCCTCAACGTTGCAGTGCCTTGTTTGCTATTTTTGTGAAATGTGTTATTTTACCGTATGGTGCTATTCAACTCTATGTAATGCTTGTGAACACTGTCATGAGTTCGTGTGCTGTCGTATACTCGAACGTTTCGTGATCTCATTTACCCATGATATGTGACCAAACGGTTGTTTTTTCCTTAAATAATCGATAGGTTTTCATTTATTTATTCTGTGATCTAATGTAGCGAGCTTTCATGCTGTTCAAGTGTACCTTAACGTTTTTTCCCTCAGTTGACTAGATATTTATCGCATTGATTGCATTTTTAATTGTATTCCTTTCGTTAACTTCATTTCTTTTCGTTCTTTCTTGAGCTCATCGCCAGTGAATAGAATAATAAATTCTTTCCTTTCTTATTTTTTGTTTGCCTTTTTCACAGTTGGTTATGAGCAGTTATGTCACCTGGGCCCACATTCATCATTGGTAAACCCCGATAAACCCCGAGATATAGCCTGTGAACGGCGCGCACCTTTCTCTACTTATCGTGAACCTCCCATGTTAAACGCAATCTCTCATCGACTCTGCCGTCTGGTTCTGGCTGCGCCGCGGTTCCAGAGACCGCTCATCCGTTCATGAATTTGGGCCCTGGTCAGTTTTTCTTGGGGGATATAACACCCCATCGGAAGCTGCGGTTGAGTTTGAGTAGCCGAGTGGAGAGGAGTGGTGTTTCACGTTTAGCAGGTCGGTGGTACGGATCTAGGAGGGTGCGATTTCTTTGCCGACGTAGCAGAACTTTGATGCCAGGCTCAGATTTAGATTTCCTGTACTCAGGAGATATCCAAAGATTGGAGGTGCATTTGCAGAAGTTATTCACCTCTCTTGGGAGGTATAACACTCTCTCCAAGTTGAGCGCGGAGCTACGTGGTCGAGTGTTTAGCAATGTAGCTCCACAGGTGGATGTTCGATGGTACGGATTCTTCTGATGCCAAAATATTTGCGTTCTTTATTCAACGTGCTTGGTATATATACCATTTTCACTTTGGATTGGACACTTTTCAAATCACGCCGGATGTTTTTCAAACCATTTCGGACGTTTTTCAAACCACGGCGGACGTTTTTCAAACCAAATTGGACGTTTTTCAAACCACGTCGGACGTTTTCCATACCAAATTGGACACTTCTCAAGCCATTTTGGCTTGGAAAACGTCCGACGTGGTTTCGTCCAATATACAACGTTCAATATGTAACAAATGATATGTAACACGACTATAATTACAGAGCAAATCAAATTGCTCACCGCCAGCATAGGCGTAATTGGTGCGCGTATTGTCACTGGAGCGCACATTCCGCGCCCCACTCAACTAGCGCGATAATACTACACGCTAAACGTATTCCATTGGCGACGAAATAGTGTGCACAGAGAGGAGTCAGACCGCGTGGTCGGGCGGGTGTAGGATACGACAGATGCCGAACATGACGCGCAGTGGCACCAATTCCGCGACGCGCAGTGAGTCATTTGATTTGCTCTGTAATTATATTCCTCTGTATATGTATAGCGATGGCGCTTCAGGTCACACAGGTGGCAGGTGCGGCTCCGCATGGTGAGTTGTGTTCCCTATACAACGTTCAATGTGTAAAAAATTTACTAATTACTTCTCATTTCAGGTATGTGGAGGGTGCCGAGGAGGCGGCGCGTCTCATGCAATGGCGGAGGTCAGGGAGTCAGCCACAGTGGTGTGCGGAATTTTTTTTTCAAAAAAAAGCGGAAGGCGGAAGACGGAACGGAAATGGTCAAAAATGGCCGGAAACCGGAACACGGAAGCCGGAAATAGCGCAAAAATCACTAAATTATTGGAATTCAGCCAAAACTGGACCACAAAAAGTTTTCATTTCTGTTTCTAAAGGTACCCATAGAGTGCTCGTTTTGTTTCCACTAAAATGTGTCTATTATTTTGATGAAGGTGTTCAACGTTTCGTGATAGCTTCACAGTAAACCGTGGATATTCATCTTTGTAAACTTCATTATAAGCCGAAGACGAGTACGTAGAGAAAGACAGACTTTATTCGGCGTTATAGACAAGAATGCTTTAAAAATAGAATTAAAAGCCTAAGGCCTAGCCTGGCATGTTATGGTTGAAGAGTAGCAGTTTTTTCATGATTTTGGGGCTTTTTCTCACAATCAGATCGTTTTTCAATGAAACCAGCAGAAGAAAACAATCTCTCGCACTCGGACGATGTGGCATGTGCCGACAAATAATTCATTGCAAGTTTTCTTAGGAGGGTGTACTTCGCTGCATTGGTTTCATTCTACCAGAATTCGAATGGATCGCATCGACGTCTGCGCAATAACATCAGTCTCCTTTTGTTAGCTTGCACAGTGGTGGTCTTCGATTTTTTCTTCCGTTTCCGTGTTCCGCCCAAAAACAAAGCGGAACATGAAACGGAAGGGCCAAAAACGGTCGGAAATCGAAATTCGGAACACGGAAACGGAAGTTCCGCACACCCCCGCTCAGTCACCTCATGAGGAAAACCTGATGGTGTTGACTCCTGCAGCAAGAAAATAATTTGCGTTCTTTATTCAACGCCCATGGTATATATAGCCCAGAATCTGCAACAGCTAGTGATCCTTCCAACGCGTAGCGACCATGCGCTTGATGTTATCCTTTCAGCATCCGGTCTCGAATTCGATATTCAGGTTATACCTCCGCTTTTCACTTCAGATCATAAATGGATACTGTTTTCCCTCCCTAGTGATCCAGCAAGCACAGAAACAGATAAGCTTGTCATTCGTAATTTTATCGAATTGAAATTGATCCAGCTCAGAGAACTAAAGTGGTGACAAATTTTCGACGGCGGCTATCGTGACAACGATGACGTATACGCCGGTTTTATTCATATAATTCATGATATTATCGATAGATGGGTTCCACTGAGACACATTCATTCATAAACGAGGTATACTGTACATATCACAAATGTTTTGGAACAACGATCTAGAATCTTTAGAGAGTGCTAGGGCGACGACTGGAGTATAATATTAAAAATCAGTAAGAAACTGGACTGGCATATCAAGAGATTTACAGAGAACAGAATCCGAATGTTTGACCCGACATAGTAATTTCATTCGCTTGTTAACAGTTTCATGTCGAAGGGCAAACCTGGAACGGAACGAATAGCTAAAGATGACTTTAGGGATAGATAAATTAGGCGCAGAATAGATGCCTCGCAAGACCTGTAATGCGCATATAATGGTGCACATCCACAAGAGCGACGCGGCAACTGACATGATGGATCAAACCGGACCAGCCAGTTCGCCTGAGCGGCGTATATGTCCCTGTACAGGGTGCGTCAAAAGTCTTTTGACTCGCTGTTTGAAGATCATTATATATGGAAAGCGCTCTGCAGCCATCCAAACTTTTATGCGTAACTATCTAACGCACAGTATAGTTAATTTTCCTGGCGATCGTTAGAGTTTGAAATGTCAAAGCGTTTAGTACCACGTGGGACAAAGTTCACGGTGTACGATAACTTGTCTTATTAAAGACTCTCAGAGACTTGGAAACGAAAGAAAGCCTTTTGCGCGCCGCTGTAGATGGGTTCCCTGTGAGTCTTAAGGCCTGTGTTCTCGCTAAATGAAGTCGTTTCGAAGCCTAACTATGTTTTTATGTGTACAATGTCTGAAGTAATGAACGTTGCTTCAAAATAGCCGTTAAGGCGACCAATTATCTGACGATGAGTCCATAGACTTTTGACGCACCCTGTCAAGTTCTCTAAGGCAGAGGGCGTCAGAGAAACAAAGCGTTTGGAACAACTAGGACAGTGGCCGTCTTTGATTTGGGACTTGGACGAATTTGCACCTGTATTGCCTTCCTACAATTCGGGATTCACAGGAGTGGCCACCCCTAGCCACTCAGTCATCTCAAGCACTTCTACGCAATGTTGAAAGGCGCATTATCTCTCTAGAGGAAATAAAAAGTGACGTGAACGGGTACCCTCGATGTGCTATTCACGTGTAGGACCAACGCCGTTTTTTCATTTTCCTAATTTTCAGCAAATTCAAATCAAAAAAAGATCAGATGCGAAGTCATTCTAATACCGCCATTGAAACAGTAGTACTCATGAAATTCAAGCAATCGGAGAGAGAACGTTCGATAGAAAACATCATGACTTTTTCTATCAAGAACGATGCCGAACAGAAACTTTCCAAATGTTTTCCAAAGGAACATGGCAACCTGACATTCAAACAGTGTTACTCATGAAATCAAGAGGATGTCACCAGTAACGAGAGATTTTGAAAAACAGAACAAAGTGCAAAAAACAAAAACCATACAACAATATTAGGTTGAGAAGGGAGCTAGAGAAGTTAGCTGGAGAAGCAAACCGTTTGGAATTTTGGCACCAGACTTGTCACATAAGGTGGGAAAAGTAAACAATAACAGAAATGATGGTTATTATTGCTCAAAAATCGACCAGACTCTCCAGGTGATATTCTTGGCGTTCGACTCTTATAATCTCGAGCTTGTCCTCAACTTCGTGTTAAAGTTTGTTCCGCCTTTATCCAGCTTCTGGGCAGGATTCCGTGCCTGAAATATGTAAATACCGGGAAAGGAAAATTATAAATTATAAAATAAGCATGTCATCAGGTAACTAAGGGTCAAGGGTGATGCTCAGTGATAAAATGTATAAGAATACAATGATTATTTTTCTGCGAGGGATCTTGTATTTTATTTTGAATTATCCACGCAAGCGGACATTTGATTCCTGCCAACTTTCTTGTAATAAAATAAAAAAAAGAAAAGTTCTGAAAACCTCCCTAAAAAGAAAAGTTCTGAAAACTTCCCTCCGATAGCAAGAGAAAAGAGAAATTCTCCGAACAGAGCGATACACCATCCAGGAAGAAATCCCCGGGGGAGAATCAGGGATTTAATTGACATTTCTGCCAGTAGGTTACATTGCTTTGCAATTAGCTTTTTCAATTAACTGATAATGAATTCAACCAAACCCTGACTATTATACGCAAAAGCAAAGCGGGCTGGTGGTAATAGTTGGTCTTCTGTGGAAGAATATCCTGTTAAAGACCTTATAAAACTCTCATGAAATACATGATCTCCACCTAGTCTTTCATGGCTATTCTGTGAGAAAATACAATGAATAATAAATAATAATAATAAATAAATAAATAATAATAAATACAATGATAATACGGGCTGGCGGTTTTCAATAGTTGGCCGATTCTGTGGAATAATATCCTGTTAAAGACCTTGCCGCTAAACCACTCTCATCATGAAATACGTGCTCTCCACCTAGTTTTTCATGGCTATTTTCTAGATTTGTAGAAAATACACCGTTTGAAAGACGTTTCCTCAAAGGAAAAATTACAAGGTTTAACCTCAAAATATAGCGAACAAAGTCGCAGTTTTTTGCTCTATTAGAAACTGTGCAGAAGAGCTTTTTGAAAGATTTTCCATTACAAGTGCTGTATATCGTATAGTGTATAATTTTTCTATTGTTGTCGTGAAACGTTAATCCTTGTTATATTTGGCCAAACATCGGATCGGTCGATACTTCAGCACCAATAAATAGAAATGTTTAAAATAGTAAAAAAACCGTCTACTAACTTCTCTCGGCACATCAGCATTACAGTATATAAATAACATCATGTCCAGGTTCCAAAAAGAGAGAAATTGAAGATGGTTTTTTGTTACAAGTGCTGTATATCGTACAGTGTATGATTTTGTTATTGATGTGATGGAAGATCGATTCTAGTGCTAGGACTAGTCAGTCCGCTCCACAACAACCTCACATACACACATGCACAGTCAGGTAAACAACTAACGACACACTCATGATGGGGGCGGTCAGAAGCTTACTTGACTCATTTGCCGCCGTCTCTCCCTCTCCCATTCATTTCTGACATGTACGACTTTCATTCGATTGCTTCCTTGTGACTTCATTATTTCGAGTTTCTTAGCGTTTTCAATTAAGCAAATGCGAATTTTAACGACTTTTCAGACTTGACCGAACCCTTTGACGCTAGTGTAACCTCCTTTACTTCTTCTACTCATCAAATGAATCAAATCAACCAACTATCTGAAGATAAAAATAACCTCTAACTGCAAAGCATATCAATTTCTGCTCCTTGTACAAGTCGTCGATCATTAAAGTGAACATTTGGAGACGGAACTTCATATCTGAAAATTGTTCTAAAAAGAAAGATGTGAGAGAAATGTAGTGAATCGTTGCTTTTTGTGAAATTGTAGAAATGTATTAGTAATTTTTCATGAGCATACCGCCACCCTTCTCTTATTCTTGGTATTCGTTAAATTAACCAACAATTTGAAGATAAAGATAAGCTCTACCTGCAAAGCATATTAATTTCTACACATCCTCGTTGTCACAATCGTTGAGCGTTGAAGGGTATGTTTGAAGGTGAAACATGCTATGGGAAAATTGTTCTAGAAGGAAAGATATGAAAGAAATGGAACAAATCATTGCTTTTATCTAGTAGTCTTCATGGCCTATAGGAAATCATGTCTGACGCTCGTATGCTAAAATTATTGGCGAATTGAAATCCAATATCGATACCTCTCTTGAATCGTGAGAAGTTTCAGAAATCTCTCAGAAATTTCATGGGTTTTCACAAAAATTTTCCTTCAAGAATCAAGATTTCTTACTACATTTTCAGCGCTTTACATTTTAATTTAGATATGTGAAAATATCAATTGTTATAAGAAAGGGCAGAAAAGACATCTGAGTCTAGAATTTCAGCATAGTAACCCAATTATAAATAAAATTGCTTGATCAATTCGGGACAGAATAGAATTACTAAACATTTGTAGTGAACCAGCGTCAAAACTCCTCAAAAAGAGTGTAGTCCTTCATAGAAAATAGTTATTATTTTCCAAAATAGATCGATTCACACTCACAATGACTCCACGTAGTTTCCAATTCATGCAAATGCATTTGTTTATTTTGTCGCGATCCATGTCTACCTTTCCTTTGTACATTTGTGCAATTTTTCTCGTTTATGATACATTTGAATGAGCTAAATTAATTTCTAAGTTTCTTCCTTTTTTCCTAGGGACTGGAGATAATGAGCGCTCTGCGACGATTATACAGCGTCGGCACAGCGGATAACCTTAGCAAGGTTAGAGAATACCTTGGGTTTATCATTGTCGGATTGTTTACGTTCCAAAATGCCCATTTCAGTCGATTTCAAGCAATCTTTTCATCGGAGCTCAGGCAAAACTCAGAAAGGAACTGAAGGATCGAGCACTAGATGGTGTAAAAGTTAGTGGGGCGTTTTGCTAGACTTCAAGTAAACCCAGGTAAGTATTTACCATTAAGGTAGCCGTGCTGCACAACGACTCTCGAGCCGTCCTCTCAGCCAAGATTCTCACTGACAATGGCGCTAAAGTGAGCCATTTCGGCGTAAAGGTACGGACTTCAGTCATTTCTCGAATTTTCGAAGAAAAAAATTGGAGGTCGGGAAATGTCCGAGAAAAGGTAATTTTAGGGTTTGCGTCAACCGTCGTGCTCTAATATTCGAGAACTGGATTTGAATAGTGAGGAAGGGAGAGACTACTTTTACAACATTCTAAGGTGACAAATTTCTTCTATTTCAACAGCGTGGACTCTCACGAACCTTCAACAAAAGTGTTAAAATGATAAATGTTAAAACGACATATGAACCACCGAAACGAAGAGATCCATCTGCTTCACATCATTAAGTAACGAATGTGAAATGTGACCAGAACTCCAGGGATTTTATTCTAAAACTAATCAGAGAATTCGAAAACTTTGTGATAAATGGTAAAAACCACTCGAAAAACGACCTTGTCATGTACATATTCTAATCCTCAGAAAGCTCAAAGAGTCGGCGACGGGTACACCTGTTGGCCAGTTTTATGTGCAAACCGTTTCAGTTCAAACACTTGGCTTTACATTCTGAAGAATATTTTCAATGAAGTTTCACATAGTCACTAAGACAGCTCTCAATAGCCTAATCTCACCCGACCAGCATAACCATTCATATTTTTTAAGAATTTTTTTTCAGAAAATGCGACATTTTGGTCGAAGGTGTCGGACCTCATGGTCTTAGTAAGCTCGGATTAGACAACCATACCCTCACAAAGAAGAATGGACAGCTTATCGTGGCGAACGTAGAAGGTATAAAAGAGAGATTGAGATCTAAATTCGTTTTCTTTTCATAAAATCAGATGATCTATGATCTAAACTTCCTATCACTAAAAATTTCAGTTCAAAAACTTCCAGCTTCGCAACTTGTGGAACGGAAAATCGCATTTCATTTTGACCTAAAGGTTCTACATTCCATTTAGAACTAGATAAGTGCTCGCTGAGCGCTGGTGTTTGTTAAAGAGAGCAGTGAAAATTTGGGATGGTCCAATTTTCTGGCCTTTATCAAGAATGGAGGCTTTAGTCGATAAATTTACGAAGCTGTCTCGAGCTAGAACAACAGAAAAATACGATGGAGTATGTATATGATGTGAAGTATTAGATTTTGTATTTTAGCGGATGATGCTTTCACTGCAATGGACACCGTGAAGACGATAGCTCTTGGACTTTATCTCAGAGAAAAACACACCTCCGGTCATGTAAGTGCTTGAGAAACGGGTTTTTTCTCATTGCAAATCAATCGTTCATACACGTGACATATTCTGACTTTTTTCTCTCGAAAAGGTCGAATGAGGACAAGAAACTTGCCACATCAGCTGAGAAGTCATTTTTTAACAACAAAAAACAACTTCTCACGATTTTACGGTCATTGGAACATCAAAAAACACATTTCAAACGTGCAAATCGAGCAGAGTAATGCATGAATTGATTTTTCAAGCTCAACATCTTTGTTTCGACAAAATTAAGCTCACCTGGCACGAAAAAGTGTTGAGAAACAGAAAACGGCAATATGCATGTTCCTTGAACGATCATTTTCTGAGATTATCTCTCTTCTTCTCATAGTTCGTGAGAAGAGGCAGTAAAAACCTAAATTTTCACCTTTAGGTTGTTGAAACTGGTGGATCGGAACGGTACCTGGACGAGCTCAAGAACTATTCAAAAGAAGTCGCTCACCAATCAAAAGCATAATGATTAGAGAATATTCAGCATTCTATATGATCAATCTGTACTTGTTAGAAATACCAGGACAAATGAAACATGCTACAAGGCTCGCTTTTTTACGTAAATAACCTAGGCTGACAATGCCCTACTGCACAGACATTCGATCGATACGATACAGGGGCGGGATTACGACAGCTCACGGGGCGGGGCCACCTCAGTCGATACAAGCCTCGCACACACCTCCCCACATGGGATGTTCTTCACAGTCACACGTTATTATAGGTAAATACAAGAACAGTACGACAATGGACCCTTACAGACCCGACGACGAGCATTCTCGTTCAACGCGGCCGACCGCGCGTTGCAACGCGGTATCGATTAGAGCAATGCGGCCGCCGCAAACGTCGCGTTGGACGAGAATGCACGTCGTCGTGTGTTTCGCTCAATTTCATGCTCAACGGCTAATTCGTCGTGCAAATTGCACGTCGTCGGGTCTGTAAGGGCCTAATGAAGGGCACTATTCAACGTAACGGACACCAGTAGTCGATTTTTTCAGGAAATTCGCTGAAACTTTGAACAGGGGGTGACTGAGGGCACTGATCACGAATCTGCTGTTCATTTTCACGTGGATGGTCTCAGATCACACAAATCGCTACTTGGGTGGTCCAGTCAGGATCACCGATTTCGTTGAAACTTTTTCGATGAGAATTCTCTGCAGTCCTGAACACGATGGTGAAGTCCGTTTTCCAAATGTTGCCCGAAAACGGTAGTTATAGATGGATCTCACCAGGTAAGGTCGGTAGGTACTCACCTATAACTACGGTATTCGGCCGCCATTTGAAAAACGGGATTCACTATCGTATTCAGGACACCTGAGAACCCCCGTAGGCAAAGTTCCAGCGGAATCGGTGATCCCGACTGGACCACCCACGTAGTCGATATGGATGGTCCGAGACCACCCACGTGAAAAACGGACTGCAGATACGTGTTCTGGACCCCAAATAATCCTGTGGGCAACGTTTCAGCGAGTTCCGACGACTGAAGGAAAAACTCGAGTACTGGTGTCCGTTAAGCTGAATAGTGCCCAATGAGGTAACCATCACCGCTGTAGAGTAACACCGAGAATGTAAAACTTTATCTACACTTCACAAATATGTACATATTATACAGCATTTTTATCAATAAAGATTTCTTGCTTTGTTGTGAAGGAATTTATCATCACCACCGGTTTGATTCACGCGATAGAATTTATTAGAATTTCAGTGGTTCCGCTGTGCACAGTGAATTCCATGTATTGATTGAAGGGATGTTGGGCTAGTTGTTACGATCAAGTGATAAATTCCGGAGAATGTCGTCTGGTATGTTGGCTTTGAAGACGGCATTTTCATTTTCTAAGCGGAAGATCTGAAAACACACACAACTGTTGAACTGAGGATTAATTTTTAGACATTCTGCATAGCTTCGTATTTGCAAATTTTGCTCTCTTTCTATGAACTTTTTTTTTGAAAATTTAATTTCACTTCTATTTCTGTTCATTTTATAATCATTTTGGGTTTCATTTTTGTTTTTTGCACCATTTTTTTGTCGGATTTTTTTCGGTGACTTTTTTGAAGAAATTTTCTGTACAAAACAAACAGAGGTAACTTGCAAGGGGATAGGTACTCATGCAACATGCAAACAAATCAGAAATTCTTTGAGTTGAGTGATTTTTGAACGTGCTTTCCAGTCATTCTCCACTGAATCAAAGTACCACATAAATTTTCTTTTTTTTCAAAACTTTGATATGGTCTTGAGAGTTGAGGTTGCTAATACGGTTCAAAACTTTGACCCTTCGAATAAATGTTTCCATTTGAACAAAAATAAAACGAGACTACAATATTTTGATCCGTCGGTGTGGCACCTATTGGAAGAAGGATTCTGCGACGGATATCCGGATACTGTTTTTTTTTTCAAATAAAATATATTTAAACATCAAACACTGTGTGTGATAAATTCAAAAATAAACTAAAAAAACAGGCCAACTCGACAAAAATTTCTAGAAAAAGTGGCAAAAAAGAGCTGCCATGGAAGCTCTGCAATATGAAGTTCCACTGCAGTTTCCTCCTTTGTTTTGATTTTTTTCTCACTAGAATCACTGACAGTAAGTCGGTTGTGACATTGATGTTGGAGTATGGAATATCAAATCTGTAATATAAGGGCCCTTACAGACTCGACGACGTTGAGCGACGAATTGGCCGTTATAAATGAAATTGAGCGAAACACACGACGAGCATTCTCGTCCAACGCGACGTTTGCGGCGGAAGCACTGCGGCAGCGAGATCCACACTTCGCAACGCGCGGTCACCGCTGCGGCGAAGACTGCGAATTTGTCGCTCAAATTTTTGTCGTCTGGTCTGTAAGGGCCCTAATAAGTCACGTGACTCACGTGCGCTTCCAATTTCGTAATTTTTCCTCGCAAAACGTCCAACTCTTCTCGTACAGCGAACATTAGGTGAGTTTTAACCAGATCCTGAAATTGTCGACATGATTGATACCAAATATAGACACAATATCATCAACAGCATCATTCATTACTGTCTCATCGCCCTTTAGTCATACATTAACCATGAATTACGATCATTACCGACATCAGCCGACGGCGAGAAGGTAAAGTTCAGTGACGTCACGCAGGTAAAAACACGGCCGACAAAGGTCTGACGAATATCGGCTAAGAACCACGCGGAACACCTAATGAAATACCCTCTGTCTTACGAATATCAATCAGATTAGCAAATTGAAAGGTTTCCTCTGATTTTCAAAAGGGTAGAATTTTTAAAATTAAATTTCAATCCATCTTCGAAACCATCATAGAAAGTGTAATTTGGTTTTAGCTGAGTCTTTTCATTGATTTGGATTCGAGAAAAATTATTCAAGTTGGCTGATAATATTGCTCGAGCAGCACCATTGAAATGGATCAAAGTCAACTCTATGATCCTCATTCTTCGCCTTTTCTTCCTTCCATTATAGAAATTACCAATATACTAATTACCCTTTATTAGAACCACAAAACAGCATAAAAATCCCTTGTAGATCGCCACACCTCTAGCTCGATATATTGGCTGATTTTTAAGATTTTTTTGGAATATGAGGGTGTGGATAGTACAATCAAGGAAAGTCGACAATACATAGGAATAGAAGAAAAATAGAAAAATGTAGAGTTAACATCAAAACTCCACGCTCTTTCATTTCTACAGAGTTGTTAGACAGGTCACTACAACAATTTCATCTACATTTTTTAGTCTCCAACATAAACCGAAACAACGCCATAGTGTGCTCTGTGGCGCCGAAGGCAAGCTACATCAATATTTTTCGAGCAATTTTTACAATTTTCTACGCAGAGAGTATTCGAAAAGGAATCTTACAGGCTTGATAATTACGTTGAACTCCCCTACACTACACATCACACTTATCGTGTAGTCTCGCAATGGTTTACCTAGGTGCTCAACCTATTTCCTGTTTTATTACTACATTTTGTGTAATAACTTCGTCTTGTTATTGCTGTTGAAAAAAAATTGAAAAATTCGTGTAGTTGTTTTCTGGCTACATTTCCAGTACCAATAAAAAACAGCGAACTTGCGACCAAACACGTGCGTCCCAAGGCCATAGCGAAATGCTCGTGAGGATGGAAGAGCAAAGTGCAAAAAGTTGTTTTGAGTTGTCAAACATTTTTTCATGAAATTTCCCAGCGTAATTACACGAATGCATTCTGACCAGCAAGGGCATATTTGGAACTCCACGTGACAATGACAAGGGTAGGTTTAAAAAAATGCGAGCACTCGAGCATCTCTGATTTTAGATGAGAGCAGAAGCAGATTGAATTTTTGATGTAAATCCTTGTGGCTTAGCGTATAAAATGCGAAATAAAACTAAGAAAAAAAGGGAACTATAGTGTGTTTCGTAGTTTACAATAGTCACTGCTTTGGAAAATTCAACTTCGCTGAAAAACACCTAATTGTAATTTTTTGGAACACCTAATGAAAGTTGAATGCGGAAATTTCAATTCGAAATTTTCAATGCACAGTCTTTTTCTGCATACTTTCTCCGAAGAAAACCGCTTGACTGAGGTTGTGAAACCGAAGAATGACTGCAAACTTCTTGCAAATACTTCAAAGGGGGTAAAATGAGGAGATGAGTGCAATTCCTTCACAAAACTATCAGCAAGCTAAGGCAAAAATACCACATCCGAGCTGTCATCTTTTTGTAAAGATGTCTTGCTATTATCTTCCATGATGATGGAAATGGTATCTGAGAACAACACGAAAAATCGGAAACTTTTTTTTGGACAAGGCGAGGTCAAAAGCAGGGATGGCACGAAATCACGAAACGCGGTGTATTTTGAATTATCGAACAAGTCTTATGAAAGTGAGCACCATTTTGAAGACATTTAAAAATTAGTTTCAGCTATGTTCGGTACTCAATGGCATTTAATCAGGTAGTCGAAATAGTTTGATAATCAGTTCACCAAAGAAGCTTGAATCACAGGAATTGAGAAAAGAGCAGAAAATAAATATGCATATGTAGCTAGTTTTGATAGTGACAAAATCTGAGCAGAAAAAAACTTCAAAAAATCAAAACTGCCCGGAATATGGCGAGAACAAAAAAACAGAGTATGTCGAATAATTATGAAATGCCTTGATGAAGATATTTTTCCATTTGTAAGTTCAAAAATGAAAAACAAACTAGAGCAATAAAGCTAAGAAACGAAACACTCACTGGTCCGTGGAAAAGGGAAAATTTCGGTGGGCGCTGCTTATCGAACTATTCAGACTATTATCTGACAAAAAAACTTGGAAAAAATCAAAAAACCATTCGGAATATTGCAAGAACTAAAACAACAGGTGTCGAACAACTTTGAAACACATTGCACTTTAATGAAAACTCACTAGAAGGCATTTTTTCATAGACTAGGCTCATTTAGAAATTCGAAAAGGAAAAATTCCAACGCACAGAAGTTGCGAAACGAAACACCCGCGATTATTGGTCCATTAGAAAGAGAAAATTTGAATGAATGCGTCTTTCGAAGGAAAAATTCTATTGAATGCGGCTTGCTCAAACGGGGGCAACAAAACAAAAAGGGAAAAAAATTACAGAGAAAGAAAAATACTCACCATAGCCTGTTCAATCTTCGAGTCAATAGCTGACGTTGACGGTTGTCCCATACCGTTATTAGCCGCACTAACAGCTCTGTAAGAATACCACATTGTTTTCAGCTCAAGGTCTGAACTGTACCCATGTGAGTGTGTATGACCGCGTCACAATGTGTTCTCTCGGTTACAAAAATATCATGTGATTGTCGGGTAGTTGAAAAGGAGAGCGGACGACAACGGGAACGCGACCGATAAATCAATCAGACCGATGAAACACGGTACCCAAGGTGAGAAAGGTGCGAAAGTACCTGCCCCTCCCCCCTCATTTGGTGAAGGTGGTAATGATTGGTGATGGTTGTGTTGGTAGGTGTCGTCGTTGGACGAAAGAACGCGCACCAGACACAGTTCTTTACCTGTGAAAGTGAAAACCTGTTAAATCATGACGAATGTGGGCAGTTCGCGGCTATTCTTGGTGATCGGACACTAGACAGGTTTCCACTTTCACCAAAGAACCTACTGGAACAGTTGGCAGGTGGCCAAGTAAAGGGCTGATTTTTTCTGTCGCAAGTCTTTCACAAAACAACACGTCCGGTTCATGTGCACAAGCATCTCGTAAAGGTAATAGTGATGGCGTCGATCAGCTTCCTTGGAATACGCCACGCATTCATCTTCCATTCAGAATTGCAAAGACACGGTGAATTATTTGGCCTCTACAGTACCGGACGCGCCGCAACGATAAAACGGCGGAAGCGGCGCCTCGGAGCGTCGAAACCCGCCCTTTTTAAATAACTCCTTTAAAATTGGTTTATTTGCAAAAATAAGTATATATATATATATGTGTGTATATATATATATATATGTGTGTATATATATATGTGTATATATATATGTGTATATATATATATGTGTGTATATATATATGTGTATATATACACTGCGTCTCAAAAGTATAGGGTCACACAAAAATTGCATGGTTTGTGCGCCAATCGATAGCTGTCGATCTGATGTTTTACTATAACATTCACCAACGCAAGAAACACACTAGTGACAGATTTCACCGGAATCCGTTGATAATGAACCAAATGATAAAGAAAATCCAAAGTCGCACTGATTTCAGCTGTCTCAAAAGTATAGGGTCACTAATAAAAAACAACTTTATTGTTTCGGTAAAAAAACAATCATCAACAACTAATAGTCAATTAGTCCTCCACAGTTCATTGTCACTTCTATAAGTCAAGTTGGCATCGAAGCAACACAATTTTGAAGGGTTTGTAGTGGGAGTTTATCACAACCGTGAAGAATCGCAGATCGAAGCTTCCTAAGAGGCGAGTATGTCCGGTTATGTTCATAAATGCTTCTCAGTAGGTGCCTTCAAATGTTTTCCATTGGATTCAGATCGGGAGAACATGCAGGCCTCTCCAGAGCTTCAGAAGAATTTCTTCTGAAGACACTGTATCTCAAATGTATGGGTCACAAAAAGTCACATATTCTGTTAGTTCTCAGGCAGACAGTGATCCGGAAATTGTTGCATGAAATTCGCCATGTGAAAAAACGTATGTATGAAAAGAAGGAGCGATTCCGGCAGAGGAGTAAATAATGGGAAGAGATCAGGTTTCCAGGAATAAAAGATGTACTTGGACTAAGACAGGTTTCCCACTGATAAATCCTACGCTAGGAATTTTGGCATTTCATTGTTTAGGTGATCCCTCCGACGAACAGCGCTTCATTCTCGACGGTCTAGATGGAGAACGATATTATTAGAGTGACTTACGCAGGGAGAAGGAGTATTTTCGAAGAAGGAATTTTGGAGGCGGCGCAGTTTTGTTGTGGGCGGCATTCCACGTAGGAGGAAAACTCCCGGTTGGACTCACTTCAGCAAAGATGAACTCAGATGAATACCAAGGACTGCTAGAAACTCAACTGCTCCCACTCATTCTACAAAATGCTGGTCAGGGTTGAATTTTTTGATCGGACAATGCATCCCCGCATGCCAGCTTGTCCACTAAGGAGTTCTTCTGAGAAAATTCTGTTGATGTTTTGGAGTGGCCTGCATGTTCTCCTAATCTGACTCCAAAGGATAACATTTGAAGACACTTATTGAGAAGGATTTATGAACATAACCGGACATACTCGCCTCTTAAGGAGCTTCGATCTGCGATTCTTCACTCTTGTGATGAACTCCCACTACAAACCCTTCAAAGTTGTGTTGCTTCGATGCCATCTTGACTTATAGATGTGACAATGAATTGTGGAGGACTAATTGACTATTAGTTGTTGATGATTGTTTTTTACCAAAACAATGAAGTTGTTTTTTATTAGTGACCCTATACTTTTGAGACAGTTGAAATCAATGCGTCTTTGGATTTTCTTTATCATTTGGTTCATTATCAACAGATTCCGGTGAAATCTGTCGCTAGTGTGTTTCTTGCGTTGGTGAATGTTATAGTAAAACATCAGATCGACAGCTATCGATTGGCGCATAAACTATGCAATTTTTGTGTGACCCTATACTTTTGAGACGCAGTGTATATATATGTGTATATATATATGTGTGTATATGTGTATATATATATGTGTGTATATGTGTATATATATATATGTATATATATATATATGTGTATATATATATATGTGTATATATATATATATATATATATATATATATATATATATATATATATATATATATATATATATATATATATATATATATATATATATATATATATATATATATATATACATATATATATATTCGAGCTCAGCAGCTTGAGCTCCATCTCTCCATATACACTTTTCCCAAATTCGAGAAACTTGTTCTCAGTCGATTTTTTTGACCCCTCGATTTTCGGATCCCGTTGCCGCTTCGGCCCCTCGCTTGGTGACTCACCACCGACTAGGCTCCGCCCCCTCGCCGTTGAATATAAATACGCAGCGACCGTTGCACCGACTAGGCTCCGCCTCCTCCACGCCGCCTATAAATATGCGGCGCGTCCTTTCCAAGCGTCCCAAGCTAGGAGTAGGGGCCCCATGGGGTGGTTCGAAGGAGCTACCACGCGTGCCCCCCCCCCCCCCCGGTGGGCATGTTACGCAAATGAACTATGGATGGCTCTGTCCGGGTCACCACGCGCGGACACCGAAACGGCACATTTCGGCCCTCCGGAGTGCCGCTACCGCCGTTTTATCGTTGCGGCGCGTCCGGTACTGTACAATGACTTGCGGGGGTAATCGCTAAAGCAAGTCAGTGTCTCTACCGTCCCAAACAAGTCTTGTACCAATTTACCCTACTCCAAAGGGATGGAAGGCTCGGTTAGCCCGGACGGGGATCAATCGCTCGACCGTGCGTGTGTCAGTAGCGCCTGTTATCGATGTACGACGCGCGCCCGTGACTAATTAGGTATTTCAAAACATACCAATTGAGAACTAAAAACTCACTAAGCGTATGCAGTATTTTGTTGTTAATACGGTACTTTTCCTTTTAATGCCCAGTTATCATATCATGCCTAACCGTATTCGATATCATACCATTTCGCATCCACCTATGGTCGTGTGCAGCCTGTTTAATCCGCCTGATGTTGAAGAAAAAGCCGTTCTTTTCTCGCAAGCATGACATGATAAGACCGCTTGAATCATGTGCATTAAGATATGAGCATGATATGATACGCTTGGGTGATAATTGGGCATTAAGAGGAAAAGTACCGTTAATACTAGTCAGGATGTGCGTAATACAGTGCTAAGAGGCGCTACTGACACACGCACGGTCGAACGATAGATCCCCGCCCGGGCTAACCAAGCCTCCGGGGTTGGATAAATTGATACCAAACATTTTTGGGAAAGTAAAGACACTGACTTGCGTAGCGGCTGGCCCCGCAAGTCATTGTACATATAGGCCGAATACACATTCAACATACCTCTGCGATCCTGAGTGGATGAGGAATGCGCGGCGCGTTCTCAAGGAGCTGATCAACGCCGACATCTTTATTTTTACTTTTACTTTTTCTATACATACATTCTTTATTTTCGCGAACGCTGCTCGAAAATTGTCGTTTCTAGTCATGTTGAAAAAATTAATCAATAGCACTCACCCTGACAACAAATCGTATCGTTTCGGATTCATTTTGCTTCTGATTTCATGTGGTGCCAGCGAACTCTCCAGACCACGTTGAAGTCGTTCATCGGTGCTTTTCCGATTCGATCGACTTGGGACTATAGCATCGATATTAAAAATTTGGTAAAAAAAATGGAAACTCTCGTTCACCTCTTCATACCTACCTCTTTTGATGTTCATTGCTGCCACGTTGTCATTTGAATTCGGAATGGTGGCGACTTGAGGAGGAGCCGATGTCCTCGAAAACGCCGGTGTTGACTGAAATTTTTGAAAATTTCAGATATTAGCGGGTGATAAGGATCGACACCATAACATACAGTCAAGTTGGACCATTTCTGGTTGAGATTTTAAAAAAAAGCAACCCGTAACTAGGTACTAGACGAAAAATAACGCTAATAAAGGAACGGTAACTCTGCAGCGAGAATAAGAACTGTTGACGAAGAGATTTTTTTGCTAAAGATTATCGCAAGTGACTCATAGACTAAGATCTTCGCAGAAATCGCCTAATCATGAAAAACCTATGAGTCTCAAGCCGTGAAACATAGATTATCACAGATTTAGTAGGCTGAATGCGTATATAGCTATGTGTCGTGTATTATTATTGAAAATTCGAATCAATAACTATCATATGAGCTCCATACAATTTCATCATAACGGTAACTAACGGGTCTAAATATTTTCCTTCCCTTGTATGCTTTTAGCGGGGCACCCACCAGCCTTAATTTGATCAAACATCAGAAAACCCGCATAACAACGTCCACGTAAGTGAAAAATATCGGGTTCAGTGTGCTTGAAGACATAAAAACAAACGGGAAATGCGACCAGAGTTTCAAATCTAGGTTGAGTGATTTCGTATTTGGTATTTCAGTACTTGCTAGTGAACCTCAGGTGAAAATAGACTGTCTATTGGGTGATATCGATAAAAAAAATCAAAAACACCTAAGGCGATCAGAGGCAGGATGATGTTTGAATATCGAAAAAATTTGATGAGAAACGCTAAAAGAGGAGAAAAAATTTCCAATTACGGTGATATACAGTACCGTCGGTAAATTTCCGCCAAACTGCGATATGAACGATACAGAATGTTTTTTATCGTTCAGCCGCCATAAATCACTTCAGAATCAATTGTATTGAATAAAAAATGCATGGACGGAATCAGAAAAGCGTGATCTATCCAACAGTGAAGAATGCGTAGTGAAATTCCAAAAATTTTGATTTCCATGTGCGTGTTTCTTGACCTCATCAAGGCGACGGCCACACAAGGTCAACCTCATTAGGCCGTCCTCGCTAATTACACCCTGTGGATATTTCCAATCAAGTTACATCTAAAAAAATATACTGTGACACTTGAGTAACTATGTAACATCGAAAAAGAATACCATACCTGAAGAGAGGAAGCCGAGACGATCATTTTAATATACAACAAGCCTGAGAAAAGTGTACGTTCAAAAATGGGCGGAAGTAAAATTTGAAATATGGCTACTTTTCATGAAGCGTTGCACCGCGAGTTCCGTAATTTCGTTCCAATGAACACTATTATCTCAAAAACCAACAAGTGAGGTCTATGATTTTATAAATTTTGCAGATGTAGTCGACCGAAGTAGGCAACTCGTAACATTTCGGAAAAGAAATCGTTCGATATCGACACAATCGTAAAAAAAAATCACGATCATGAGAAGACAGGAAGTGGTGAGCTCTTGTGGGACGATTACCAACATGTTTATCATTCGTGATGTAGGTGAATATCGGGTAGAGCAGGCTTGACAGAATAGAAAAGATGGATCAAAAAAGCCGTTTTCGCATTTTTTATGAAATTTCAAAATGGTCAGAAATTGCTGGGCCTTTGTACATGGGTTCAGGGTAGCATTCCAAACAAAGTCACCTGACTGAAATAACCCGTTTGAGGTGAGATGTTTGCCACAGGCTACTTTCGCAGGTCGCGGCCGGCGACCGGTGACCTCTGGCGGACTCCGTCAGCGAGCCTCTGCGCGGCCCATTAATTAATACAGCCATCGGTGACAGTTTCAAGGAAGGCTTCACGTTTGCGCCATTGAGTTGCTACGGACTATTTTTCTTGCTGGCAATCTTACTAATGCTACCCTGAACCCATGTACAAAAGCCCAGCAATTTCTGACCATTTTGAAATTTCATAAAAAATGCGAAAACGGCTTTTTTGATCCATCTTTTCTATTCTGTCAAGCCTGCTCTACCCGATATTCACCTACATCACGAATGATAAACATGTTGGTAATCGTCCCACAAGAGCTCACCGCTTCCTGTCTTCTCATGATCGTGATTTTTGTTTACGATTGTGTCGATATCGAACGATTTCTTTTCCGAAATGTTACGAGTTGCCTACTTCGGGTGTAAATAACTCTTTAAATTTGTCGACTACATCTGCAAAATTTATAAAATCGGGTGTAAATAACTCTTTAAATTTGTCGACTACATCTGCAAAATTTATAAAATCATAGACCTCACTTGTTGGTTTTTGAGATAATAATGCCTATTAGAACGAAATTACGGAACTCGCGGTGCAACGCTTCATGAAAAGTAGCCATATTTCAAATTTTACTTCCGCCCATTTTTGAACGTACACTTTTCTCAGGCTTGTTGTATATTAAAATGATCGTCTCGGCTTCCTCTCTTCAGGTATGGTATTCTTTTTTGATGTTACATAGTTACTCAAGTGTCACAATATATTTTTTAGATGTAACTTAATTGGAAATATCCACAGGGTGTAATTAGCGAGGACGGCCTAATGAGGTTGACCTTGTTTGGCCGTCGCCTTGATGAGGTCAAGGAACACGCACATGGGAATCAAAATTTTTAGAATTTCACTACGCATTCTTCACTGTTGGATAGATCACGCTTTTCTGATTCCGTCCATGCATTTTTTATTCAATACAATTGATTCTGAAGTGATTTATGGCGGCTGAACGATAAAAAACATTCTGTATCGTTCATATCGCAGTTTGGCGGAAATTTACCGACGGTACTGTATAGAGCTTTTTGAAAGTTAAAGCTGAATATCATCCTGCCTCTGATCGCCTTAGGTGTTTTTGAATTTTTATCGATATCAAAGCAGTCTATTTTCACCTGAGGTTCACTAGCAAGTACTGAAATACCATTGAAATCACTCAACCTAGATTTGAAACTCTGGTCACGTTTCCCGTTTGTTTTTATGTCTTCAAGCACACTGAACCCGATATTTTTCACTTACGTGGACGTTGTTATGCGGGTTTTCTGATGTTTGATCAAATTAAGGCTTCAGTGCCCGCTAAAAGCATACAAGGAAGAAGGAAATATTTAGACCCGTTAGTTACCGTTATGATGAAATTGTATGGAGCTCATGTAGTAGTTATTGATTCGAATTTTCAATAATATGCGACACATAGCTATATACGCATTCAGCCTACTAAATCTGTGATAATCTATGTTTCACGGCTTGAGACTCATAGGTTTTTCATGATTAGGCGATTTCTGCGAAGATCTTAGTCTATGAGTCACTTGCGATAATCTTTGTAAAAAAATCTCTTCGTCAACAGTTCTTATTCTCGCTGCAGAGTTACCGTTCCTTTATTAGCGTTATTTTTCGTCTAGTACCTAGTTACGGGTTGCTTTTAAAATCTCAATAAGAAATGGTCAACTTGACTGTGTATTTATGGGTATCACACTAATATCTGAAATTTTTCAAAAATTTCAGTCAACACCGGCGTTTTCGAGGACATCGGCTCCTCCTCAAGTCGCCACCATTCCGAATTCTAGAGAACGTGGCAATGAACATGGTGAGTGAAGAGGTGAACGAGAGTTTCATTTTTTTTACCAAATTTTTAATATCGATGCTGAGTCCCAAGTCGATCGAATCGGAAAAGCACCGATGAACGACTTCAGCAGCGTGGTCTGGAGAGTTCACTGGCTACATGAAATCAGAAGCAAAATGAATCCGAAACGATGCGATTTGTTGTCAGGGTGAGTGCTATTGATTAATTTTTTTCAACATGACTAGAAACGACTGTTAACATTCATAAAAAACAAAGAATGTATGTATAGAAAAAGTAAGTAAAAATAAAGATGTCGGCGTTGATCAGCTCCTTAGAACGCGCCGCGCATTCCTCATCCACTCGGATCCGCGGAATCTATGTTGGATGTGAATATTCGGCCTATATATACAATGACTTACGGGGCCAGCCGCTACGCAAGTCAGTGTCTTTACTTTCCCAAAAATATTTGAGTATCAATTTATCCAACCCCGGAAACGGACAGCCCGGGCGGGGATCTATCGTTCGACCGTGCGTGTATTAGCGCCTCTTAGCACTTGTATTACACATCACGACTAGTAACGGTACTTTTCCTCTTAATGCCCAATTATCACCCAAGCGTCATATCATGCTCATGTCTTAATGCACATGATTCAGAAGATATCATGTCATGCTTGCGAAGAAGCTTTTTCTTCGGCGGCGGAGCGGATAACAGGCTGCACACATGATGGATGCGAAATAGTATGATATCGAATGCAGTTGGGACATGATATGATAACTGGGCATTAAAAGGAAAAGTACCGTATTAACAACAAAATACTGCATACGCTTGGATAGTTTTGGATTCATGTGTGTTTTGAAATACGAATTGTCCGCGGGCGCGCGTCGTGCATCAACAGGCGCTGCTGACACACGCGCACGGTCGAACGGTGATCCCCGTCCAACCTAACGCCTTCCATCCCTTTGGAGAAGTAGGGCTAAATTGGTACAAGACAGGACAGTAGGACACTGACTGCTTGCTTGGATGCCACGCAAGTCGACCATACAGTACCAGACATACAACGTGGCCCGGTAGCTGCTCGGAGAACCGGGAATGTGCCGTTTCAGTGTCCGCGCGTGGTGGTATCCATGGATTCATTTGCGTAACATACCCGCAGGGGGGGTGGTGCTCGAACCCTACTCCTAGCCCCAGGACGCTTGGAAAGGACGCGCCTGTATTTATAGGCGAGCGTGGAAGAGGCGGAGGCCTGGTCGGTGCGGCGGTCGCTACCGTATTTATATTCAACGGCGAGGGGGCGGAGCCTGAGTCGGTGGTGAGTCTGAAGCGGGGCCAAGCAAGATCCCGAGGGGGTCAAAATCGACTGAGAACAAGTTCTCGAATTTGGGAAATGTATATGGAGAGATGGAGCTCAAGCTGTAATAAGTATATATATATATATATATATATATATATATATATATATATATATATATATACATATATATACATATATATACATATACACATATATCACCATATATATATATACACATATATATATACACATATATATATATATACACATATACACACATATATATACACATATACACATATATATATACACATATATATACACTGCGTCTCAAAAGTATAGGGTCACACATCTTCAGAATTTATAAATTCATAGACCTCAATTGTTGGTTTTTGGGATAATAATGTCCATTAGAACGAACTTACGGAACTCGCGATGCAACGCTTCATGGAAAGTAAACATATTTCAAATTTTATTTCCGCCCATTTTTGAACGTGCTCTTTTCTTAGGCTTGTTGTATATTAAAATGATCGTTTCGGCTTCCTCTCTTCAGGTATGGTATTCTTTTTTGATTTTACATAGTTACTTAAGTGTTACAATATAACTTTCAGATGTAACTTGATTGGAATTATCCACAGGGTGTAATTAGCGAGGACGGCCTAATGAGGTTGACCTTGTGTGGCCGTCACCTTAATGAGGTCAAGTATGTCCGGTTATGTTCATAAATCCTTCTCAATAAGTGTCTTCAAATGTTATCCTTTGGAGTCGAATTAGGAGAACATGCGAGCCACTCCAAAACATCAGCAAATTTTCTCAGAGAACTCCTTAGTAAGATAGCTTCAGCATGCGGGGATGCATTGTCCGATCAAAAATTCAACCTGACCAGCATTTTGTAGAATGAGTGGGAGCAGTTGAGTTTCTAGCAGTCCTTGGTATTCATCTGAGTTCATCTTTGCTGAAGTGAGTTTTCCTCCTACGTGGAATGCCGCCCACAACAAAACTGCGCCGCCTCAAAATTCCTTCTTCGAAAAATACTCCTTCTCCCTGCGTAAGTCACTCTAATAATATCATTCTCCATCAGACCAATGAGAATGAAGCGCTGTTCGTCGGAGGATCACCCTAAACGTGAAATGCCAAAATTCCTAGCGTAGGATTTAGCAGTGGGAAACCTGTCTTAGTCCAAGTACATCTTTTATTCCTGGAAGCAGTTGACCAATACGATTATCATGCTTAGGCTCAATTCTTTTGCCGGCAATCCGTTTTTCACATGGCGAATTTCATGCAACAATTTCCGGATGCACTAAAGGAAGCCTGAGAATCTGACATGCACAGGAACTTCTTGATTACCCGAACAGAAATCGGCTTTCTAGTAAATTCATTACTCGGAAGAAAAGAGCACGCTTTCCGGAGCAGTTTTTCTTCGTACATTAATAGCTAAATCGAAATTTTTGCTTGTTTGTTCTTTTCTTACACTTTCCGAAAAGTTACAGAGTTGTACCACTGGCTGTGTAGTTTTTCTACTTTCTCAAGGTTCACATGTTCATCATGCCTTTCATTCTCTGGTTCATTTCAGCTTCATTGCTTTACCCGTTTTCGAGAACCCTTCAGGTTTCTATAATCATTTGAGATTTGAGAGCTTATTGCTTACTCTTACATGATTGTCGCAGCACTCATGTAATGAACATACATACACACAATCACATTTCAAGTGCGACTTTGGATTTTCTTTATCATTTGGTTCATTATCAACGGATTCCCGGTGAAATCTGTCACTAGTGTGTTTCTTGCGTTGGTAGATATTTGTAGTAAAACATCAGATCGACAGCTATCGATTGGCGCTCCATCATGCAATTTTTGTGTACGATATATACTTTTGAGACGCAGTGTATATATACACATATATATATACACACATATATATATACACATATATATACACGTATATATATACACACATATATATATATATACACATATATATATATACTTATTTTGCAAATAAACCAATTTTAAAGGAGTTGAGGCGGGTTTCGGCGGAGCGCGCTCACCGTTTTATCATTGCGGCGCGTCCGGTACTGTAGAGGCCAAATGAGGTCACCGATATTGCCTTAGTGGAAGATAGTATTCCAGAAGCTGATCGACGCCATCTGCAGATGCTGACACATGAACCGGACGATGTTCTTTTATGAGCTGCGACAAAGCCTTTACTTGGCCACCTGCCAGTAGGTTCTTTGGTGAGTGGAGAGCCTGTCAGTGTCAGTCCTGGGAGATGCCCATTCGTCATGTTTCTGAGTAAGGCTGTGGTCTGGTAACGTTCGTCAACGACGACACCCACCCAGCACAACATGCCAATCATTACCACCTTCACCAAATGAGGAGAAAACAGGCACCTTTCACCTTAGATACTGCATCTAAATCAGTCTGATGATTTCAACTATGACAATCACATGATATTTTTGTAGCAGAGGGCACATTGTGACACTTGATCATACACGCATGGAGTACAGTTCAGACCTTGAATATGTGGTATTCTTGGAGCTGTTAATTAAATGGCAGTATGGGACAACCAAATCAACGTGAAGCTCCAGCTCGAAAATTGAAGACAGGCTATGGTGAGTATTTTTCTTTCTCTGTAATTTTTTCCTTTTTGTTTTGTTGCCCCCAAGAACAAGCCACATTCTTGATTTTTCATCGAAGACATTTTCTCTTCACAATGGATCACTATCAAAACTAGCTAAGGTACGTGCATATTTATTTTCCTGCACCTAGGTAAACTCATTGCGAGACTGTACGATTCAAGCTTCTTTGGTAGACTGATTATCAGACTATTTTCGACTACCTGATTAAATGTCATTGAGTACAGAACTAACTGAAACTAAATCTTAAATGTCTTCAAAATGGGCTCACTTTCATGGAACTTGTTCGATTTATGTTGGACACTAAAAAATGTAGATGAAGTTGTTGTAGTGGCCTGTCTAATAACTTTGTAGAAATGAAAGAGCGTGGACTTTTGATGTTCACTCTATATTTTTCAATTTTTCTTCTATTCCTATGATAGCATTTCCACCATCATTTAAGATAATAGGCAAGACATCTTGTTCAAATGCCATTGAGTACCGAACATAGCTGAAACTGAATTTTTAAATGTCTTCAAAATGGTGCTCATAAAGACTTGTTCGATAATTCAAAATACACCGCGTTTCGTGATTTCGTGCCAATCCACCAAACTTGACCTCATGCAATCAAAAAAGTTTCCTAAATTGTTGATTTAAAGCTCAGATATGATTTCCATCATCATGGAAAGGATAATAGCAAGACATCTTTACAAAGCGAAACTGCTGATAATTTTGTGAAAATTCATCTCCTCATTTTACCCCCTTTAGTATTTGCAAAATTTGCAGTCATTCTTCGTTTCACAACACTCAGTCAAGCAGTTTTCTTCGAAATATGCAGAAAAATTGCGTAGAAATTTCAGATGAAAATTTCCGCATTCCTTTCATTAGATGTTCAAGTGCAATTGGTGCTCTTGGGGTCTTTCCAAAGCAGTGACTATTGTAAACTACCTTTCTTAGTTTTATTTCGCATTTTATACGCTAAGCCACAAGGTTTACATCAAAAATTCAATCTGCTGCTCATCTAAGATCAGAGGCTCGAGTCTCATATTTCCCCAAACCTACCCTTGTCATTGTCACGTGGGAGTTAGATATGCCCTTGCTGGTCAGAATCTCATTCGTGTAATTACGCTAGGAAATTTCATAAGTAATTTGACAACAACTTTGCACTCTTCCATCCTCTGAGCATTTCACTTAAATGAGACACACGTATTTGGTCACAAGTTCATATTTTGTAGTACTGGAAATGTAGCCAGAAAATAACTACACCATTTTTTCAATTTTTCAGCAGCAATAACAAGACAGGGTGCCACACAAAATGAAATAATAAAACAGGAAAATTTGAACACTAAATAAACCAAATGCAGACTACACATTAATTATTATGAGAATGTAAGGAGTTCAACGTAATTATCAAGCCTGTAAGATTCCTTTCAGTACACGTAGAAAATTGTAAAAATTGCTCGAAAAAAATGTGATGTAGCAAACGTCGCGTTGGACGAGAATGCTCGTCGTGCGTTTCGCTCAATTTCATTTATAACGCATAATTTGTAGTGGCCTGTCTCATAACTTTGTAGAAATGAAAGAGCGTGGACTTTTGATGTTTACTCTATATTACAGATTTGATATTCCATACTCCAACATCGAGGTCACAACCGACTTACTGTCAATGATTCTAGTGAGAAAATCATCCAATATATCAAAGCAAGGGTGTGGCGATCTACTGTGAGTTTTTATATTGCAGTTTTGTGCTTCCAATAAAGGGTAGCTCTTTTTGCCACTTTTTCTAGAAATTTCGTCGAATTGACCTGTTTTTTTAGTTTATTTTTTGAATTTATCACAGACAGTCAGCTAATTTGAATCATTTTTCTCGAATCCATATTTTAATTGAAAGACTCAATTAAAACGCATCTGTTACTTTCTATGATGGTTTCCAGAAGACGGATTGAAATTTAATTTTAAAATTCAGCTACCCTTTTTGTTCAAATCAGAGGAAGCATTTATCTGAATTTAACACATCAATAATAAACCGATATTCGTCAAGACGGAGGGTATTTCATTAGGTGTTCCGCGTAGTTCTAGCCGATATTCACGGTGTGTTTTTACCTGCGTGAGGGACACCACCTTCTCGCCGTCTTCGTAATGATCGTAATTATGGTTAATGTATGACTAAAGAACTTTGATGGATACAGTAATGAATGATGCTGACATGATATTATGTCTATATTATCGACAATTTCAGGATCTGAAAAACTCACCTAATGTTCGCTGTACGAGATATTTTGCGAGGAAAAATTACGAAATTGGAAGCACACGTAGTCACGTGACCAGTAGGAGCCCTTACAAGTTCCAGACGACAAAAATTTGAGCGACAAATTCGCAGTTCCTTCCACAGCAATGACCGCGCGTTGCAAGTGTAGATCTCCCGCTGCCGCATTTCCACCGCAAACCTCGCGTTGAACGAAATTCTTTTCGTCGTCGCTCAATTTCATTTATAACGGTAGTCATAAAGCAACGTCGTCGAGGTGTAAGGGTACTATATTACAGATTTGATATTCCATGCTCAAACATCAATGTCATAACCGACTACTGTCAGTGATTCTAGTGAGAAAAAATCAAAGGCAGGGAAGGCTGCAGTGGAAACTCATATTGCAGAGCTTCCATGGCAGCTCTTTTTGCCACTTTTTTCTAGAAATTTGTCGAGTTGGCCTGTTTTTAGTTCATACGAGATTTATCTCGCAGTGTTTGATGTCTAAAAGCTGAAAAAAAAAATGATATCAGGTATCCGTCGCGGGATCAGAAACCAATAGGTGCCACCGACTGAATCAAAATATTGTAGTCTCGTTTTCTTTTGAACAAAGCAAAACAACTATTCCGGGGTCAAAGTTTTGAACCGTATCAGCAACTATGCTCTCAAGGTATATTCAGATTTTTGAAAAAAGAGGTTTATGTAGTGGAGAATGACAAGGAAAACACGTTCCGTCAACTCAAAAATTTTCTGTTGATTTGCTTGCATGAGTGCACCTCTGTTGTTTGTACAGAATTTCTTTAAAAAAATCACCGAAAAATCCGATATGCAAAACGAAACCCAAAATGATTATAAAATGAACAGAAAATAAATTGAAATTAAATTTTCAAAAAAAAATTCATAGAAAAAGTGCGTCCAAAATGCAAACATAAAATATAAAATTAATCCTCGGACAACTGGTGTAATGTGTTTTCCAGATCTTCCCTTAGAAAAATGCCGTCTTCAAAGCCAACATACTATTCTCGAAAAAGCGATCGTAACAACTAACATCTTGTCCCTTCAATCAATACATGGAATTCGCATGCTAGCTATGAACACGAAATTCCCAATAAATTCTCGCGAGTGGCGATAAATTCCTTCACAACAAAAACGAATCTTTATTGATAAAAATGCTGTATAATATGTACATATTTGTGAAGTGTAGATAAAGTTTTACATTCTCGGTGTTACTCTCACAGCGGTGATGTTACCTCATTAGACTATTCCAGCTTAACTTGGACACCAGTACTCGAGTTTTCCTTCAGTCGTCGGAACTCGGGAAAAACGTTGCCCACAGGATTTATTTGGGGTCAAAGAAAACACGTATCACTGCAGTCCGTTCACGTGTTGGTCTCGGACCATCCGTATCGACTACGTGGGTGAATTCAGTCAGGATCACCGATTCCGCTGGAACTTTTGCCTACGAAGTTCTCAGGTGTCCCTGAATACGATAGTGAATCCGTTTTCAAAATGGCGGCCGAATGCAGTAGTTATAAATTCGGTGCCTACCGACTGCCTGGTGGATCCATCTATAACTACACCTTTCGAGGTAGCATTTGAAAACGGACTTCACATCTTCGGGACTGCAGAGAATTCTCATCGAAAAAAGTTTCAACGAAATCGGTGATCTGACTGGACCACCCAAGTAGCGATTGTGTGATCCGAGACCTCCGCGAAAAATGAGCAACAGGTGTATTTTGTGCAAAGTTTCAGCGAAATTTCTGAAAAAATCGAGTACTGGTGTCCGACCCACGTTAGTGCCGGAACTCATTAGGCCCTTACAGACCCGACGACGTGCAATTTGCACATTTTTGCTCGTTGAGAGAACATGGGGGTGAGCGAAACGCACGTGCATTCTCGTCCAGCGCGACATTGCGGCGGCCATAATCGATACCGCTGTTACACGAAACACGCGGTCAACCGTTAGACGAGAATGCTCGTCGTCCCGCTGCGTCTGTAGGAACTCGGTAATCATGCAAATGTATATTTACCTATAATAACGTGTGACTGAAGAGCATGTGGGGAGGTGTGTGCGAGGCTTGTATCGACTGGTGGCCCCGTAGTTCTCGTAATCATCGTATCGATCGAATATTAAGTCATTGTCAGCCTAGGTTATTTACGTAAAGCGTGTTTCATTTCTAACAAGTACAGATTGATCATATAGAATGCTGAATATTCTCTAGTCATTATGCTTTGATTGGTGAGCGACTCTTTGAATAGTTCTTGAAGCTGAAATACCGTTACCAACAACTGGGTGAAATTTAGGTTTTTACTACCTCTTCTCAGGAACTATGAGCAGTAGATAGATAATCTCAGAAAATGATCGTTCAAGGAACATGCATATTGCCGTTTTCTGTTTCTCAACACTTTTTCGTGCCAGGTGAGCTTAATTTTGTCGAAACAAAGATGTTGAGCTTGAAAAATCAATTCAAGCATTACTCTGCTCGATTTGCACGTTTGAAATGTGGTTTTTGATGTTCCAATGACCGTAAAATCGTCAGAAGTTGTTTTTTGTTGTTAAAAAAATGACTTCTCATTGATGTGGTAAGTTTCTTGTCCTCATTCGACCTTTTTCGAGAGAAAAAAAAGTCAGAATATGTCACGTGTATGAACGATTGATTTGCAATGAGAAAAACCCGATTCTCAAGCACATACATGACCGGAGGTGTGTTTTTCTCTGGAGATAAAGTCCAAGAGCTATCGTCTTCACGGTGTCCCACATGCAGTGAAAGCATCATCCGCTAGAAATACAAAGATCTAATATCACATCATATACATACTCCATCGTATTTTTCTGTTGTTCTAGCT